>CAKKXW010000002.1:77428978-77462249 GCA_920937365.1 Sphaerophoria rueppellii | reverse complement strand
TTCACTGTGGCGTATACTTGTTGTTCATAATCATTAAATAATTAATATTCGTAAAATGCTTGCATTTTTCAGGCCGTATCCCAAATTTCCAATAAATAACAAAACTAAAGCTTGTAGTGTCCGTAGCTTAGTGGTTAGGTGCGTTGGCTGCTAAGCAGAACGTCGTGCGTTCGAATCCTACTCGGGCCCAAAGTTTTTATTTCATCTTTCACGGACACTGCCTCTTGCGAAGAACTGACAAAACTTTCAAGAGTATCATCTGTCATGAAAAAGTGCTTCTCAACTTTGCTGTTCGGAATCGGCGTTAAATTGTAGGTCCCCTCAATTCTTCATACGCACTCAAAGAATTGTTGATGAGAGTAATCCACTTAGGCCTTGGCTCTTCAAGAGCTGTCGCGCCACTCTATTTATGTTTTTTATTTATCCCAAATTTCCAGTAAATAACAAAACTGAAGTGTGAGTTGTTAATTTTTTCTCTTTCCTTTCAACAATATTCCATTCTGGTTCAGTTAAACTTTCTGTGAGGAAACTTACAAAATGTTGAAAATTGGAAAAAAAAACTAACCTCAGACCTACTGTCAAAACCAAAAGCGATCATAGCAAATTGAACAAACAAACCAATTTAACAAAATTAATAGAATAAAATCTTAAAGTTGAAAAATGAATTCACTTTGTGTATTTACTCATCCTCTAAAAATAAGATAAAAATAAAATGCTATAAATCGTGTTTTGGGAATTCAAAACAACTGTACGAGACACCACCTTCATGCTCTATGGTACTCGTATTCGGTATAAGCATACGATATTCCAAATTCTCGGTAAGCCGATTTTAAGATAAAAACGAAACCACAAGAACGGGTACAAATTTTTTGGCAGAGGCATTTTATCCTTTTTTTCATTTTTTGTGTACTGTTGGTTGGCGCTTGGTTTTTTTTTATTTTTTATTTTGACATTTAAAAATTTTCAGCCGAATGGTGCATATAGAGTAGATATAGAAACCACCGATTGTACAGAATTTCAACAACAAAAATAGATAGAAAACATAAAGCAGTGGTCTAGGCAAAACTGCACAGAGACATGGTATCCGCTTTATCCTATCAAACCATACATAGCTAAGGGAGTCAGTTGGTACAAGGGATAATGTACTTAACTCTGATACAGCGGCCACATTTGCCTTTGTTAACCAGATAACTTGAAGGCTCTATATAAAAAAGATTGTGATATGGTTTTGTGGTACACCAACGCAGTTCATTGCTAAGTGGTCAGCAAGAGTTTTAAAGAAAAATTATCTCTATTGTCAAAAGGGGTCCTCAGAATTTTTTGAAGCAAGAAACTCTTAATGTTGTCATATTGTTTTTAATATTTTTATTTAGTGTTAATATACGACTTAAAATAAAAGACTAAATATGTGCTTTTGTGTGCTGTAACTTTTGTAGAATCCAAAGCTCAGATACAGTTTTTGTGGACAACATTTGTCATAAATAGTTTTCTACGATTTTGATATATTTTCTCATAAAGGTTGCATTATTTTGACACGTCGCAGTGGGGTACACCAATGATGCCAGATAATGGAATTTGTCCCCTTTTGTGGGATTTTTTCACATTAAATAAACTCGCAGGGATAAAAGGATTTTTCACAGCCCCCAGTGTTAAAAATTGAGATTTTATATTTTGTTCGAAGCACATGATATAATTATTCAAACGTTGAAGCAAATTATTGAAATATTTAAACATATGTATTATCATTTTTGACAAATTTGACTTTAGGATTTAGTTAAATTAGGCCGTTTAACAGTCGATATCGGGTAACCAGCAGCGTTACCACTTGCAAAAACGGAACCTAAGTAGATTTGCCTAGCAGCCAACCCACCTAACCACTAAGCTACGGACACTACGTATCCATTACCATTAGGTTTTCTGAAGGCAGAGATCGAAAGAAGTTATTTTTTGATTAAAACTCTATAAGCGAGTGCCGAAAAAAATCGATTTAAATGGCTGATAGAATACCTGTAAGCCCTTATTTGATGTAAATTTCATAATCGTTGTCGAGGAAAATTGTGATTAATTAATATTTAACGTCTAAAACGAGGTAGATTAGTACCTACTGGCAGAGAAATTGATCTTAAAATGGGTCAGGGTACGTAAAAGTTAGCTTCTTTTCTTAAATTGTCAAAAACTGATGTCAAAGTTCAAAATCAGACTTTACTGTAGAACGATTTTGTTCTTTGAATATAACCAATTCCCAAAGTATGGCAGACGAATAACCGGACTGCTGGTGGTGGTGGGTGATGGTGTTGGTGTCAACTGATGCTTCATTGTTTTCTTCTGCATCGTCTAGTTGCTTCATTTGTTCTCAATATTTCTGGCTGAGATGATATGACCCCAAAAATCTGATAATTGTTTTCTTTTGTGAATCTGATTGTCTGCTGTGCTGTGTGAACGTTTGAAGCCAGTGTGGCTTCAGACCCAGAAAGTCCATACCATCGATCAAATATTCACCCTACTGCAGATCTTGAAGAAGAGAGAAGACCCAGGAACTTCAAAGAAAGGGTTTTTCAATTAGGGACGCTACAATAGTAGACCGATAGGGACAGCAAACGACGTCATATTTTTACCGCTCTTTTGACATTTCCATTTGTCAATTCATCATGGAAAGGTATACGATCTAACAACGAGTCGAAATTATTAAAATTTACTACCAAAATTCGGAGTAAGTGGTCAACACTTTAAGAGCACTACTGCCAGATCAACAACTGAGCACAAAATGTTCCCGTACCAGTGAGACAAAGAAGTGCCCGTAGTGTCGAAAATATTGCTGCCGCTAGCGCATCAATTGCGGAAGACCCAAATCAGTCTCTCACTCGTCGTTCTCAAGCGTTGGGCATCTCTGTGATGTCGTTGTGGCGAATTTCGCGAAAAGATCTTGGCCTACATCCCTTCAAGATCAAATTGACGCAAGAACTGAAGCCACTTGATCACCAGAAGCGTCGTATGTTCGTGAATTGGGCTGAGCAACAACTTGAAAATGATCCGGATTTTCATCGAAAAATCATCTTCAGCGATGAGGCTCATTTCTGGCTGGATGGCTTCGTCAATAAGCAAAATATGCGTTAGTGATCAGACAGCAATCCACATGTGCTCCACGAGGCACCATTACATCCCGAAAAAATCACTGTTTGGTGCGGTTTACATGCTGGTGGTGTCATTGGGCCGTACTTCTTCCGTGATGATCAAGACCGGCACGTTACTGTGAATGGGAATCGCTACCGCTCAATGGATGATATGGACTTGGACGATATGTGGTTTCAACAGGACGGTGCCACATGTCACACAGCGGGCCAAACAATCGAATTATTGAGAACGAAGTTCGATGAGCGCATTATCTCCAGAAATGGACCTGTGAATTGGCCGCCTCGTTCATGCGATTTAACGCCGTTAGACTATTTCCTGTGGAGCTACGTCAAATCTATGGTTTATGCCAACAAGCCAGCGACGATTGATGAACTTCGTACGAATATCGAACGTGAAATTGCAGCAGTATCGGCCGATTTATGCTTGAAAACCGTCGAAAATTGGGTTCAGCGTCTGGACTTCTGCAAGCGTGCCCGTGGTGGCCATGCAAAAGAAATCGAGTTTCATACATAATGGCATCAAATGTACTTCCACAGGAATAAAGAATTTCATTAATATTCAAAACCGTTTTTGTTTTGTTTAATTTTAATTTCCCTATTGAAAAACCCTTTAGATACCTACCGCCTTTTCATGGATTTCAAGGGCGCGTATGATAGCGTCTATAGAGACCAATTATATAGAGCAATGTCTAGTTTTGGCATCCCACAACAACTCGTCCGTCTGTGTAAAATGACAATGGAAAATTCACACTGTTCCATCATGGTCGGAAAAAACCTAACGGACGCTTTTGATGTCAAAAAATGTTTTAGACAAGGCGATGCGTTGTCATGCGATTTCTTCAATATCATTCTTGGAAAGGTTGTGCAAAGCTCCAACGTAAGCACCAGAAGCGCAATCTTTCAAAAGTCCGTCCAGCTTCTAGGATACGCAGACGAGACTGACATAATTGGAAGACCCAGCATGATGTCAGTGGAGCATTTGTGAGTCTTGAGACGGAGGCCAGGAAGATAGGTCTAGCGGTTAATGAGGGCAAGACCAAGTTAATGCTGTCGACAAGAAAGGACTACCAACATCGACGTCTTGGAGCAAACGTCAACATAGACAGATTTAACTTCGAGGTAGTTAAGGACTTTGTCTATCTGATATCCGCTATCAACTCAGACAACAACACCAGCGCTGAAATCAACCGAAGAATCACTCCTGCCAATCGCTGCTTCTTTGGACTTAGAAGGCAATTGAGAAATTGGAAAGGAATTTAATTTTTCTGATGTCGTTCCGAGAGAGATCGGAAATGTTCTTTTCTCGAGAAAAGTATCTGTATGAGAATTTGATTTTTTTCAGTTCGAGAGAAGAACGGAAAAAAAGTGGGAAGTATCGGTGTTTTTTGGTTCGCTTACGATATTTTACGAATCCTGCTTTTGCCTCAATTCTATTATTGTATTCTATGCTGAAATGTTCATTTTATAATAATTCAAAACCACATAATAGCTGCAGGTAGTGAAGCTGAAACACAATCGCCCTTCTACCAACTATGCCAAAAATAAAATTAAAAGAAAAAATGGAACACACATCATACGAATGCCGAATTAAGCTAAACTTAATCGTATTTGCATTGGATTAATTTCTGAAACTCGCAGAATTTGACCGTGCAGCGTATACAGACTGCAGCCCAAAATACACCCGTCCTAAACCAACTTGGCCATAATACACTCGTACACCGAATTTAAATACCCAACTGGGATTTTCTTTTTGGAATGCGCAATACATATTTCGGAACTTGAAAAATACCGTCCATGGCAATCACTCTCTGAAAAGCAGCTTGGTTCATTGAGACTCTGAAGCTGAACCTCCATATCGCACACATAACTAAACAGAAATGGGTATAAGGTTTCCCAAATTGACCGTCGCTTATTTCAAATTGGGGTGAACATTTTTGAAGGAGTCGGAATGAGGGCAAGTCTGTGCCCGTCCGAAAATCCATTCCTCATTGAAATCATAAATCCGCATTTAACAATCAACAATTCACGGTAACCTGCACTCATACAAACGTTTTGGGCTAAACCGTTTTCGCTGTTTGTTGAAGGAGTATGGAAATGTTTGGTCAAGTGGCGTCATAGCCTAGAGCTTAAAACGAGTAGGTATGTGGGGATTTCATTTTTGTTTGTATTTTATTTTCTGCTAAGACCCTCGTACGTTTGTGCATGTGAAATATGGAGGACAAATGATTCGAAAGAAAAGTTTTTAAACGACAATTCCTACACTTGTGAATAGACGATCACTCTAAACGACGGAAAACTTATCAACTGGATTCGTTCAT
The DNA here is from genome assembly GCA_920937365.1 of Sphaerophoria rueppellii. NCBI lineage: Eukaryota > Metazoa > Arthropoda > Insecta > Diptera > Syrphidae > Sphaerophoria > Sphaerophoria rueppellii. The sequence continues at coordinate 77,456,800 of CAKKXW010000002.1, read as the reverse complement.
ATTTGCATAGGGGAACACAAAACAATTTTTATCATTGCAACAACAAGTAGAGCACCTTGGTTCTTCCAACAATACGTAGAGGTACTGCCAAAAAGTGTTTCCAATTCACAATTTCAACTTATTATTAAAAAAAAAAAAACTGGAACCATTTTACAAAATTTAGCAATCCGATGAGTGAAAGGCTGACAAGTGCTCTCATAGTTTCTACAAGAGATCCCAGATCTATTAACGTTAATTGATCTGTCTAACCTTATTTACTTGGCGAATCACTGATTCCATAGATTAGGTTCTTTGATTTGAACAATGAAGCTTGGCAAAAGCCATAATAACTCCAAAAAGACATCTTCCTTACAAAACATAAGACTACCCTTCTCTTCATCAAAATTTGAGATTTATTAGAAATTTGTAGGTGGCATCTCTGGCCGCCATCATCATACTGTCCATTGCAGCATTATTGAACAATGGTCTATTGATAACAGCAGTTTATGTCCAAATAGGATTGTGAACATCCAGAAAACTGCACGGCCCGATTAATGGAACGGTGCGTTTCGATTTCATTTAAGCGGAATTCTGCTGCTGCTGGTTGCTACTTCCCACACATTGAATTGTACACGTACTATTACAATCTGATTCTTGATGCTTGTTGGATTTTTACAATCAAACAAGTACATTCCGAATACCAATACTACTGCTGCTGCTGCTGCTGATGATGATGATGTTTGGCAAAAGGACCACCACAATGACGAACGATGAAAGTACTCAACATTTTGAAATCCTTTCGTAATCTGTAAAATTTTTGTTCCAACAATCAAAAAGCTCTTAGCATGGATTTATTTTTGGTGCAACGATGTGGTGGCAATGCTAAAATCGGTCGAACCAAGGCCACCTTCTCGGCACAAAATCGCACACACTCCAGACTATATCCTACATGGGTTCATTTTTGTAGGCTGAGGGCGAGGAAGGTCACCCTATACACTCACTCTTACATTCTCGTTCTCGTATACGGGCTTACCTTGCATACCTTCGGACCAATACCAACAAAAAGCAAGCATCATCACTCGTCATAACTTTATATGTTTGGCCAATTGTCGAGAAGGATCATAACGTTAATGCCGTTACACCCCTAATTAGAGAGTTTATTTGAATTGAGAACGTCCGTTCGTCCGTCAGTCGGTTTTGTTCGTCCGCATATTGTTGGGGCAATGGAAGTTATTTAGCTTGGGTTTTTTGTTAATGATGGAAATAATACTTTTCTGTATGAATTATAATTGGATTGAAAAGAGGAAAGGATAAGAACGTTTAATTAAGTCCGAGTTTAGTGGGACTTGTTCAAAAAGAAATAAGGGCATTTATTTTTAATTTCATTTCATTTTTTTTTTACACACAGAACATTTTGAAATGGATTTTATTCGGTACTGTTTTTAAGCCAAATGAAGTTTGTAATTATCTCACGTTTGGAGGAAAGCAGTTTTGTGTTTTCTAAAGACATATTTACAAATTAATATGCTTCATTTATAAATTCAACCTTATATAGGCAGGCACTTATTTATTTAAATACTTTAAAGATTTTTCTTCCTTAAGGTAGCCCTGACATCCGTCGGGGTACTAGAAACACTTCATTCCAAAAGCTTCTGCAGACAGTTAGGTTCCAGCTTGATCCTCTAGATTTATAAAACAGTACACACAAATATTTGGTCGATTTTCTTCACCATGTGTGTTCTACCTGGGTCACTCCCTCTTGTCTAAAATAAATAAAACAGAGTGTCGCGACAGCTCTTGAAGAGCCAAGGCCTAATGGGCTTACTCGGAATTAAATTCGAAGATTCTCTGTTTGAGAGCGCTGTTGTTCCTTTTTTCAACGTGGCCCAACAACCAACATAAATCGTTGAACCATTGACTACCTGCTACATTCTCCGTATAAGCAGGTGGGCTCGAAATTCCTCACGATATGTTCGCATTCACTTGTCACAATGTTGTTGCCTCTATGATAAGAATCAGAATTATGAGTGTCTTAAAAAGTTAGAAAGAACAAAGAAGAAGTGGTGTTGTTCTCTCAGCTTACTTACTTAATTAAGGTGGCGCTACAGTCCGTTGTGGTCTTGGGCCTCAATCAACAGTCTCCGCCAGCTAGCTCGGTCCTTAGCTAGCTGTCACCAGTTTTGCACTCCAAGTTGATTTAGGTCCTCTTCCACTTGAGTGTGCCACCTGAGTCGCGGTCTTCCTCTGCTCCTACGTCCCTCGGGAATAGTGTCGAAGGCTTTCCGGACCGGAGCAGTGGTGTCCATCCGCTCTAAATGACTGAGCCATCTGAGTCTCTGGATCTTGGCCTTTCTGGCTAGGACCACGTCGTTGTACAACCCGTAAAGTTCGCTGTTATATCTTCTCCGCCATTCCCCTTCAATGATCACGGGGCCAAAGATGACCCGAAGGACTTTCCTCTCGAAACAGCCTTAGGCACTTCCATCCGATTTTGTCAAGGTCCATGCTTCTGCACCATACAGCACGACTGGGATGATGAGTGTGTTGTACAATTTTACCTTAGTCGCTCGAGAGAGGGCTTTTCCACCAAAGAAACAGCGATAAGCAAGAGTTATTCTTCGTCTGATCTCGGCGCTGGTGTTATAGCCCGTGTTTATAGCAGAGCCAAGGTAGACAAACCCCTCTACTACCTTAAGTTGTATGCGTCTATTGTGAAGTTTTGTCGGAGCCGTCGGTGTTGGGGGTCCTTCCTCGAAGACAACATATACTTCTTTTTTCCTCATTTACCGCTAAACCCTTTTTTGCCGCTTCTGTCTCAATTCTCAAAAAGGTGCCATTGACATCATGCTGTGTTCTTCCCATTATATCAATATCATCGGCGTACGAGAGAAGTTGAACAGATTTTTGGAAGATAGTGCCTCTGGTGTTGACGGTGGAGTTCTGCACTATCTTCTCAAGAACGATGTTAAGGAAATCGCACGACAGTACATCGCCTTGTCTGAATCCTTTTTTGATGTTGAAAGATTTCGTAAGCTTGTTTCCAACCTTGATGGAGCAGCGTGAGTTTTCAATCGTCAACTCAGCAGGTAGTCATCTGCTCCAGCGGCTTTGTTGGATTTCAGGCGTGATATTGCGGTTTTCAGTTCTTCTAGGTCAGGTTCAAGGAATTGTTGGCTATTATCGTGTCCGATGAAAGGCTCCTATCTGACGGCGGTGTTTTGTTCTTCGTCGCCGTTATACAATCTACAGAAGTGGTCGTTCCAAATCCCCAGCATCGACTGGGATTCTTACTATGATGTTTCCTTGTTTATTTCTGCAGTCACCGGTTTTTGCTCGATGACCTTCAGCCAGCTGTTTAATCGGTATAGCCGTAAGTAAATGTTTAACGAGTCAGCTAGTAGAATAAAAATATCCTATAGCCGATTCCTGTTTTTAGCTACTTCTTCACAGACTTTCAGCCAAAATCGGTTCAGCCGTTCTTGAGTTATAAATTGTGTAACTAACACAGACTTTTTTTTGTATGTATATGAATTTATCGGAATCTTACGAGAACACAATTACGTGAAAAAGTGTTGGATCTACAATGGATTAATAGACATTTTTTTCTTTGAGGTTAAGTTGAATTTTGAGTATCAGAAGTATGATAATAATTACAGAACTTGCATACTGTTTATTATTTTTTTTACTAGAACGAATCAAATCCGCCCCAATTTTATCAGCAATTAATGTGGCAATTTATTTTTCTTCACCATGTTTTATTAGTTTTTCTTCCAGGATTATTTTGATTGCATCCACGAAAATTTTATTTCTTTATCCCTCTTGTCGCATAAATAATCAAAACTGCTTGTCCTTGAGAATATGGAAACACTATAGGTACTAGGCTTCGAAGATAACAACGTTTATTAAATATTTAAGAAAATTGCTTATATTATAACTGCAACTGGGGGTGGAGAATAAACAAGTTTGCATACCACATATTTCATTTAAGGACAAATAAAACACGACTTGTATTTCCCTTGTTGCATATAACAAAGACACATATCACTCTCTCAAAGGGTATGCTGGCTCTTAAAAAGTAGCCTACCACAAGAATAAGATCTGCTTCTTGATGGAATGGTATAAATACAAATTAGAAATTTTCGCTTTTGGTTTTGAGAAGCAGAACCTTCAGTAAAATGGCTTGCTCGAAAAAAAAACAGTGCTTCAAATGTTGTTCTGCAATGGAGTTCTGCAAGTGTGTAGAAGTCATTCGATATAAAAAAGACATGAAGATAAGTAAAAACAGTAGTCCGATGCCAAGAATGTGCTTGAAACTGAAATATTTTCCGGCAACTCAGAATAAAAACATGATCCAATGTAGACTCCTTCACCTGTCTTGAATTGTGCATGGAAGAAATAAAGTTTCAAAATAACTACATCTCACAAATTTATCCGGACTTTCTCGTTGAAGATGATAAACAAGCAGCACTTTTGTTTGTGTGCTCCCTTATTCTGTTTTAAATTGGACTTGGACAGCAAAAGAGATTGTTTAGGGAATAACAAAGTCATAAGCTTGACACTTGCTTGAGATGTTTAAATATTAAATTACTTCTTTCACTTTATTTGAAAATTTATGCACGCCAAACCTATCGTTTTAGGGTGTTTATCGCTTTTATGTTTCATGACTTCTTTAAAAAGAGAGAAATATGTGTATTTGTATATGAAATGTGCAAAAAAAAACAATCAAGCCTTGAAATTGGTAGCACTGATGATCCATAAGTGGTAATCGGGGAATCGGTGAAACGGTAAGTCCTGTCGTATGCCAAAAGTATAAAAACATGAACGATTCTATTCTGATTAATCCTTAAATGAGGTCAGCGGAAGACAGAAACTGCGGTTCAGTTTATAAGATATTTATAAGAAGAGTGTTGCCAAACAAAGCGGTGATGTAACGGAGATCAGTGTTTAGAAAGAGAGATATCACAGTCAAAAGAATTGAAGATCGAAAATTGTACAAACTTTAACCGTCGTTAATTAAGGTAACAAACTGCTGTTCATGTTGAGGAAATTCTTGTTAAAGCTATGCGAAAGGACACTTGGAGTCAGATCAATTGCCTGGTACTCCAGGTGGGGGGTTGTACGTTGGGGTGCTTTCCCGACCACGTAGAAAAGAATCTATTTCCCAAGCAACAACAGGCTTCGGAAATGGACGGATACACTGATGACGAGTATGAGTATTTGATATTGACATGATAGTGAAAGAATTTCAAGATGCGATCATATTCCCTGTACATAAAAAAGGATCTTATTCCGATGTGGCTAACTATAGGGGCATCTCCTTTCTGAACCCAACCTATAAGATTCTTACAACAATGATGCAGAAAAGACTCAATCGATGGATTAACTCGCAGAACATAATGAATGAGTTCCAAGCTGGCTTTAGGTCCGGTTATTCGACAACCGATAACATATTTGTACTGCAGAATATAGCAGAGAATTTCTGCTATCAAAAAAAGAAATTGTATGTATTCTTTATTGACTTCAAAGCAGCATTTGACACAGCTAACAGAGGTGCCTTATTCTATAAGTTATATAACGCAGGACTATCTCTGAAGTTTGGACGTGCGCTAGAAAATCTCTACAAAAACACGTGAAATCGAACGGCGTTGTCGGAATGGTTTGCAACCTCATCAGGAGTAAGACAGGGATGCACATTGAGCCCCACTTTGTTTTCGCTATTTATTAACGATGTCATCGATTATCTCCCCGGCTGTGTAGATTTTGCAGGAGTACACATTAAGCCTTGTTGTTTGCGGACGATATTGTCATGTTGGCGTATTCCCCAGAATCCTTACAGCTGATGATAAATAGACTATATGACTACTGTTGTGTGTGGAATTTAACTGTTAATACCCAAAAGTCCAAAGTGATGATCTTCAAAAAAGGTGGTGGCAGATATAGTTCTCATGAAAAATTGTCATTTAACGATGAAACCTTAGAGTGTGTCAACGAGTATAAGTACCTTGGTGTAACGTTTTCGAGAAATTTAAGCATGCAGAAGCACTTCAACGAAAAGCTAGAAAAAGCGAAAACGGCGATTAATATCGCCTGGAAAACTTGCTTCATCAACAGGAATATCGCGCATAGCAGCAAGCATAAAATATTCGAAGCGGTGTCAGAGAGTATCCTGTTATATGGCGCCCAAGTATGGGGGTGCAAGAGGTTTCTTACAGTAGAAAAGCTCTTAACTCACTTCTTAAAACGGATATTCAACCTACCGGTCATTTAGAGCTGACCAGACACCAATGCTCCGGCCCGGAAAGCCATCGGCCAGATTCCGGAGGGGCGCGACTCAAGTGGAAGAGGACCTCAATCAACTTAGAATGCAAAACTGGTGACAGCTAGCTAAGGACCGAGCTAGCTGGCGGAGACTGTTGATTGAGGCCCAAGTCCATAACGGACTGTAGCGCCACCTTAAGTAAGTAAGTATACCGATTTGGCCGAAAATTGGTTAGAAGGAAGCTTTATTATTATTATTAAAAGCTTTATTTGCCAATAGTTTTAAATACAACATAACAGTTAGTTTAAATTAATTGTTAACATTCATGAATAGTAGCATTTTTGTCAAGATAAGTGCTTTACAATTTTTAACAATTTTTAAAATTCAACAATTATAGTTAAGATCATAGTTTATACATATATAGATAAAAATGTTAATTATTAATTAATAAAAGATTTTTAGGTTCCAGCATAAGCCTCCCCCAAAGCTGCCCATACATCTCTATTTTTCGCGTCGCTGTACCAATGTTGATTGAATTGTCTAAGATCATCGGTCCATCTTCGCTTTGGTCGTCCTCTTGGTCGTTTTGTGTTGGAAGGCATCCATTTTGTTACCAACTTCGTCCACCTTCGGTCTTCCATTCTTGATATGTGTCCAGCCCAGTTCCATTTTAATCGTTTTGTTCTTTGAATAACGTCAATAATATTTGTAGTTTTTCTGATATGTTCGTTTCTTATTCTTTGGACTTGTCTGATATTTAGTAGTTTTCGCTCAATTTTTGTCTGACAGATTCTTAGCATTTCATGGGAGTTTGTTGTCAGCCCGAGTGTTTCTAATCCATATGTCATTGTTGGTAGGATCGTTGAGTCAAGAATGTATTTTTTCATGTCATTGCTAAGGTTTGAGTCCAATATTTGTTTTACATTCCAGAATTGCTTCCAGCTATTTTCTATTCTCCGTTTGATTTCCTTCTCTTCTTGATTTATAAACGACTTAAGTTGGCCAAGATATATCAGATCGTCAACGTAATCAATTTTTTTGTCCAAAAGTAAAACATCCTTTTTTATATGATTTGTCATTAATTTAGTTTTTGTAAGGTTGAGTGATAGTCCATATTTTGCGCATATGATCGAGAGATCGTTGGTCATAGATTGGATTTCGTCTGGTGAATGGGACAAAAGAACCACATCGTCTGCAAATCTTAAGTTGTTGAGTTTTTCACCCCATATATCAAGTCCATATTTTTCCCATTTGAGCTGTCTGAAAATGTCTTCAAGTACTGCCGAAAACAATGGTGGTGATAGTGGGTCTCCTTGACGAACACCCCTCTTGATGTCGAAGTATCTTCCAGTCTTATCAGTCTTCACCTTGGCTTTGTTGTTACAGTAGATGCTTCTCATAGTCCTTATAAAGTCAGGGTGTATATTTTGGTTTTTTAGTGCAGTCCAGATGCAATTGTGTTCCACTGTGTCAAACGCTTTGGTAAAGTCAATGAAAAGCAGATATAGAGGCTGTTTGAATTCGTTATGTTTTTCGATTAGTTGGTTTATAGTTTGCAGATGATCTGAAGTCGAATATCCTTCTCTGAAGCCAGCTTGTTCCCGAGGTTGATTATCGTTTAACGATTTTTTCATTAATTTATAAAGTGACTTTGAGAAAAGCTTATAAATTGTCGATATCAGGCTAATAGGTCGATAGTTGTTAATGTCACTTTTATTTCCTTTTTTGTGCAGAAGAATTATGGTGCTCTCTCGCCATTGCTTTGGTATTTGTTGTGTCTTAATGATTTCGTTGAATAGCTTCGTCAATATTGGGGTAAGAGCAGATTTTCCGTATTTAAGCATCTCCGCTTCGATTCCATCATTTCCTGAACTTTTTTCATTTTTCATGCTGTCAATAGTTGTTTCGATGTCAGTATGGGTAAAACTTAAGGATTCAGTTGATGTTGGGATATTGATTTGATCGTCTGATTCTGTACAACTTGAGTCAAAAAGTTCTTCAAAAAATGTGGTTGCTGTTTCATTTATATCTACTCGTTTAGTCTTTGTTTTTGCCTTGTTTTTCACCGAGATAATCCACTCCTTCTCTTTGCTCAAGAATATTTTTGTCTTTTTTATTGATTTTGTGTTTTCAAGTATGTTTTTTATATTTGCTTCGTTAAAGTTTTTGATGTCTTCTCTTGATTTTGTTTTAATTGTGTTACAAAGGTTTCGGAGTCGTATTTTATCAAATTCTGTTTGGTTTGCTTCATTTTTTAAGTTTTGCCTTAAACATATGAGTTGTTTTGTTTCATCAGATAATTTGTCAGACTTTTGGTTTGTTGGCTTCATTATTGTGTTTTTGGCAGTAGATCTTATAATGTTTTCGAGCGTACCATATATTGTTTGAATGTTGTCGGGTATGTTGTTACAATCAATGTGCTGGAGTATGTGACTGGAGAGCATTTCATTATATCTTTGCAATCGTTCGGTTTCTATGGTTTTGGGTATAGTTATTTTTTGTTGGTTTCGTCTTAGTGTTTGGTGGTCAATTTGTATTTTCGCTCTAACTATTCTGTGATCGCTGTCAAATTTAAAGTTGTTTAAAACCGAGACATCCGTTAATGTGGATAATTTGTTGGTCAGTATTAAATCAATTTCATTTTTCGTTCTACCATCTGGTGATCTCCATGTCCATTTATTCTTTTCTTTTTTCTTAAAAAATGAATTTCCAAATACCATGTTCGTCTCGTGGAGCCAAGATAAGAGCCGTTCTCCTCTTCCATTCCTTTGCCCATATCCGAAATTTCCCATTGCTTTGTTTTCATCATCTTTTCTTTTTCCAAGTTTGGCATTGAAGTCACCTATGACAAACATTATTTCGGATTTTGTCTCTTGGTAGGCGTAGTCAAGTTTATTGTAGAAGTTGTCAATCTCTTCGTCCGAGGCTTTTTCTGTAGGAGCATAAATTTGTATGATTGTAATTTTTGTCTTTTGGAGTTTAAGAGTAATCGAGCAGATTCTCTCGTTAAAAAATCGTATGTTTTCGATGTCTTTTTTGAGGTGTTTTTTTATAATTATACCAACTCCATACATGCCCTTAGTCTCTCCTATATAGCAGAAGATTTCGTTGTCCAGTTCGAGAATTTGTTGACCAAATAGTCTTGTTTCGGATAAACCTATTAAATCCCATTTTATGTCCGATAGGGCTAATTTTAGTTCCTGTTGACGTTCTTCTGTTGACAAAGTTCTTGTGTTAAGTGTACATATGTTTAAAAGATTCTTTTTATTAGTTGTTTCAATCGTTGATGTTTGATGGTTAAATTCTGATTGTTTAAGCATTGGGGGGTTTGAGCCTACATTCCTCACGGTGGCTAACCGGCTTGAGGAGGTTTTTTCAATTTTAAAATGGTTGTTTTTGTCATCAAATGGTTGCGTTGTCCTTTTATCAGGTTTTGTTTGCTATTGTTCAGTTGGCTCAATTGGAATATTTGATTGTTCATCTTGTACATTCTTTTTAAAAAAGGTCAATATGTTTGATTGTTCTTTGTCCGGCTTTAGTTTTTTATGTCCCTGCATTGATGCATTAGAACAAGAAGGTTCATTTTCATATGTTCTTTTCTTTGGTTTTGTTTTATTTTCTTGGGGTTCATTTGCTGTTTGGTTTAAAGTTGTTTCTGGAGGTGTCTTTTCTTTCTCTCTTATAGTCGAATTTAAATTTAGATCTTCTTTCATCAAATCGTCCTTTATATAAATAATTTCGTCTTTATAATGTCTTAGTTTGAACTTATTCTTCATAATATCGTCTTTTTTTATTTGACTTATAAGCCCTACTAAGATTGGTCTTGTTTTATCAGCTTTTTTTCCAAGTCTTCTTACAAAATCCAATTCAAAAATCTCTGTTTTCACTCCTAAAATGCTGTTGAAAAATTCGAGAACATAGTTTTGAAGCGATTTGTTGTCAGTTTCTATTTCTTTCATGTTGTAAATCACAATGTTTTTGCGTTTCAGTGTTTTTTCTATAAATTTTATTTTTTGTTCTAAATAAATCTGTTTCTTCTCGATATTTGTTTGGTTTTCCGTTATTTTGTCCAATTTCGAGTTTAGGTTCTGTGTTTCTCTTTTTAATTCGTTTGTAAATTCAGTTCTAAAATTTCCAAGTGCATTGATTATTTGGTCAAGTTTATTATTTGTGTCACCCATTATTAATTTTTCTTACGTTACGTTTCTTATGTTAAAATTGACTTTTGCTTTACGTTACGTCTAGATGACAGATCGCAGATGGTTTTGTTTATTCTATTGAATTTTGACGCGAATGTTTTAATTGTCTATTTAAGAAATATTTTCTTTAAAAAAGATTTCATAGACTTAATTTATAATGTATTGTTTTTTGAATTTGTTTGCTTTTGTGAAATTTGTATTCCAACAAATAAGCTGTGATGGAGGAGAACAAGAAACTCACCAAAACCGTGCTGTCCCAAGCAGGGGGAATTCTCCTTGTTCCGGTTGGGGAATTGAGAGAACTTTTCTCAGAAGATTGAAAATCCCGTACAAAATTCTTATTTTTTGTTTCTTGTGAGTTTATATCAGATTTTATTTTTCAATTTTTTAGCAAAAAAATGGTTTACTTTTACGTGTTTTTCGTTTTCCTTCAGTGCAGAAAGATTCAAAGTTTTCACTTCTTTCAAAAAGACCAAACAGCACTACTTTTTTAGTTCAATTTCAGTCAAAACAAGCGGAAGCCACAGACAACACGTCTTCTCAATTCAGATAACCCAGAAGGAAGCTTTAGATCTAGAAAATAGATATAAGGCACTTTTTTAGTGTCCGTAGCTTAGTGGTTAGGTGTGTTGGCTGCTAAGCAGAACGTCGTGCGTTCGAATCCTACTCGGGCCCACAGTTTTTATTTCATCTTTCACGGGCACTGCCTCTTGCGAAGAACTGACAAAACTTCCAAGAGTATCATCTGTCATGAAAAAATGCTTCTCAACTTTGCCGTTCGGAATCGGCGTTAAATTGTAGATCCCCTCAATTCTTCATACGCACCTAGAGAATTGTTGATGAGAGTAAGCCACTTAGGCCTTAGCTCTTCAAGAGCTGTCGCGCCACTCAATTTTTTACTTTTGTTTCTACTAGCCGACTCGGCAAGCATTGTTTTGCCAGAAAAATAATTTCTTAAGAATAAAATAATAACTTACTCATTGTAAGTGTGAAAGAAGAAGTATATAAAAGATAGCAACCGACATGATGTGAACGATATAAAAATAACAAACCACCAAAATTTACTTTTTAACTTATTTTTTTTTTTTTTCCAATTCAACATTACATATAACAAAAAACAAACTAAATACTTAAATACCTAATTAATAAATACTTAATTCTTTTATTTGAATTTTCTTATACAAAATTGACCTTATTCAAATCTAAAATCCTCTTATTTATTGCTTCTGAGGCGGAACAGAGTTTGGTCATAATGTGTCATACTTCATAATTCACAATGTGATATCCAAGTATTTAATTGGCTTCGATCACAATGTTGTTGCACAGAAAAATCTAGCTTAGGATAAGGAACAACTCCAAGATATCTTGAGGAAGTTACACGGATCAGAATGTGTTGTGAGATAGCGTAGTCATAATTATGAAGACGGGTGTATGTTTCCTTGTAAAGTTCATTGTTTGACATTTTATTGGATTTAGATTTAAACTATTTGTCTCACAGAACAATGCAAAACTATAAATAAAAAAATGACTTAGGCCGTGTCCGAATTGGGTTAAAATGTGGTTAAAACTTGACGTTTGGTTAAATTTTGACATTTCGCATTGAATGAAATGTGTTAAAAATTAGACTAGTTGTGAAGCAGGTTAAAATATGACAGTAGTGGTTAAAAATTCATCCATTTTTAACCACAATTCATCGAATTCGGACACGGCCTTAGAAATAAAATGCCTGGATTTCACCTTGAAAAAACCTTTTCTCGAGATATGAGGATATGCAAGTGATGAAAAATGGAGGGAAGCCATATATGCATTTAGTTTGAGTTTTATTGCCGACAGTTGGTCGAAAGCATTCGAAAGATCTGTATAGACGCAATCAATTTCCTGATTCCACAGTGATAACGCATTGATTTATGAAAACAAGAAGATATGTGACAGTAGAACGTTTTTTCATCAAACCATGCTGTTGGTGACAGATGATGTTCCGGCAATGACATGCCAAACTGTCACGATCTCACTTTCCGACTTAATTAATTTATACACTTTTCATGGTTAATAGTGTTGGATTCAGGGTTGTTCGAAAACACTTGTTTCCCATGAAAAATAATGTAAAACTGAAGTTTTCAATCTTATAGATTGCAGAATCACGAATTCATTATATTTATGACCAACAAATTTTTTTTTTTTGTTTTAATCCTTCGCTTGTTGTAATAGCATAGAGAGGATATCTTCTGATTCAAATATCTTTGGGCTCGGAATTGAGTTTGACTTTCAGGTTATACTCAGGTTAACGAGAACTATCAAATATGTACATACTTACTCATCTGGAACCGAGCTGACAACAAAATGGCAATATTAAAAGGTTCCTAGTTTTTCTAGGGATACAAGCAACTTTCCGGAGACTCCTTACTTTTAAAGTCAGAAGTGGGCGAACGAATATTTTCTAACAACTCACTGTTTATAAAAGAGTGTCTCAAAAACTTAAAAACTATTCCAAGGGATCTCAAAAAAATCGATTTTTTTTTTTTTTTTTTATAACAAAACCTACCTAAACTTATTAAGGAGCCGTCATACACTGAAGGGAAAATGCTTTCAGAAAGCGTTTCCAAATTTTAGAGTTTGTTATTTTTCTGAAAGTGTGTTCAGAGAGCAGTCACACTATGAAAGAAAGGTGCTTTCTGAAAACATTTTAATTTCAAGAAACAAAATTTTCTGAAAAAAATGTTCGGCTCGTCACACTATAAAAGCGAAAGCGTTTCCTGAGAGTGCGTTCTGAAAGCTGTTTATGTGTAAACGGTTGTGATATTTCAGATCATTCGCTTTCAAGAAAGCAAAAAACTTACACAAACAGTTTTTGAAAGCAGAAAACGTTTTCTGAAAGTGTTTTATGTGTAACTGGTTGCGATATTTCAGCTTGTTTCGTTAATTTGTTATCCAGAATAGCAACAGAATGCAGTCCGCTGAAGAAGTTGGAATATAGGCAATTAACAATGTATATTGGAAATTATCCTACGGATTTCACAGAACGTTACTGAGAACAAGGCGAGTAATGGTAGGCCAAATTGGGTGCGATTATTTTGGGAACTTGTTGCTGCAAATCAGTACCACGTAAAGCTCATGAGGGATTTGCGCGCAGAAGGAGACGAATTTTTCCGTAACTTTGCTCACATTTCGGAGGAGCAGTTTAATTTCCTGTGTGAAAAAGTACGTCCGTTTGTTAAAAAACAAAATACACCATGGCGTGTGCCCATCGGCGTAGAGGAACACTGAAACACCTTGCACAAGGCGATAATTACAAATGACAATACACTGTCTCAAATGTTTCGTATTTCCCGGCAATTGGAGGTAAAATCATGGACCTGGAAATTTAGAAAGGAAACATGTTTCCGAGTACATATTCCCCAGTAAGTGAACGTGCTGACCTACACCTTCAAGTGGTGCCTCGAGAGTTCTTGTCAATTTATTGGCATGAACCGCGGACGTAGGCAGCTTTAGTCTAATGAATTGACGATTGAAGCAGACGTATAATGAAGATTGATGCGAATCCTAAAAGATAATTATATCTAAGGATATATTAAATGAGGAAAAACGATCACCGAATACCGAAAGTGGATAGACGTTAATGAAATTAGACGCCCAGTTGGTATATCCCTTGATTGGCTGTTCATCCCTTTAATCAATGTGATATACTTGACAGAGGTGAGCGGTGCCCCTCACCCCAGTTGGATAAAAGCTGCAAAACTCAAAAGATCAGAAAAATGAAACAATGTCTGTATAACGAATGGTTAAACAGAACCAAAATGTGACACCAACCACCCTCACCCAGGGGCAATTGGGTACCGCGGTAGTGAGGATTTGCCACCTCACTAGTGGGATGGACCTTCGCGGGGGTTGTGTGATGTCTGAGTTTGGCCTCAGCTGCTGTTCGCAAATCGCGTTACGCTCTTCTTCCGGTGACTGAAAGTTGATGCAGCTTCCGTGACCGGACAACGCTCTTCTTTCGGTAAACGAGGGTTGAGTGCAGTTCCGTGTTTTGCCTGAATAGTAGTCTAGAATCAAACCAAGATGAATAAGGGCTGGCACTTATTCAATTGTACTGTGTGAATCAGTTGCAGGGTACCCGCTTTCTTTCTTTTGAAAGTGAGGTGTGCTTTTGTAGCTGGTGGATCATCAGGGTGAATGTCAACACTTAAAAACGACACCTGTGTGAGTGGTCACGCGTCAGATAAGGCTTAATTGCTATGTGCTGACGTTAATCAATTCTTTCATTTCCCAGCAATCACCAGAGGTTTGCAATGCTTTATATGAAACATTGATATCTGCCTAGCTAGTGTACTGCCACAATTGCACCCTTACCACAAAAACAATTGTGAACTTATGACCTACTTCCTTTTTTTTTGGCCCAATAGAGTAGGTTTTATGTAAAACATACGTTCGCTTTCAAGAAAGCAAAAAACTTTCACAAACAGTTTCTGAAAGTAGAAAGCGTTTTCGGAAAGTGATTTGCTTTCTTCAAAACGATTTCAGGAACTAGTCACACTGTGAATGTTTTTTTTTCTGAAAGTGTTTACAAGAAAGCAAATCATTTTGAGAAATGCTTTCAGGAAGTACTTTTCGGGTCGTCACACTATGAAATGTTTGCTTTCAGAAAGCAAAAAGCTTTCTTGTACTTTCCTTTCAGTGTGTGACGGGACCTTTAGAGGCCAGTTATAGCTATCATTGGTTTTCATCATTGAAACACACATTTCTGTCAGGAAATTTTTTCCTGCCGTAATTCTATCATTGGAACTGTGAGAAGTTGAAACACGGATCATTTCAATTGTACAAAATTGAAACGCAAATCATCGGAACGGTTTGTTTCATTTTTTGACATAAAACAACCAGCTGTTCGGGAGTCATTTCCGATCGATTGGTATACAATTTGCACTTGTATTCAAAGATTTTTCCGGATATATTTCAATAATAGCTATAACCGGCCTCTTATTCTTGTCCCTCTTTTTTTTAATGTCCCGCTTAGTACATACAAAGCAATTTTTATTAAAGTTTTCAGGACTTCCAAAGGAAATCTCGATAACATAAAAAAAAAATAACCAAGTTGAGTTTTTGTCATTTATTTATGCCAAACACCAAAAAATATCACAGTTTATATTTCGTCATTAAATCTAGTTACCTAATAGCGTGTTTTGATCGAAATTTCGAAACAAGAATTGGCAATAATTGATTCCCAGATATTAAAAATATTTTTTTGTTGTTGAATGTCACAAGAAAAAGCCATTTTTGTTCAATCTTTATAAAGAGGCTTCTTTTTTTTATACTGAAACATACAGGTACACTAAATTTAAAACTACTTTTATTAAACTACAGAAATTCATATAATCCAATTTCGTTTATGGAAGAGATCCCTACAATATTTAGAATTTGAATATTTAATTGGTACTATTTGAACTTATTTTTTACATAAGATAAAATCGGAAGACAGACTTATTTCTGTTGGCTTAGAATAATTTAGTTTGAAACCTTATTAAGTTAGTCCAGTGTTTGCTTCACCTGTTTGCGTGATAAAACACTCTTTTGGAAGGAATCTGAAATGGGAAATTTTTACAAACCAAAAAAATAACAAATGTGATATTTATTAATCAAACCTGTGGATGACTGGTGAAATTAAATCTGCGTCGAGTGTATTGATTTTTGTTGGTCCTGTACAAAATGATACAATAGTACCAACAAGTAGCACAGTTAACATTCCAATGGGTCCAACCCATAAGAATGATATCCGAAAAAGAGGAAACACTTCAGACTGGTCGGGTATCTCATTGGTTGGTGCTGTCAAATTAAGGAAAGCAGGACAATCTTCCACCGAAACGGGCAGTTTTTCGGGCACCAGATGTCCATTGGCTATCGACCACTGAGAGCCCAATGATACTGTTCCAGCTGTTACAGCACCAGCCAAAGCCCCAAAAGTCGCACCCTTGGTATTACTCCATGGAATTAGCATACCCAAGGTAAATATACCCGAAGTCGTTCCAGCTGCTATGCCTGACAGAGAAGTCGCAACGGCAAGAATACCTCCAAGTTTTTCCAAAACTACAACTAGCAAAGCTGCCAAGACTCCAAACACAACAACACTGCTCTTCACTAGGAAAGTTGATGCTTTTTCGCTTAGTCTGATTTTGAAACAACCCTTGACGATGTCTTCTAAAAGAACTGCTGATGTACAGTTTAAAACGACCGAAAGCGAACTCAGACAAGCTCCGAAAATGCCTGCAATAAACAAGCCAGGAATACCATGAATGTGTCCTGCAACCTGCATGACATATACTGGAAATAGTTGATCATCAGCCTAAAAAGAAACAAAATATTTGAGTGATTTTTTCGCTCTAAAAATAATAAAATCAATATCTTACCTGTATCAGTCCAGCAGCAAGTGGATCACATCTCCTGTAGTAGGCAAATATCAAGAGTCCAGCAAAGCAACAAATCGATATGAAAAGGCATATTCCGGTGGCAAATAGCACTATCGACACTTGGGCGCTCTTTTTAGTTGGCAAAGCCATGTAACGCTGCACCATGGTTTGATTGACGGAATTGAAAGAGACCCAGTAAAAATACCCACCAACTACAACACTCCAAACAGAATGCCTCTCATACAACGACGGGTTGAAGCTGGTGAAAATATTGTTTAAAATTTGTTAAATGAGCAAATTTTGTAATGTTTACTTTGCAAAACGTATTCGTCCGCCTTCGGAAGATCGATCTATCACCTCAACCGGTCCTCCAATGTAAACTGTTCCAATTATTACAATCACTGTGACCGATAGGAACATGACCAGGATTTGCCAGGCGTCTGTGCTGACCACAGCTTTAATGCCACCCTGAGTTCCAAGTGGTTTTATTAAAACATTTTGACAATTGTATTAAATAATAAGACTCACCAGCAATGTGTAGAATACACAAGTCACGCAGACTATTCCGCTTATTATGTGAATGTTAACGCCGGTTACTGAAATATCGAAAAGAAAATAGAATTTTGTGGGACATTACATTTTGGAATATTGTTGTTTTGTATTTGCGTTCACAATAACTTTTTATAGCAAGAAAATATCAAACTCTTTCCTTCTTTGCTGCATAAATCAATTTTTAAAATTATATATATGTAAGTCTGGTGCTTTTTGATAAGAGAATCAAACTCCTCCTCCTCAAACTCCTTAAAGTTAAGTACCCAGATATATGTATGCACATAGCTATCGACACCAATATCTGAACAAAAACTTGAAACATTTACTTCAAATGAAAACAAAACTAATACCTTCATCCCATCAACATTACTTTTTTTCTTTGGTTGTTTGAAAATTAAATTGAATGGGAGTCCACCTAGTCCTTTTAATGGCTCTGTGGGATTTGATGGCTTACATCCTACTTTCGTTAAAGCAGTTATGCCTGTTATCCTCCCATATATTACATTTGCCATCAACTCAGTGTTGACTAAAAGTGAGTTTCCATCGAAATGGAAATTTTCCAAAATTATCCCTGTTCCTAAGAATAGAATTGGGACTGAATTTCGTCCCATTTCCATCCTTCCTTTTTTGTCCAAGTTGATGGAGAGATTGATTCATAGGCAAATTAATCAGCACTTTGACAATAACCACCTTCTATCCCCTGAGCAGTCTGGTTTTCGGTCTCATCACAGTAGTACCACTGCACTCCTAGATGTGGTTGAGCGGATAAGGAAAGCCATTGACGATGATAAGGTCACATTCTTGATTCTTCTTGACTACTCCAAAGCATTTGACACGATTGACCATAACACATTATGTAGACAAATTAGCCACAGATTTCGGGTTTGCTCCGGAAGGTTACCCGACTATATCTCAGTGTCGCGTGGCGTTCCCCAAGGTTCTATCCTTGGACCGCTTTTGTTCTCGGCATACGTTAATGACATTCCCAGAATAATTAACTATGGGAATGTGCAAATGTTTGCTGATGACGTCCAATACCTCCAGAGTTCATCTCTGGGTCTCATAGAAAACTGTGTTAGCAACATCAATGACGACCTGTCTTCTATTCACAAATGGTCTAACGAATGTGGTCTAGTTCTTAATCCCCTTAAAACCAAATGTTTAGTTATCTCGCGGAATAAGGTTGACCTCTCCTATTTTCCCACAGTGCTCCTAAATAATGTTCCAGTTGAATACGTGCAGACGGCCAAGAACTTGGGAATCTGCTTTAATAGGACTTTGACTTGGAATGACCATATAAACGCTGCGGTTGGAAAGACATATGGTGCTCTCAGGACTCTAACAATCTCAAAAAAATGTACGCCAATTGAAACTAGAAAGATGTTAGCTAAGACCCTTGTTGTTCCAATCCTGACGTACGGATGTGAAATCTTCTTCAACTTGGATTCTGTGTGTTTAAGAAAGATGACAGTTGTATTCAACAATATTATTCGTTATGTATTTGGGTTACGTCGTTATGACCATATCTCTAACTACTCCTTAGAATTGTACGGTATAAGTTTTCATCAACTTTTTAAAACCAAAAGACTCTTACTATGTTATTTAAAATCATCCAGACTAAACAGCCACCTGACCTGTTCAATCATATCCAGTTTTTATCATCTAACAGAACTCAACTTATTTCAATTCCTAGATTTACCTGTCTCATATCTGAGCGACAGTTCTTCATTAGTGGGATTCGTCTCTGGAATACGCTGCCCCGTGAATTGAGAATAATAGAGGAACTTAAATTATTCAAAAAGAACCTTTTCGAATATCTATCCACCTTGTAGATACCTTTTATGTGTCAAATCATTAAAATTGAATCTTTTATGTTCTCAAATCATTAAAATTGATGTAATGGCGATATTGGGGATAATTCTATAATTGTTACCTTTTTTTCTATCTATCTCTTTCTCTTTCTCATCTCATCTCATCTTCTATCTACTTCCCGTACAATCTATCTTTCTACCTATCTATCTACGTCTTTATTTTCATTTCTGTTTCTTACTTTCTTCTTTTTTAATATTAACTTTTAATTTTAGATATTTAATTTACTTATTTTTTTAAATATAATTTACTAAATGTTTTAAAATACGAATGTCCTTTTATTACCATCCTAATCAAGGCTTAATCATCTAAAAGATGTGTATTTTAATATTAAGTTCTTTTAAAAATAAATAAATAAATAAATAAATAAATGAGATAAGGACTTAGCTCGAGACGAGTTTCGATATGGAAACGAAAACTGGAAATATCGAGCAAACATATTTTCAATACTTTTCCGTTGCAGTTAGTATTGATCATTTGCGACAACTTGAATATTCAAAATATTGTGTTTCAAGCTCATTTTATGCAAATGCAAAGAGCAGGATTGTTCAATACATGCTGTTGCTATAATTAACAAATTTTGGAGTCTTCCTTCAAACTTAAGAAAGGCAGAAAACTCTTGATAATTTTTTCACTTTGGATTTTGCTTGAAAATAATAATCATTTTTGACGTTTATCGCTTAAGGCAAATATTCCATAAAAATTTGATGAAGAAGTTTGTTTTTTTTTCAATTAACTTTTTGTGTTTTCTTTTAATATTAATTAAAAAATATTTAAAAATATGAAAATATTTTTTTTAATTCTTTATATTCAGAGCAATGTTTTGGACTGCATCCTTCCAAGAAAATTCATGAAATTTCCTTTTTTCTTATAATTTATCTGACAACATAAGTTGACATACTCTCCTTTGAACATTTTTAAAGCCTCAATATCAATCTACACCATTTTATTCAAGAGCTGCTCGTGAGCTCTACGAGCGAAAGAGGAAAAAGGACGCCCGGCTTCTCAGGAAAAAAAAGAGAGAGCATGATAAGCGTCAGACCGAGGCGAGTCAACAGCAGAAACTCAAGGTCATCGAGCAAGAACCGATGCCTGAAATAATCTAGGAAACATCATAGTAGAATCGCCGTCAATGCTGGGGATTTGGAAAGACCACTTCTGTAGACTGTAAAAGGGCGACGACGAACAAAACACCGCCGTCAGACAGGAGCCTTTCATCGGACACGATGATAGCCAACAATTCCGTGAACCCGACCTAGAAGAAGTGAAAACCGCAATATTACGCCTGAAATCCAACAAAGCCGCTGGAGCAGATGGACTAGCTGCTGAGCTGTTCAAAGCAGGCGACGAGCTAGATGGGAGGATGCACCAAATCATCTGTAAGTTATGTTCAGAGGAATGCATGCCCGATGAATGGAACCTCAGCATTGCTTGCACGATCCTGAAAAAGGGAGATCCTCTAAACTGCGCCAACTACAGAGGAATAAGTCTACTTAACATCGCCTACAAGATCCTCTCTGCCGTAATATGTGAACGTCTGAAGCCTTTCGTCAACAAAGTCAACCATCGACCAAATTTTCACTTTGCGGCAGATCCTGGAAAAGACCTATGAACTCCAAATCGATACCCACCACCTTTTCATCGATTTTAAGGCCGCGTATAACAGCATCTACAGAGACGAACTGTATAAAGCTATGTCTAGTTTTGGCATCTCTGCCAAGCTTGTGCAAGATGACGATGGAGAGCTCACCCTGCTCCATCAAGATTGGCAACGAGCTTACGGAATCTTTCGACGTCAAAAAAGGATTCAGACAAGGCGATGCACTGTCGTGCAATTTCCTTAACATCTTTCTTGAGAAGATAGTGCAGTACTCCACCGTCAACACCAGAGGCACTACACGGTTAAAAATTTTGTCATGATTTTCAATACAGCACTTTTATTACAGCAATATACAATACAGTTAATATTATTTTTTAATATTTGAGAAATATTGAGTAAACTTTGTAATCAATTTGTATTACAATCTAATAATTTTGTATTAGAGTTCTGATATCCAATTCAAAAAATATTAAAACCCAATCATAACAGTGAAATTATAATCAATACATATTAAAAAGTAATTCCTTAAATATTAATTTAAAGTTTAATCTTGAAACGAAGTGAAAATAAATACTGAATCAATTGGATTCCAACTCTGATTGACTTATATTTCAATACATCTTAGATTTAGTTTAAATATAAATAGCAATTAATTTTATTTCTGACTGAATTAAATCCCCTCTAATGCTAAACTTATTAAGTTTTATTCACATTTTAATACAAGTGTATTGAATTACAAGTCAATTTTATTAAAAACGGGAACACTGAAGCCGATGAATGAACTCAAAAGTAACTGTTTCTGTTTGATAATTGTGCGTCCTACAATGAATAATAATAATATTGAATTAAAAAGTATAGCCTAACTATTAGAAAGTAAGTTTGCTGCATTGGTTTTTAATATCCATGTTTTTGATTTCATTACATGTCTAATGAATTTCAAGTCAATTTTATTAAAAACCAAAAAACTGACGCCGATGAACGATCATAAAAGTAACTGTTTCTATTTATTAAATTTTCTTTCGGTTTTCGGTTGTCGTTCGCGTTACATTCTGCTGGTCTTTGTTGGAAACTTTAAACAGTAAATTTTTTTAACAAAAAATAATAATAAGCATAAGCTGTCAAGGAAAATTAATAAAAGTCCATAATTATCTAAATAAAAGTGTAAGTTTTGTGATGCACTTTTATTCTTCAAAATCAAACACTTAAAGATTGTTCTCGGCGATTATATGAGGAGTATTTGCGGAAATTAGTAAAGAAGAAGATAAGTAAACGAGAGCAAACACGGTGGAATTGTAAGTACCAACGTTAAAATTTGCGAACAAAAACTTTTAACTTTTTTAATGCTTCGCAGGATGGTTATATTTTGAACAAGCTCAAAAATATAAACATGAAGCCCCATAAAAGCTGTTTCTTCAATTCAAATTTGGTGAGTTTGAAATATTCAATTGAATGTTTTTAAATGATTAAAAACACTGAAATATTTTCAGGTTCTTTTTGAATTTTCGTTAAGGTCTCCGGCGAAGGAAAATAAATCTGTTGGACGTTTGGGAACCTATGCTCTACGTGTAAAGGACGTTTACAAAGAAACGTGCGGCCATGACCAGAAAGTAGAAGGTACTATTCATATTCAATGTTCAATCTTTCTCATTACTTTAAAATCATTTTTTTTTTCATCTTAAAGGTTGGAATTATAAACTGCCCAAAGTCCCAAATCCAAAGAAAGGCGGAGATTTAATTTGTATAAGACAATTGAGAAATTGATAAGTTTTGAAGATCGTATAGAATTATTTTATAATATGTATTATATTACTAAATAATACTTTTTGTAATAAATTTTAACACTCAAATATTAAATTTGAATTGTCCTTCGTATTATTTTTTAATATTTGTTCTATTAATAATTAATATATTTTGCATTATTTTTGAATACCTTGTTTGATATTTTTCAATAAAAGTGTATTAAAAACTATCAATACAAATTATTTATTTTCAATACATTTGCAATAAATGTGTAATACATTTGTGTTACAATTAACGCAAGTTTTTATTAGCATTTAATATTTCCTTTCCGAAATTAAATATAAATCGGATTAAAACCTAGTGCGACATTGTTAGAATGCAATATATTTTATATTACATTTTTATATTTTCTATTGAATTCTGAGTAAAACATGTATTGAAATTTAATACAACTGAATTATTTTTTGTTCTTCAAATGTATTATATCTTAATATATTTAGTATTAACTTAAAAATTTCAATATTTGTCATATATTAAATTTCAATAAATTCCTGGTGTGGACCTATATACAACCCAAAAAATATTAAAAAGTACTCCAAAATTTTTAACCGTGTATCTTCCAAAAATCTGTTCAACTTCTCGCGTACGCCGATTATGTTGATGTAATGGGAAGAACACAGCGTGATTTCAATGGCGCGATTGTGAGAATTGAGACAGAAGCGGCAAAAATGAGTTTAGCGGTAAATGAGGGAAAAACGAAGTATATGCTATCTTCGAGGAAGGACACCTTACACCGAGGAGTTTGTCTACCTTGACTCTGCTATAAACACGGGCAATAACACCAGCGCCGAGATAAGAATAACTCTTGCTGATCGCTGTTTCTTTGGGCTAAGAAAACAATTGAGTGGAAAAGCCCTCTCTCGGGCAACTAAGGTAAAATTGTACAACACACTCATCATCCCAGTCCTGCTGTATGGTGCAGAAGCATGGACCTTGACAAAATCGGATGAAAGTGCCTAAGGCTGTTTTGAGAGGAAATGGCGAAGAAGATATAACATTGAACTTTACGGGTTGTGCAACGACATGGACCTAGCCCGAGGGGGATCAAGGTCCAGGACTCAGATGGCTCGGTCATTTAGAGCTGATGGACACCAATGCTCCGGCCCGGAAAGCCTTCAACCCTATTCCCGAGGGACGCGACTCAAGTGGAAGAGGATCTCAATCAACTAATTTATTTGATTATAAACTAACAAATCAATCAATGTAAGAAAATGTTTTGCTGACTTTTATAAAATTAATTTGAAATCAATTTAAAATAATTAAGTTTAGGATTGATATTTACCTTGATTAAATGCAATAGCTGGAACGTATAGTATGATTGGCAGAAAAAGTAACTGAAAGAAATAACTTTTGAATCAATATTTTCAGAGAGAAGAAATTGTTATGCATACTTCATCGATAATAAACAAAAATGAGGCAAAGCTTCGGATTCCGGAACTAAAGCGCATTTCCAAATACTGAAATAGAAAATATTTTTTTATTGACATGAAAACCACTTAAAAACTCAACATTTAATTTAACAATCGCACGTTATATACAAATGTAAAAATAGTAAGAGCCCTTCATTGTATTTGTCCCATAATAGACCAACAAAAAATTCACTCGTTCTCTACGGCGTATACGTGCTTTATTGTGTAATTCAAATTATGACCTATAACTGATCTACAAGACTTCACATGATATTTTTTGATAATTACAGAGATAATCTGGCATTTGTTTAGCCATCAATTTAAACGTTTATTGCCTCGGAAATTATCTGAATATTCTTAAGCCCTGCACAATAATCGTACTTGACAAATTTATTTAGTCTGCTCTAAAATTAAGATAAATTATTGTCATTCCCTCGAATAATGAAGTCTTTGATAAGTTAAAATAATATTGACACTGACTCTCCGTGTAATCTGTTTATAAGCCCAGCAACAGATACTAGTATGAAAATAATTACTCTTTCAAAGCTTTCGACAATTATTTTTTCATTCAAGAAGTTAATTGACCTCATGCCAACCATTAATTGGTTTCCTTCATGCAAATCAATTGAACAAGCGACAATGACGACACAATAACAAAAACTTCTAATTAAAAGATTCAAAGTCCAAAAATGAAGTCTCAATAAATTGCCATAGTCACGATAAATAAGAAAATTAAATCAAATAAAATTGTTTACAGAGAAAAAAATAGCAATAATTTATACGTACTTCATAAGATGAGCAAATTCTTAGAGTGGTAAACACTGGCAGATAGACAGTTGATACGGTTAAGGGCCATTAACATGACAGGAATCAATGTGAGCCAATATTGTGTTCCAAAGTTATAGATCTCTGCTGGTGTCCCGAGAACTGTTACACCTGACACGTAACTGAGTAAATAATCTAGGATAAGAAATATACCGTTCTTTTTTTAAGTTTTTATTTGTTGGCTGAGATTCGAAAACTAAAAATCTTTATAATACCAATAAGACTTTTAGAAAACTTCTTTAAAAAAAAAAACACAAATAGACATCAAAATTGAACCCAAATTCAAGATTCATAGTTTTCGAAACTCAAGCCACTGCGTTCCTTACCTTCCAATCAAACTCATAGCTACAGGGAATATAGACAGTCTTCGAGATCCCAGCAGATATTCACTGAGTTTTTTTGATCCGAAATTCAAAGTTCTGCCACTTTTGAGTTTCAAGTCACACATATTTTCAACAATATTGGTTTTTCTAAGAATCAAAGCGAATTTTAGTTCAATATCAAAATCTATCATTGAAAAAAAAAAACATCACTTGTAGTATCCAAAATATATCCCGGTTCCGGCAGACACAACCAACATACTGCAAAATATTATGTAGTCGATCACATGGAAATGGAATTCCTGAAAGTCTTTATACTCTTCCATCCTTCAAAAAACAAAACAAATAATAATTTTGACTGATACAGTGAATTAATGAACAAACAAATTTATACAGTGATTAAGTAGGGATGTATTTTCTGTTGTGAATTTGTTTGCCATTTATTTCAAAAGACAGGATCATCATCTGGCGAATTTACTTTTTTGTTTCGTGATTGCCATATCGCTTCTACAATCGTACGAAATTAATAATTATTATAAGCCCGAAAATTTATGACGTTTTCAAATATTTTATTATTTATTAATTTTGTTTCACGTAACAGAATAATTTTGTGTAATCTGTGAAGTAGTATTTATTTTTGACAATTGAGTTACAGAATACTTGGAAGGTCAGCCAGTCTAACACAGATTAGATGATTCCATGATCCTAATCTTTTTATCTCGTTTCTTTCTTAAGTCAGTGATTGTTCCAGACTGTATGTAATATAAATAGAAGTACCTAATGATAAATAAATAGGATGTCTCTTTTGGCGGGCTAAGACCTATGAGACTTACAATGATCAACAATTCCCTACAATTGAGGGGACCTCCTTAACTCGATTAATCTGATGAATGAATTTATTGTTCAATTGTTTTAAGCCAGTTATTTAGTTTATTCACCCAATTAAACTTTCATAACCCAATTTAACTCTCCTTGAGAAGAAGTAGTGTGATTACGCATTTTTCAGCAAGTCATGTACATACCTAGTTGTTAAAAATTACCTTAAAACTATCAATTCTTGAAAACTACCAAGTGATGCAGTAAAAAGAGGTACAAAGACAAACCCCAAAATTCGATTTTTTACCTGTTTTAGATTCTCTCAAGTATAAAATGAAAAGGTGCACTCATTGATCCGAGTTGCAACTCGGTTCATTTGGGTAAACATTACTCTTGTCTTGACAGTTTATATGTTTGGCAGTCGTGAAGTAGACACGTGAAAAATGTATCATAGAAAATTATTCGATAAGTCAACGTGTTTTAATCGTTAAAACATTTTATCGAAATCAGTCATCGATTACTGTGAAAATTACTGTCATAATGAATGACGAGGCACATTTTCATTTGAATGGATATGTGAATAAACAGAAATCCCTCCACGGGGTAAGCCTTGACGTGGCGGAGCGGCTTACGGTAACTACTACTATGAAGCTTAGAGCTATGCGATCGCGAAACTTGATTTCGCAGAAGGGCCTCCCATGGTCGACAGGTCGAAGCGGAGTAGGCTGTTACTACCAATTACCCCACAACGAAGGAGTGTTCCCACCAAGGCACTCCCACCGAGGGACGGCAGCGAATGAATTTCTTCTTTGGAATCAACGGTGGCGTCTCCAGTTCCAGTTAGGCCGAACTACTTGGTGAACACCTTTACGGCTACTTCGACTTATTTGAAGCCCAGGCCGTAAAAGGAGCGGTTTTTCCGGCTCTTGCACTTGGAGTCACATCAAGTGCCTGGTACTCCAGGTTGGGGGTTGTGCGTTGGGGTGACTTCCCGACCACGTAGAAAAAAGTTTAGTTGCGAAGCAACAACAGGCCTCGGAAACGGACGGATACACTGATGACGACCCAAGCAAATGTACAAAGGACAACGATTTTCGGATATGCACGTGGAATGTTAGGTCCCTTAATAGACCGCGTGCTGCCGAACAGTTAGCGGAGACCCTCAACTGCTACAAAGCAGATATTACCGCTATCCAGGAAATGCGATGGGATGGACCGGGCAAAAGGAGGATGAAAAACTGCGACATCTACTATGGTAATTGTTACCGAGAGCAACAACAGCGACTATTTGGATGCGGATTCGTCGTGGGAAGCAGACTCAGGCAAAAAGTCTTGAGCTTCAAATGTGTGAGCGAACGCATCACGACAATCCGAATCAAGGCTAAATTCGGCAACATCAGCCTAATATGTGCGCATGCCCCCACAGAAGAGAAAAAGGACGACACCAAAGACGAGTTCTACGAGCTCCTCGACAAAACATACGAGCAATGTCCTAGTTATGACATTAAAATTGTCCTCGGCGATTTTAACGCTAAGCTGGGAAAAGAGGACATCTTTGGTGGAACGGTCGGAAAGCACAGCCTGCACGACACCACATCCGATAACGGATTCAGGCTGATCGATTTTGCTGCGGGGCGAAATGTTGTGGTAGCAAGCACCTGGTTCCCTCATCTCAACATCCATAAAGGTACATGGAGATCTCCTGATCAATCAACCGTCAACCAGATTGATCACATTGCGATCGATGGAAGGCACTTGTCCAGCATTTTAGATGTTCGAACTTTCCGAGGAGCTAA
>CAKKXW010000002.1:77209901-77428478 GCA_920937365.1 Sphaerophoria rueppellii | reverse complement strand
TGCTTCACTCACGTACACTGTATATGTAGCAGCGCTGCCGGAACTACTACCATGGGAGTATTTGTACTCCCTTTGCGTTCAGTGTACTCCCATACTCCGCTATACTCGAAAATACTCCCCTTAGCGCCTGTTTCACAATATACAAGTAAAGTTCCAGCTGAGCTACTTGGAAGCTAAAGCTAACTAGCAGTTAAAATTCAAAATAGCGTTTCACAATAACTGAGTAGAGCTAACTTGTAGTTCAAGTGTCAAGTACTTTATAGGGAGGATGAGTTAACTGGCAGTTAACAGAATTAAAAGTCTGAAAAAAAAATCAAGATTTGTCTTTTTTTCAATTATAGGTAATAGAATTAAATTTCTCAAAAGCAAGGATTCGTAAATAATTTTAATTCTTTCCAACAAAATGGATATTCTTCTCGACACGATGAGTTTTATGAGTTTTTTCGCGTTGTGGAGTTACCACGAAACCGCGTTTTCCGAGTAAGAACACTTATCATGGAATCCTTGGACAACATAGAACTCCCAAATTAGAAATATTCGCAATATTTTCGGGTTTATTCAAAATAGTGCATGGTTTGATCGATTACATTCCACAATACGAAATATGATTCGATTGATAATCATCCCGTGTATTGATTGATTAAAGATATGGCCAACAATCACAAGTCAAACAAAGAATTATAACTTTCAAAGGCTGGTATTTATTCTATTAGGTCATTTCAGAGCGCCCTCAAAAGTTAATAGTGGTTCTGTTCTGACCTCTATTAAGTTGAGAGCAAAATCTACAGGGAATTATCCAAAGTAATTTCCGAAACAACAACAAATATCCTTTTGATTTTTGTTTATTTTTTTTTCTGGCTTTGCCGTTGTCGTTGTTGGAATAACTGGCAATTAGTTAAAAACATAAATTTATTAGAAGGATAATTGTGAAACGTAAAACTCATTGACAGGAGGATTTAACTGGCAGCTAATTTAAGTGCTGGTTAACTAATCAGAACTTTACTTTTACATTGTGATACAGACGCTTAGAAACTTAAAGGAACATTATATTATATTAATTACCACAACTAGTCTAGCGGTGTTAAATCACGAACAAGGCGGCAATAGACTCCCATTTCTTGAGATAACTCGTCCATCAAACCTACGCTTCAATAATGGGATCGTGAGGTGTGCTTTGTGGCTTGTTGAAACTACTTGTGGCCAAAGTCCATATAAATTCAAATGCGAGCCAAAAATAATCGATAATCATGATGCGATAACGCTGGCGATTCAGAACGCCATGGAATTGACTGATTTCGATCATTTGCTACGGACGCCTGAACGGCAGCAATATTTTCGGCACTTCGAAAGGCAACATTACAGAACGAATATACTGACTCAAATTTTTGGACTCGACTTGTTATTGCCGGATTGGAATAGTGTAAGCTGATAGTTGATAGTTGACACTCAATTATCTCTTCTTTTTTTCCTGAATTTGACTGGCAACTATTAAAAATCAGCTTACACGATTCTACCCCCGGTCTACTAGGGTGAGAAATACGAATGAATTTGTGGTCATCGACTCCGCATTTCGGGAGAAAGCCGTTGGAGAATTTTCATGATGAAAATGGATTGTAGTGAAAATGTGCATTCACGAGGTAAATTCAAAGCTGTCAAAACTCGATTTTGTTTTCTTCTACCTAATCAAAAAGTTTCCCTGTTAAAAAATGTTTGTTTGTGTACTCCCTTCAATAGCAAAATACTCCCCCCTAGAACTTGAAAATATTCCTCTGTGAAAATTTGAAACGGCAGCCCTGATATGTAGCTAACACCGCTTCCTGTACTTCTTATTCAATGAGTGGCATAAAACAAAATAACCGCTATATCGCATAGCGTTAATAAAATTGATTTTCACCGCATGACATTGCGATGCGTTAATCTGAGTTTGACATTTCAACGCAAATTTGATTTTTTTCTGAGGTATCTACGATTTCACAATCGGAACACCTACAATGATACAAAATTCGTATATTTCGTAAAAATCTGATAGAATTTTGTTACGATCGGATCCGATGATAGGGCTGATTATATTTTTCGTCTTCTTTTGTTTCACAGATTTTTTGATCATAATTCGGTAACCAGACCTCGCAGATAGTTTTGGTTTTCATTTTCACTGACCGAGGGCAAACAGACCTTTAATCTCGTGCATCAATTGATATAAGCTACCTTGGAAAATTAAGAGACATGGCCATTGGAAATCGCGGGAAATTTTTTCGAGGCAGAAATCGAAAAAAATACTTTCTTTCCCATAACTTTTTAACCGACAGCTGAAAAGAGGATTCCCTTGCAGTGACAGATAGGATACCTATAAACCCTTTATACGAATTTTATGTAAAGCGTACAAAAATGACTTACATTCAATTGGATATTAAAACAACATTAAAAACAATTAGGACAAATATAAATTACTAGCTGTCCCTGCAGACTTCGTACTGCCTCAATCGATAATCGATAAGGATAACCCTCTACCACTCTACCCAACCCACTACCTCCTTGTGCTACCCAGTACGTCTACCCATATCCGCTACCCCGTTACGACACTACTCTGTTACGCTACGAATTATTTCTACACGCTTACCGTTACACCATTAGCCAGAAACCCACTTCTCATTACCCGCAACGCGCAACCAATTTTTTTTTGCATTTCAATTTTTCCATTTTTTTTTACTTTTTCTTGCTTACCAGTTCCCCATCACAAATTTTCCAGTTTCCCTTTGAAAACCAGTGAGTTTTCCAAGTTCCTTTTTAAAACCCATTTTTTAATTTTCCAGTTTTCCATTTGAAAACCTCTCCACCTAATATTACATGGAACTTTCCCTTTGAAAACCAATGAATTTTCCGAGTTTCATTCGAAAACCCATTTTGAAATTTTTTCCATTCGAAATTTTCCAGTTTTCCACTTGAAAACCAATGCATCCACAATTTCATGCAATTTTCCCTTTGAAAACCAATATGTTTTCCGATTTTCATTCGAAAACCCATTTTAAAATTTTTCAGTTTTCCATTTGAAATTTTCCAGTTTTCCACTTGAAAACCAATGCATCCATAATTTCATGCACCATACATCAGGACTGGAATGATAAGTGTGTTGTACAATTTTACCTTAGCTGCTCGAGAGAGGGCTTTTCCACTCAATTGCTTTCTAAGCCCAAAGAAACAGCGATTAGCAAGAGCTATTCCTCGTCTGATCTCGGCGCTGGTGTTATTGCCCGTGTTTATAGCGGAGCCTAGGTAGACAAACTCTTCTACTACCTCGAAGTTGTATGCGTTTATTGTGACGTTCTGTCTGAGCCGTCTACCACTGAAAGCCGAACTCAATTCCGAATCTGGTTGTCAAGATATTTGCATCAGAAGAGATCTGCTCTGTGCGATTACAACAAGCGAAGGCTTTAAACCAAAAAAAAGGATTTTTTTATCATAACTCGGTAACCAGACCTCGCAGACAGTTTTGGTATTCAGCGACTGAAGGAGAACAAACAGACCTTTGTTTTGTGCATCATTTGATATATAGGCTACGTTGGAAAATTGGTAGATATGACCATTTGAAATCGCGGAAAATTTGTTCAAGGTAGAAATCGAAAAAAATTATTGTTCGATTAAAACTTCATAACCGAATGCTGAAAACTATATCCGTTTTGAAGGGTTTTTATTATTTTCATCAAAAGTAACATTTCCATTTTAGTGTTTAGTTAGCTTGATAGGACTTGGATCAATTACGTGGCAAACGCGTAATTTCATTTTAACCTTTGAAAATTCATAAGCACCAGCTTGTTAGACATATCTTCTGGCGACAGGTAAAGTTATCAAATTAACTAATGGACGCGGACGTTGCGTTCCATTGCATCTAGATTTTCCGTCACGATATCATCAATCCAATTACATTAGAAACCGATACACGTACTTGAGTGGTATGTTCCACCAGTCTTTGCAATTTAGTTGGAATTGAAAGATTACTACTGTCAGTCGCTTAATGTAATATTGTTCAAGACATGTGCATTAAAATTCAAAAGCCTCAAAAACAAACTATTTCCTATGACGATGTCAACAAGGATTCGCCCAATTTACTCGTGGACCTGAAGTTGTTGCTAACAATTCTCAAGGCTGCTGGATTGTTTCCCATTTACACGCAAGTAACGAATACCGACATTGAAAATCCATCAAAGGGTGGCAAACTGTATTCGAAGATATTGTGCAGCGTGTTGTATATTTTGACAATTTTCAACTTGTTCATGCTATTCCATGAAAGCTCTGTGCATGACTTTGCTACTGAACGCGAAACCGATAACATCAACCAATACATCGAAATAATTATATGCATCACTACTTACACCGGGACCATTATTCTCTGCTCGAAACACTCGAATGACTTTCTTACTATCCTTAAGGACATTCTAAAAGTTGATTCCGATATCGAGCACAAATATGGAGAAAGGGTCGAAAATAACTGCAAATTTGCTCATTTCGCTGTTTTTGGAATTCTGGCCGTCCAAATATTTTTGATGACTCTAAAATGCTTCAACGGAGGCATTTCGAGTTTGATTCAGTATTTTATTGTTTTAGTTTTTGCAATTCAAAATTGCATTTGCTCGATATTCATGGTGCTGGTTTCTGCCTTGCTGCGAGTATTGTCAGCGCGTTTTGAGTACGTTAACATGATATTGGATAATTATTCTTATAATACGGTCGGTAGAAAAGGACAAGGACTCTTCGAGGAGGATGTTTCTTTTGCTTTTCGTGTGCACAATAAGCTGTTGAAGACGTACAAACTGCTGAATGAGGCGTGCAGTTTGATGGTGGCATTTTATATGGGATATGCGTTTTATAGCATTACGACAAATACGTATAATATCTTTGTGGAATTCACAACATATGCGGAGTTTTCTTGGGGGTTTTTGTTGGACTGCTTTATGTGGTTAGCTTTGAATACGTGTTTCTTAACAATTTTAGCGCAGAGTTGTGGACAAGCCACTGATAAGGTAAGATCTTTATTCAATTTTATTGATTGTTGGTTTTGGCACACCATCTGCAACGCAAATTAAATCAATGGCTATTGATTATTTTTAAGGCCAACGCAGCATCTCAAATATTGGCAAGAGTCTATGAAAAAAATAAGGACTACCAATTAATAGTAACTTTTGGGAAAATTTGTGTGTTTGATATTATATTGAAATAATTATTTCAGGTGGACAAGTTTTTGACGAAAAGCATCAGGCAGGAAGTAGAGTTCACTGCCTATGGATTTTTCGTTGTTGATACTTCTACACTCTTTAACGTACCATCGTATAATTCAAAAAGTATTTTAAAAACTGATTGCATACACTTTTTTTTAGATATTTTCGGCAGTTACCACATACCTCGTTATCCTTATTCAATTCAAACAACTTGAAGAAACAAAATTCTATGATAATCCGGAAACAACAGTGACTACAGTTAAACCATAAATAACGGTGATGCTCACAGAACGTGGATGGAAACAGAACTGCATCGATTAATGTTTCGGAATTTGAACGATATAAAAATATGTAAATAATTTAAAATGTTTTTTAATATTTTTTTTTTATAATGAGCACACACTCAAGGGGTTTTTATACCCTTATTATGCCATAGACACCAGTGAGTGCTTTAGAAAAGAAGGAAGGGGTTAGAGAGGAGGTTCCGGTGTACATTGGTTTTAAATTCCTGAACATTGCAATGATCGGGAAAAACAGAGTGTGGAAGAGAGTTCCACATTCGCGTAGTACGGCTAAAGAACGATTCTCTATACTTGAGCGTACGACCGAAGTTGAGCTCGAGTGTAAACTGATGGGCATTCCTGGAAGCGCGGGTATTACGGTTGAATTGTTTAAGGGGAGGAATGCAACTGGCTATTTCACTAGAGCAATTACCGTAAAAGTAGCGATAGAACAGGGAGAGACACGTCAGTTATCTCTCTATCACCTATCATTGTTACAGCTCTTTTTTGTATTCCATCCAAGAGGCTTAAGTAAGTAGCTGGAGCACCAGCCCAAAGGTGGGAATTGTACTCAAGCTTTGGACGGATATAGGTTTTATAGATAACAGCCAGATCAGACGGGGAGAAAAATTTCTTGCATCGTCTTAAGAAACCCAAACATCTTGCGGCATTTTTGGCTACATCGCGTATGTGCTCGGTCCACAAGAGGTGGTCAGTAACCCACATACCGAAGAATCTCGAGATGTTCGGTCTCTTTGATGCAAGTGCCACTCATGGCAGCATTGGGTTTTCGAAGCATTAAACTCTACACGGTTTTTAATTCCCCATTGGACAATGCTGTTAAAGTCAGAATTTAATGAGCTTATCATATTTTGCCGTTGCAGTTCCACATCCGAAGAGGAGGGATGTGAATCTGGAAAAGAAAATATGAGAAGCTAAGGGTACTATCGTCAGCGAAACAATTTATTGGATTAGAAGTAACAGACAAGAGATCATTAATAAAAATGAGAAAATTTATATTGTGGGTTTCAGACTTGAATCCGTGCAATACAACTTGTATTGAACGGTTCGAAAGAAAGTTTCTAATCCAACGAAGTAGGGATTCATCGATACTGAAGGCACGCATTTTCGATAAAAGAGCAAGATGCCAGACTTTATCAAATGCCTTTGAAATATCAAGTGCAACAATCTTACTTTCTCCAAAACGATGTAAAGATTTGTTCCACTGTTCGGTGAGATAAACCATCAAATCACCAGTGGACCTGTTGCTGCGAAAGCCGTACTGCCGGTCATTAAGAAGCTTTCGGTCTTCGAGATATTTCTTAAGCTGATAGTTTATCAGCGTTTCCATGACCTTAGAAAGAAGGGACGTAAGTGCAATCGGACGATAATTGGAGGGAGAAGAAGATTCGCCTTTTTTTGGAATAGGCTGGACAAATGCTGTTTTCCAACTGCTCGGAACGAGCCCAGAAGAATAGGATAGATGGAAAAGCTTACGCAAGGGTTTTGCCAGCGTGGAAGAACACCTCTTCAGAATAATAGCGGGGATACCATCCGGACCAGCGGATTTATGTATGTTGAGATCCTTTAATACTCTCGCCACAGCACGAGTGCGGAAGAAGATTTGTCCCATGGAATCATTGACGCGCTCAAGAACTGGAGGAGTCATGACACTCTCTGGCAGCCAAGAGTTGGCGGCGAACTGCCTAGCAAAAAGGTTCGCTTTCGCGAGCGAGCTAACAACTGGAGTGTCATTGTCGACGAGCGTAGGGACAGAGAAGAAGAAGAATTCTTCATATTTTTTACAAATGACCAAAAATTCTTACTGCCTTTGGGACATTGCAGTATTTTTTGCCTTAATTTTTGGTCATGTAAAAATTTGGTCCGCCGAATATGGGCATTGCAGGCCTTCCTGGCTTGTTTAAACTTGTTCCGGTTTTCCTCAGTTGGGTTGGCTCTAAAACACCGGAACTTTACTTCTTTTTCCCTGATAACCTCTTTACAGCTTGAATCAAACCATGACTTTTCCTTGGGTTTGATGCTTTTAACCCTATTCGGGATAAAAGTTTTCATTCCCAAAATAATCATATTAGTAATCATATCTGCGCTGGAGTCTACGTCACTATCGAGGAAGCATAGTGACCAGTTAAAGATCCGGAAAAAGTTGTTGAGACCGTCCCAGTTGGCTTTCTCGTATTGCCACACGGTTTTCTTCGGAGCTCCTTCTCTAACTGAATTTGCTTGACACGAGAAATTTGCAGATATAATACTATGGTCTGATCTGCCTTGAGGCGTTAATACACTGATAGTGTATTTATCAGGGTCAGACGTAAGAAACAAGTCAAGAGTATTTTCCGCTTGGCCATTAATGTCCGATATTCGAGTGGGCTCGGTGACAAGCTGAGTTAGGTGGTTAAATTCAGCAAAGATCTCAGCACATATTCCTTCGGGTGTTGTCTGCCCCGAATGGAGAAGCCACGAAGAATTGTGTACATTGAAATCGCCCGTAATAACGATTTCAGTGTGAGGATACAGGATACAATTCTTTGGATGGAGTCAGACAGAGCATCAAATTCACGAGAAGTTGAAGCCCTGTCCAAATTCGGGCTTCGATAAAGAAAACAATAGTGAATGATGTGCTTTTTTATGGTGAACTTAAACCACATAAAATTGAAAACAGGGTTGGAGCAGCGTCCATATTGTGGAAGGAATTGAAAAGCAACATCATTCCTAATGTAAACGGCGAGACCACGGTGGAGGAAGAATAATGGCACTAAGCTATACCCATGAATGAGAAATTCAGTTGGATCGGAATTCTCACCTACTTGGGTTTCACTCAGCGACAAAACAGCTGGCCTGTTAGAAACAGTGTGGATGTACGTAGCAAGAAAATTCGTACGTAGCCCACGAACATTACAATAGTCAACTCTGAATTTTTCGATCATTGCAATATATAAACAAATTTAAAGCAAAAACAGACGAAACCTAAGAAGCTGCCGAAATAAATAACGAGATTAGTCAGAGACTGAAAGGCTAGAGCAAAAATAAATATTTTTCCACTGTATGGTTGGTGCAGTGATCACTTTATAACAAGATTGGAAACCTACCTACGTTTTACCCTCCAAATACCGCAAAAGTTATTTTTTTTCATACACACATACTCTTGCAGCAAACTTGCTTTATTATGTAGGCAATTGTATCATTATTACAATAAAACGCATACTCTTGCAGCTAACCTCTGTCTTTAAGTTTGTATTACACGCATACTCTTACCGCGCTAACCTGCTCCCCTAGCTTGTAGGCAAATGTCATTTTGACAGCAAGGTTTCCAATCTTGGTATAAGTGATCAGTGGGTTGGTGTTTAAATGACTCTCTTCATTGATTTATTTAAGCACTCATGTGTAAACTTTAAAATAACGAATGCGATTTGAAACTAACGTTACATTTGTATCGAAATCAATATATCATCGGTTTCCCATTTAAAATTAATCGAATATTAATGCTAGGACCTAAGTTCGATCAATGTCTTTTCTTCATTTTTATCGAAAATAAAAATCGATATCTGTTTTCTATGTTTTGGTTGTGGTATTTGATAGACGGTAGTACTAAATTGAGTTCAGTTAAGGACTGTTTACAGCGCCACCTGCAATCTCAAAGTGCAAAATGTGTATGTCATGTTTGCCAACATAAACTGCATCAGAAAAAAATATATTTGTCAATAACAAAAAATAGTCACAAATGGCGGCGGACTTGAAAATATTTTTCTAGATTTTATTTTATTTTTTTTTTAACATAATCTTTTATCATATTTGTGAAAACAAGTATACCATTTGAAGTGTAAATAAAAATTCAACAAAACTTTGAAGTAAACCAAAGCTTTTTAGTCATGAATTCAAGAAATATCCAACGCTCGGAAAGTTCTCTGGTCAATTTGACCAAAATGTTTGTTCAATTATTAAACGATTCAAATGGTCAATTGGATTTAACAGAAGTAAATCGAATAGCTCTTTTTATGTTGAATTTATTGCCACAAACCCAACAAAATAATTGAAATAATGAACATTTGATGAATGTAAACAAATTTTCAAATGTAGCGCCAGATTGTTACGTGATTTGTCTCTGTCTTCGAATGCAATATTTTTTTGTTTTCATTTTTTTTTCTTAACTTCTGTCAATTTTCTGTTTGTTTTGATTTTCGTTTTCTTCCGCTCTATTTTATTAGGCTGCCAAGGTGCTGGATGTTCAGAAACGACGAATCTACGACATCACAAATGTCCTCGAGGGCATTGGCCTTATCGAAAAAACTGGCCATTGTTGTATGGTCAATTGGAAGTGAGATTTCTGTAGACGAATACATTTATGGATTTTTACAATATTTTTTTGTTTTTGCTTTAGGGGCAACATAAACGACTACTTCAATGATGCCAAAAAGGAGACCAATTCCGAAGAAGAACTCAAATTGATCGAAGAACAACTCGACAGGGACATTGAGCTTGCCAAAATGAATCTGAAACTGATAACAAGTGACGAAGCGAATCAATCGTTTGCGTACGTCACTCGCGATGATCTCTTGATGGCTTATGGACACGAATCCGCAATCATAACTGCCACAAATATTGATGAGGCTGAAGTTAATCAAACCAGTGTAGGTTATTTTTTTTTTTTTTAATTGAAATGTAGAAACTATCAGAAAACAAAATTCCAGGATACTTTACATATTAAGCTAGAGACAGGAAGTACAATTGATGTCCGTATGGTCACTGATGAGGGCAACTGTCTGATGGAAGAAACTAGTCTTGCTTCTCCGGAATCGTTGAAAACTTCCGAGACGTTGGATTTCAATGACGACGAAGTCCATGGAAATGCAACAGACGATAGCAAAAGATGCATTCACGATGCCATAACTGCACAAATTATATTTAAGAACTTCAAGGAGGGATATTCGTTGAAGCGATTCTATCCGGATGATCCTTATTTAAGTACGTGTTCTTAGTTCTTTGATGATTTCTCTTCATTCGGAAGCTTTTTCTCTTTCCATTTTGCAGCAAATACTCCATTTGTACATCTTAATCCGCCGAAAATGGATTACAATTTCGTGTTGGGTTCCAACGAAGGAGTGTGTGATCTATTTGATATTCAGACTGTTTGAAAACCAGGCGTTTTCTCGTCTATCCAAGTGCAAATACAAAATCCATGAATTATTTTTCTTATAATATTTATTTAAATTAAAACAAACATTTTGTTTCCGTATTGTCAAGTAGTTGCAATTACTTGAACCTCTTATATTTTGAATTTCTAATATATTGAATATATGTAATTTATTTTTTGATTCTACTTCCTCTTTATGAGCCAAATGAGTTTTGGTGTTTGATTTTATAATAAGAGGGTGGCTCAAAACTCCGCAAAGCCAGGATGTAGATGGCTTAACTTTTTGCAAATTTCCGAGTGCGTATTTTGTGTGCACAGTTTAAATGTAGATGTTTTGTCAGTTTTTCGCAAGACTCAGTACCAATGAAAGAACATACAAAAAACTAAAGGCATGAGTCGGATATCAGCCAAAACCTTCTGTCAACATGTCTCAGGCACTTACTGTGGCTAATCGAAGAAAAGAAGAACTCATTTAAAATCGAAATCGATTGAAGAACAGGCGATCAAAACAAAGTACATGCTATCAACAAACAAAGCAACATCTGTCCACCGCCTAGGAGAAAACGTCACTGTTGGTAGCAGCAATTTCGAGGTAGTTAAGGAATTCAACTACCTTGGAACAAACATCAATTCCACAAACGACACCTTAGTGGAGATCCGAAGAAGAATAACCCTGCTACTTCGGTTTAGCAAAACAACTGGTTACAAAACTCCTCACTCGAAATACAAAGTGTCTGCTTTACAAACTTTGATTTTACGTCCTACTCTACGGCGGCGCCGAGTGCTGGACGATAAGTAAAGAAGGGGAATTGATACTGGGCCCTTTCGAAAGAAAAATTCTTCGACGGATTTTCGGTCCCGTATGCGACGATGGCGAATGGACAAGAAGGTCCAACCGAGAACTGTACGAGCTGTAGCAAGATGTGGATGTAGTCCAGAAGGCCAAGAAAAGACGACTACATTGGCTCGGCGACATTGGGCAAATGGATGACAACGCTCCAGCCAAGAAAGTCGTCTTATCCCAGCCCCCAGGTTTAAGACGACAAGGAAGTCCGAACCTACGGTACAAGGATCAAGTGACTGCGGATGGCAGAGCGTTTGGTTTCGGCGTCTGGAGAGTGCATGCGAGGAAGGCTGCAATATCTCAGGCTAAGATCCTTCATGGATTGTGAGCGGGATAAGTAAGTATTTAAAATCGAAACGTATCACGTATCACCTTTTCATCGACTGAAAAGCATCGTTTTATAGCAGCCAAAGCAGAACTGTTGCTTAGGAGTTCACATTACTTTAAACATTAAGATATCCAGAGAAAAATAACCTAAGCCAGCAGCACTGTTTCTTCGGTTTGATAAAAAAAAAAAAATGATTCACTCAGTCGTATTTCGTAACGTACCCATGAAGACCGAGCATCCGCTACTAAGCTAAAACAACTGCGACATCTGGAAGACGAATGGGGAGGACCTTAATGTATTTTAGAGTGACATACTAAACGGATTAAAGGCGATAAGGAATTCCCGTTAATCAGGATTTGTGACAAACAATTTCCCCCTTCAGGTTGCCAGCTCTAAATATTTGAATTTGAAATACTCTTGCCCCCACAACACAACTCCCCAATCACATGCTAACTTTACTTACTTACTTATGGTGGCGCAACAGTCCAGGGGCCCTACTCTGTAATGCGTTTCGAAAGCAAATATTTTCGAAAACGAATATTTTGTACTCTCTATTCCTAATTCGGATAAAAAATCTAGTACTTACGGATTGACAAATCCGCATTGGATTTTTCGTACCTGGCAATGCGTTTCGGAAAGTCATTAGCGTTCGAAACATAGAGAATATATAATACCTAGAGTCACGACTTCGGGTGTTCGCTCTCTTTTTGCCTACAAGCTGCAATTTGGTCGTTTTGTACTAACCCAGTGAGAATGTATTAGTTTTCCAATGTTTTTTAAATGAGAAACTGCACCAATACATTCGCACTGAGTTAGATACAATGCTCAGGTTGGAGTCGAGGTGGGTTTCATGGGCTCAGATTTCAAAAATAAGATTCCGTTGAGCTCAGCATTTTCAAAAAAAACTCAAACATACAAAAAATGCATGTAACATGAAAAATAAATACGTTATATTGTTTCTTTGCACTTTTAACATATAATTGAACTATAATTTACCAATATTTGTATCAAACATCTTAATAAATCTTAAAAAAAAGTCGTGCGTTTAGTCTCGTATCTGCTGTGGTGGAAGTCTGTCACTTTGGGTTTGTGCATCAGGAAAAAAATTTTGTCACGACTGAGTGCTCACTCTTTTGTCACCTCTTACACAGGTTCTTGGACACGAAAAAAAGAGAGGATTGTGACAGTTCACCTCTTACACAGATTCACGGACACGAAAAAAAAGAGTATTGTGAGAGTTCACCTCAGAAAAATTTTGAGGGTGTTTTCGGCAAGGGAGGAAAAGGTCGCGACTCTAGGTATTATATATTCTCTATGGTTCGAAAACGGAAATTTTCTTTCTACACCAAGTGGGCTAACGGATTGCAATTCGAAAGTCGTTTTCAAAGGACACACAGGGAAAATTGTATTGAGTTGAGTTGTGCGAATGCGAAATAGATAAAATGTAAGTTAGGAAATAATGATTTTATTCAAAATTTAAGCAAATAAATATCATTACAGGGAATCATCAGCGTAAAATGCGCACGCCAAACAAAAACAGTTTGAAGTTATGGTGGAATTTATGTGTGCGCATCCCGACTTGGCTAAAGGACGTTTGAACGCCTCGGACGCCAGAAACACTTCGAACAATTTGTGGGAATTCGCGACTTAGAAAGGAAATACTGCTTAGCCTCTCTGCGTTTTGGTTCGGACATTTTAAAGTTTATGTGCCTTGGACATAAAACTTTTTCAATTGCACTACAAACTACTGCAATCGAACTCGATGTTGTCTGTTGTGACATTCCTATCGAGTAGTTATGGCAGATTTGGTGCTGATACCCTCCTTGTCCTAAAAACTTCAATGTTACAGCTAACTTCAATATATCTGGCACAGCAGTCGATCTCATAGGAGTGGACAGTTCCTCCCGAATAGCATTCAATACATAATTGAATGCGGTTTTTGATAGTCTGAAGTTCTGTACAAAACTAAATAAAAGCAATGGTTAAAAAAGGAAAATAACTCCCACATTATGTTTACCTTTTATCACTCATTTCAAAAATATTTGATTTATCGCGTATTGTTCTGCGTTCTACACGTTCTTCTCTATTTTCTTCATCCATCCACAGCGCAACTGAATCCATTTTATTAACTTCCTCGTCTTGTTCGTGATTTGTTTTTATTTTGTTTTTTTTTTTTTTTTTTTTTATTTTTGCTTTGACAGATCACATGAGAAATACTTCGAGACTCGGCAAATCTATGCTATTAATATAAAAAGTACTAGATGATTGTTTTGTTCGATTCGAACATTTTACAGAGTACGAATTCATACACGAATCGAATATCAGATTCGAATCGGATTGGCTTTCGAAACGCATTACAGAGTAGGGCCCCAGGTCGGACCAGGGCCTCACCCAAAAAACTTATCCACCCAGCTCGGTCCCTGGCTAGCTGTCTCCAGTTTCGCACGCCAAGGTTGTTACGGTCCTCTTCCACCTGTGTGCTCGACCTGAGTAGCGGTCTTCCTCTTCTGCGACGTCCTTCCGGGTTGGATTCGAAGACTACGAGCCGGAGCATTATTTTCCATTCGCTCAACATGACCCAACAAATCAGGTCAGTGTCGCTGCACAGCTCGTACAGTTCTTGGTTGAATTTTCGTCTCCATTCTCCATTAACGCAGACAGGACCAAAAATCACTTTAAGAATTTTTCTCTCAAAGCAGCCCAAAGCGTTTTCATCAGATGTCATGGTCCATGTCTCTACCATACATGAGGAGTGGGATGATGAGAGTTTTGTAGAGTATCACTTTCGTAGCTCGGGAAAGGACTTTTCTACTCAATTGCTTTCTAAGCCCAAAGAAGCCGCGATTGGCAATTGATTCTTCGTTTGATTTGAGTTTCAACCCAGTGAATGAGCGCATCATTACAATCCGTATCAAGGCTAAATTGACCAACATCAGCCTCATCTGCGCTCACGCCCCCACTGAGGAAAAGGATGAAGACACCAAAAACAGGTTCTACGAGCTCCTCGATAAGACCTTTGAGCAATGCCCTAGCTATGACATTAATGCTAAGCTGGGTAGAGAAGAAATCTTTGGTGGAATAATCGGACGACATAGCCTACACGACACCACCTCCGATAACGGATTTAGGCTAATCGACTTCGCTGCGGGGCGAGACGTAATGGTAGCATTAACGCCATTCCCACATGCTGACATTAAAATTGATTAAAAAGAGATTTTAAAGGAATTATGTTTCTTAAAATAAAAAAATATATTTATCAAACTATCACATAAATAATTATCTTAATTTACTTTCTCGCTTTCTTCCAATTCTTCTTCCCCTTTCCACCGCCTCCGCTGGACGGTTTCATCCTCTTTCTAGCTCCAGTAAACTGCTCCGAGTCGTCCAGATCGGCGTTCTTAAACTTTCCCCTCGATCCTTTGCTCTCCTCCAAGTCTTTCAACTCCAACTTCGCCGTCCGCTGTGCCTCACTGACCCTCTCCTGCAATGCCATCACTTCATCCTCTTCGCATTTATATTGTGGCAATTGTTTGCCCAACAAATGCTCAATCCGCTGATACAACTCAACGTCGTATTGTGTGACGAAGGTAATGGCTTTGCCTGAGCGTCCAGCTCGAGCGGTTCGTCCAACTCGATGGATGTAGTCCTTACTGTGGGTTGGGATATCAAAGTTCAGAACAACATCTACGTGGGGGATGTCTAAACCTCTGGATGCTACATCGGTTGAGATGAGGATCGATCGGTTCTTGGCTTTGAATTTGTTCAGAGCTGCAAGTCGACGATTTTGGGACATCTGCCCGTGGAGAGGGATCGCCGCAAGACCCAGAGCCCTCAACATCAAAGCTGTTTTGACTGTGTTGTTGCACGTGCTGCAGAAGATCATGAAGCAATTTCCAGCTAATTCATTGAGAATGTGTACCAAGTAGACGTCCTTAAATTTGACCGGTATGAAGATGTAGTACTGCTGTAATTGCTCGACTGTTTGGAATTTATTTGAGACCTCAACTTTGACGGGGTCCTTGAGAGAGGCGCGTTGCAGTTTCTTTACCTTTTTTGTCATAGTCGCACTGAAGAGATATGTTCTGCGTTCTCTGGGTAGAACTTTGAGAATTTTGTCCAGTTCAACTTCGAAATCCATATTTAGGATTCGATCGGCTTCGTCCATGACCAAATATTTGATGGCTTTGAGATTAAACCCTTTTGTGTTCTCTAAATGGTCGAGTAGGCGACCGGGAGTGGCAATCACGATGTGTGGTTTCTTTGCCAGTTGCAGGGCTTGGGATACCATGTCGACTCCGCCGACAATAACGCAACATTTGACTCCAATCGAACTTCCTGCAAGTGGACAAGACGAAATTCTTTAGATCTGTGTTGGTTTAGAAAAAACAAAAGTATTCTTCTTTTTTAAACTCAGAGGTAGTGACGAAACTAAAGATTGTA
The DNA here is from genome assembly GCA_920937365.1 of Sphaerophoria rueppellii. NCBI lineage: Eukaryota > Metazoa > Arthropoda > Insecta > Diptera > Syrphidae > Sphaerophoria > Sphaerophoria rueppellii. The sequence goes on along the minus strand of CAKKXW010000002.1, from coordinate 77,412,226 downwards.
CTTTCATTTTTCAAATCAAAATAAAAATTAACATCATCGGAGAATAATTAGAGGGCAAGCACATTTTATGGCGGAAAACTTACCGAGCGCTTCAAACTGCTCCGATATCTGAAAAGCCAATTCACGGGTTGGTGTAAGGACGAGAGCAAAATATCTTTGGGGATTTTCAAGCAGCGATTGTAGAATCGGCAAAGCAAAGGCTCCGGTTTTGCCTGAACCAGTTTCTGCCAAACCAATGATGTCCTTACCCTGCAAGCCTACCGGAATCGCTTCTCTTTGAATTTTGGAAGGTGCTTTCCATTTTAACTCAATACAGGCTTCGCATAAGGTATCAAGGAGTCCCTGTTAATAATCACAAAATCAGATTCCCACGTGGTTTTCGAATTGATTTTTTTACTTACCAAACTCTTCCACGTTACAGGCTGTTCGTCGTCGTTCTTTGGCTTGTCTGATTTTTCATCTTCATTAGAATCGTGTTCATCTTCTTCTTCTCCCTCACCGACGAATTCATTTTCTTCTTCGGAAAGGTTTTCATTTTCTGAATTATCTGAAGAATCCGACATTTTTTGTTTGTAAAAATTTTATATGAAGAAATAAAATTTACAAGTTCAACACCAACCTTCTTTTTCGTGGAACAGGAAAAATTGAAATGGAAGAATCTTCGCACGTTTGGGAAAACGTAACCTCAAAATCTGTGAAAAGAATTTTCAATGGCTGAATGCACTCAAACATTAGGAAATCCAAACAAAGGGATTTAATTGATTAATGGCCACCTTACACTTTCCGATAAGTGAAATAAAACCCAAAAGTGCTCATATGTGACACGAGAATTATAGTTTTATGTCGAATTCACCTACCTACTTACGCCTACTTTTTCCATATTGAATATTATACAAATCGTGTGAACGTATTAAAAATCCATATGGCAATAAAAAAAAAATATAGTGGCGCGACAGCTCTTAAAGAGCCAAGGCCTAAGTGACTCACAGTACACAGAATACAAGGTATTATATTCCCGATTTTCTTTTCCCAATGTTCGCGCATATGTCACATTTCAGAGACCAAACTGTCAAAATACAACAAAAGTTGTTGTTGTGGTATCGGCATTTCTTTTTGTGCCTTTCGCGCATTTGTCACATTTCAGAGACCAAATGTCAAAATTCAATAAAAGTTGTTGTTGTCTTACCGGCATTTCTTTCTGTGCCTTTTCTCACTTCTGTCATCTTGGTCTATGAGAGATGCGCAATATAATACCTTGTATTCTGTGTACTGTGTAAGTGACTTATGGGATTTTACATTGGGTCAAAAATTGATTCTTCACGGATCTGTGGCAATTTTTTTCCCCTTAAATGAATTACATTGGAAAAGGTATTGAGTTTCTTACTTGAAGAATTGATTTCTCTGAAAACTCTTTTTAAAGACAGATTTACACATATTCTCACACAAATTTTAACACATACAATGAGATATTTTTTTATATTCAAAACGAATGGAGTTTGTTGCAAGATTTGTTTAAAAAATTATTTTGCCGAAAATAAATTTACGAATTGTGTTTAAATTCAAGTTGTTAAACATTTTAAATTGAAGAATATTCAATCATAAATCTATTTTGATAGCTTTCACCCACACATTCAAAAAAGAGATTGTTAGTTTTGGCTAAACAAATTACATTGAACCCAAAAAACATTGAATTTCAGTAGCGATTCGTGGCGGTTGAATGTAAAATCCCATTACTCTCATTAACAATTCTCATGCACCTAGAGAATTGTTAATGAGAGTAATGGGATTTTACATTCAACCACCACGAATCGCTACTAGAAGAATTGAGGGGACCTACAGTTAAACGCTGATTCCGAACGGCAAAGTTGAGAAGCACTTTTTCATGACAGATGATACTCTTGGAAGTTTTGCACTGACGTTAATCACTTGATTTAGCGAAGAAGATTAAGAACAAATTTTGATTTTTCTGGGATTCCCTCCCCCTAAGTGCGAACGTATTTTATGGACGGGTCCTCTTAGACACGTTTGATGTTTGATTTATGATGCATAAATTAACTTTTTAATCTAAAATGTTAATAAATTTAAGAAAACAAATTTATTCGTCGCGAAAAGAATTGTAGTTGATACGAACTGCAAAATTATATTCGCGTTCCACATCATCCACACACCCAACGAACAAATTATTCGCTCACATATAACCCCAAAAATAATTCTTGCTTTGTGTTTTGGTTGTTCATTCGCTAGGAATTAAAAATTCTCATATGAAAGAAATGTCAAAATCGACGAATTTTCGTTCATTCATTGGTCGTTGTTCGTGCTCATGTGAATAGTGCTTTATTCTTGCAAAAAATATAGCGACGTGTGAACATAAATACTTTATTTTACATTCCAGCAACCAGATGTCGCTTTATGACATCTTGATAGATTCTCATGACTTGGCAACGCTGATTTCTTCGATTTTTTATTGATCAAAAAAGTGACGTTTCCGAGGCGATTCGATAAAAATTTTTCCTTCCTTTCGGGAAAACTTATTTTAATATTTTCAATATTAAATAGGGTTTTCTAAATTTCACATACCAAAAAAATTGCATTCTCTGCATGCTATTTATCAAAAAGAAGTGAGTTGATCTTACGAAACTATCAAATCTCTCGTGAAATCCCAAAAACCGAAATCGAAAATCTACTATTCGTGTGCCAATTTTTTTTCTCCTATGTCTACTTACTCTTCGGGGTTACCTCGGACGGGTGATAAAAATTTTATCGACTTTTCCAAACTCCCTCGATAATTTTTTTCCCTTCGTTTTTCGTACTACATGAGTACACTTGTGCGTGGAATTTGATTTTCTCTATTATTCATTAATATCAATTCATTCAAATTTATAGTAAAGTAAAAAAAAAAACGGAGTTTTCAAGAAGGAACTCTTAAAATTCTTATTGATTTTTGTGTGTTCAGTAAATTAGTGTGTTTCTAATGAGAATTTTATTGAGAAATTGTACAATTTCTTTGGTTTTATAGATTACAAGAAAATTACATACCAACTTTGCGGAGGATAGGAGTTTTCTTTGCCACCATCAACGAGTTCAAGGGGGTAAACGGGAGAAATCAATTTGATTTCATTATTGGAACTTGTCATCCGTGGAAGAGGCACAAGCTTATCTTGTCTACTTTGCAGAGCGGAAGTGAATAGTTGACGTTGGTGACGATCGACCCAAAAACAAAAACGCTACCATAACACCTGTCGTTTGTCTCAAGGAAAAACGTAAAGCAAATCAAAGGAAAGAAACTCAGAAGAAATCACACACAAGACATGAGTGCTGCTGTTGACCCGTGGGTAATAACCCAACGGGAAAAAGTCAAGTATCAGGAGCAGTTTAAAGCGTTGCAACCACAAAATGGATTTGTCACCGGTGCGCAGGCAAAAGGTTTTTTCTTGCAATCCCAATTGCCACCGCTCATCTTGGGACAAATTTGGTAAGTCGAAGTTTCTATTGTTTATTGCTACACTTTTAAATTAAGATGAAAACGCCCATTCAAGTCAACGACTTTAGTCGACAATTGTTATCATGTTTTCTTACGAATTAAAAAAAGATTGAGGGCAGTCAGTGGTTTATATTTGTATTGAAACGAAACCCCCATAACTATAACAGCAGCCAAAAGGAAGGCGAGTGACATTGACGTTCACGTTCATGCTATTACTTACAAATTAGGGGTACATACAAATAACAAGAAGAATCTGAAGTATGTGCATGTGTGTTAAGTGAATTTGTAGGAGCTGTGCGATGGTGGAGGCGACTTCGCTTCACGTAGTTTTCATAGGATGAGGTACAAAGAGGGGTGGTGGAACGATTTTCTTTATTTTTAACGAATTGATGAATGTCGTCGGATGCAAGTACTCACTTGTGACATTAAAACAGAAATTTTGGTGTAGGCACTCCTGGCAAAAATGGTATCCTTGTGATTATTATTATTAGTATTGCGTTCAAAAAAGGAGCTTTATTTGAGCAAATGGCCCTTAATCTTTTATTTTATTGGATAGTTTTTTGTGAGTTTTTTAATGGAGTAGGAGTGTAGGTCTTTTCTTTGCTTTCTTTTGTTTAGATTACCATTAACCCGAAACGCTTTATAACAGTACCGCGGTCCTAAGTTTTTGTGAATCTTGATGAATTGAGTTGACTAGCCAACTTAACAGTCCGTTGTGAACTTGGGCCTCAACTAAGTCTCCGCCAGCAATCTCGGTCTCCAGTTTTGCTTTCCAAGTTGATTGAGGACCTCTTCTACTTGGGTGCTCCACCTGAGTCGCGGTCTTCTTCTACATCTTTGTTCCTCGGGAATAGTGTCGAAGGCTTTCCGGGTCGGAGCATTGGTGTCTGTCTGCTCTATATGACCGAGCCATTTCCGTACCGTTGTACAACCCATCTTCTTTTCCATTCTCCATCAATACACACGGGCCATATATTTCCCCTCTCAAAACAGCCTAAGGCACATTCATCCGAGTTTGTCAGGGTCTATGCGTCTGCACCATACAGCAGGACTAGAGTGATGAGGGTGTTGTATAGTTTTGCCTTAGTTGATCGAGAGAGGGCCTTGCCACTCAATTGTTTTAATTTAAAGTTTATTTGAAACGAGACTTGAGCGACACTAAACATAGTTTTATTTAAAGAAAAAGTAATTTAACTGAATTCAATTGAACAAACCTTTATTTTTTGATTAAATAGGGCACTTGCCGATACAGATTCTGATGGAAAAATGAATATAAATGAATTCAGCATAGCATGTAAGCTAATTTATTTGAAGCTGCGCGGGCTCGAAATTCCCAAAGCTCTGCCACCAACCCTATTGGCGTCCCTGTCATCGACAGGTGGAACTCCATCAATAACTCCAACCGGAGGCATGAGTCCTCTTGACCAAGTTAAATCGATTGCATCACCTCTGCCAATGCAACAAGCGGCATTGGTCGGAGTTCCAATCAATCCAGTGGCACAAATAGCACCCGTACCTGCCACAGCTGCAATGCCTACTGTAATGCCTGTTATGACCGCACCACCAGGAATGGTTCCAGTTGTTCCAGGAGTTCCAGTTGCACCTGGAGTCTTGCCAGCCATGATACCAGGCCAAGGAGTGATTCCTCCGAATATGCATGTTGCAGCCGCCGCAGGAATGCCAATTGCGCAACAACCACTTATCGCTGCACCACCGGGTGTTGTTCGTGGCGTTGTGCCTGTTGTAACGGCACCACAAATAATCCCGGCAAAAATAACATCGCCACCCACCGTCGTCGAGGCCAGCGTATTGCCAGCACCGCCAACACCTCCACAAAGCAATCCACCATCTAGACATATGTCGATATCGGAGAGGGCACCATCAATTGAGTCACCGTAAGTTTTCAAATCAAAATGTATGTCATTTTTCTTATATCCAAATGATTGACCATTTTTCAGACAAGTTGAATGGGCTATTAAAGGACCAGCAAAACTCAAATACACTCAAGTCTTCAATTCAACAGATCGTTCTCGTTCTGGCTACTTGACCGGAGTTCAAGCTAGGGGTATTCTAGTTCAGAGTAAGTTGTCGCAAGCAGTACTCGCTCAAATTTGGACACTATCTGATTTGGATTGCGATGGCCGGCTTAGTTGTGAAGAGTTCATTTTGGCCATGTATCTGTGTGACAAAGCGATGTCTGGGGAAAAAATACCAGTCACACTTCCTCCCGACCTGATTCCGCCTAGTTTTAGGAAGGTTGCTTCAAGGCATGGCTCTGTATCCGGATCCAGACAGGGATCGCTGCCTGGATCACGTCATGCATCGATCTCCTCGCAAGGTGCTGTTGATGCAGATCCATTGGCTGGATTGCCACAAAGTGAGTACAATTTTTATCTGGAAGGTTTAAATTTATTCATCGATTTTGTAGCTTCATTTGAAGATAAGCGCAAAGAAAACTTCGACAAGGGTCAAGCTGAACTTGAACGGCGGCGCAAACTGCTTATGGAGCAACAGAGAAAAGAACACGAAGAACGTGAACGAAAGGAGCGCGAAGAAATCGAAAAACGAGAAAAGGCTCGTTTGGAAGCCGAGAAGAAACAGCAAGAAGAACTCGAACGACAGTTACAAAAGCAGCGTGAAATCGAAATGGAAAAAGAGGAACAACGCAAAAGAACACTCGAAGCTAAAGAAGCAGCACGAAAGTAAACATTAACAAATGTTAATACGTATTTTAAATTAAGCACTGAGAGCTGTTCTTTTTACTTTCGTTTTAAGGGAACTTGAGAAGCAACGTCAACAGGAATGGGAACAACAACGAATTGCTGAAATGCAAGCACAAAAAGAACGTGAGCAAGAGAAAGTCCTTAAGCAAAAGGCCCACAATCAAACGCTTAATGTGGAACTCAGTACTCTTAATGAAAAGGTATTGAGATGTCCATTTGCTCTGGAACCCTAGCTCTATATTTTGCTGAAAATATGCGATTTAATTTTTGCGGGGATTTATTTTAGAAAAATTGACAAATGTGATATATCCGGGCGAGTATTTTCGGGAGACTTTAATTGAATGAATAGCAAATCAAAGTTAATTTTAAAATGTCTTCTCTTCATAACTGAACGCCACATTTTACTTCAATGTTTGGTCAACAAGTTTTAGTTTTTTGCCATTTATGATATTTAAACTTTCTTAAAAAAAAATTTAACTTTGAGCTATTGTCGGTCGTGACCGTTTTGTCAATTTCCTAATACATATATCCCGAACCAGACAAAACCTTATTTCTATTATTTCCAACATAAACTTCCCCAATATAATTCCCATCTATGTCAAAAACTAATTGTAATATATTTTGTCTTAACCCAGATCAAAGATCTGTCACAAAAAATATGCGATACTCGAGCTGGTGTTACAAACGTAAAATCCATTATCGACGGCATGCGTTCAACTAGAGATACCCAAATGTCTGAAATGAGTCAGCTCAAAGCAAGAATAAAAGAGCAGAATCAAAAGTTATTACAACTAACCCAAGAACGAGCTAAATGGGATGCTAAGACTAAATCCGGACATAATCCTGATGCAGCACATCAAGAACAAATGAATGCTGCTTTTGCAAATAAACAGGTAAAGTGTTTTTATTTTCTTGTTTTCTTAATGAAAAATGTAAACAATTCCCTTCGAAACCAGATTAACATCAAAGCTCTCAAAGGAAAACTGGAAAACATTTGCCAGGAAATTGAGTCCAAAAAGGAAGACATCAATTCGAACGATATCCAACTAACAGAAACCAAGGCTGAGCTCAAAGAATTAATCACCAAATTCGAGGAATTGTACGTTAACTATGATACGCAGCGAAATCAGGTGCTCGAAATGAAACATAATAAACGCAATGAGACGTATTCAACATCAAATGCATGGGATGCCGCTCCAACGTCTGCATGGGGTGCCACCGATACCATTGCCGAACAAACGGTAGCAGCAGTCGACACATCGGCACCAGCACCAGAAGGATTTGTAAAATATCGCGCTATCTATGAATTCAGTGCTCGAAATTCGGATGAGATATCGTTTGTGCCTGGCGATATTGTTTTGGTGCCACTAGAACAGAATGCCGAACCAGGATGGTTGGCTGGCGAAATTAACGGACACACCGGCTGGTTCCCAGAGACTTATGTCGAAAAGCTTGATATTGTCGAAACATCTGCCCCTATTTCTAGTTATAATGCTCAGGATACATTTAATGACAATAACCAACAACAGTTTAGGTAAAAGTCAGAAATTATTTTAAGAAATTTTGATTAAAATTGTTTGTTTTTGTTTAGTAACTATATTGATCCTGCCTCAACGACAATAGAGACCGAAGAAATTACAACAACAGTGCCATCTGTTGAAACATATAATGGCGATGTGGAGTATTACATAGCAGCGTATCCTTATGAATCTGCCGAAGTTGGTGACTTGAGTTTCACAGCTGGCGAAATGATAATAGTGACGAAAAAGGAAGGCGACTGGTGGACAGGGACAATAGGCAGCAGAACTGGAATGTTCCCATCGAATTACGTACAAAAAGCTGACGTTGGAACAACAGCGGCAGTTACTCCAGCAGCAGCCATAACTGATTCCTACATTGAAGATCAACAAAGGGTAATTGCAGTATTTGTAGAAAAAAGAAAACATCAAAGTCAAAAGATTTCTTCATTTTGTTTTATTTTTATTTGTTTTATATATTTTGTTAAAACCAATTTTATGCGTGTGCTGCCTACTAAGCCTCAGCATTTATCAAAAAAAAAAAAAAAAAACAAACTACTACTAAACTAACCATTTTTCTAAGCAAAAACCCCTGTTTTCCTGTATCACTCTCTGCCATTTAGGATAATAACGTTAATGGTAATGCTCAAGCCGAACCACTTAAAGATATTCCAGAGGAGCCAGTTCAACAACAACAACCACAAAACAAAATAACCAGCATTCAGCACTCTGAACAAATCATGTCAAACGATATTGCTGCAAAGCAATTGCCTACTGATGCTTCTGCTGCTCATGATACAACTGCCAATGACGAGTCTAGAAATCAAGAGGAACTCGATACGGAGGTCTCTCAGATAAATACCCAGCAAAAGAATATTGAACATTCGGATTCCTTTAGTCGGCCCATGTCAAGAACATCATCCATGACACCTGTAATTTTTCAAAACAACATACTTTTTTTTTGTTATTTGCTTGAATTTTTTTTACTTTTGTTTTCTTCTAACTTCAATCTCAGCATTTTCATCTTTGAAAAAACATCTTAAATGTGTGTGTGCTTTTGTTTTATTTTCTGCTCCTTCTCCTTTGTAAAAATAATAATTGCTTTCTAATCTAAGCTCTCATTTGAATGCTGACTTGTACTTAATCCGTTTAATTGCTCTTTAGGGAATGCGAGCCAAACGAGGTGAAATCGCACAAGTCATTGCTCCATACGAAGCAACAAGTAGTGAGCAACTGTCGTTGCAGCGAGGTCAACTCATAATGGTGCGCAAGAAAACCGATTCCGGCTGGTGGGAGGGTGAACTGCAAGCTAAAGGACGTCGACGACAAATCGGTTGGTTCCCAGCGTCTTATGTTAAAATTCTTCAAGGTGGCCGTAACAGTGGACGCAACACACCCGTATCTGGCAGTCGAGTCGAAATGGCTGAAACTATTTTAGGTGGATTTCAGTATTTTTATTAGTCTTGTATTTTTATTTGATTATTATTTTTATTTTGTAGACAAAGTCATTGCCCTCTACGCCTATAAGGCCCAAAACGACGATGAACTATCCTTTGACAAAGATGACATAATAAGTGTGTTGGGCAGGGATGAGCCCGATTGGTGGCGCGGTGAATTGAATGGATTATCTGGCTTGTTCCCTAGCAATTACGTTGGACCATTTGTTTCATCGGGTAAGAAGGATGCCAAATAGAAGTGCCTTGCTTTGATACACACATAAAAGTCTGTCCATTTTTTTTTTCGACACAAAATTGTATCCGTGATATTATTTTATTTTGTAAAAAAAAAATATCTCAATATTTCCTTATGTCCATACTTTAGTTCTTCTTTGTTTTATTATCGTTTTGTATATTTTCCTTAAACAAAGTCATTTGACAAGCATTCCTTAAAAATAAAATTGTATCATAAATATCGAACATCTCATACAAATTAAGAAGACTCGACTCGACATTTTAATAACTGCGAATTATGTTAAAACTAATGAATATAATTTATACTTTTTTTTTAATTAGTTTTTGTTTGTTTTTTTTTTTTTTTAGTTTTAGATTGCAATGAATTGTTATATTTTTCGCGATTTTAAGATGAAAATTCTTATATTATTTTGTAAAATATACAATTAAGAAATAGCTAAATATTAAAATAAAAAAAAAGAAATATTATTTTGTTTTTATTGGTTTTTAAATATTTGGTTATGTTATTTCTTTGATTTGGTTTGATTTTTTGTGATTAGCTTTGACAACTTGAAATACCTGAGACTCCCACCTGAATATTAATTTTATGCTGTTCGAATCGATATTTTTAAATTCACGAAAGAAGGGGATGTACACATTTTGTTTTGATGTATCATTCGTTGGGTTTTGGAAGAATTTTTTTTTCTGTCCAAAATTTTGGCAAGGGGTTAAGCCCATGATATTTTTCGAAAATCATGAGAAAATCGATTTCGCTAAATTAATTCCACATATTTGATAGTTCTCGTTATCCTGTGTCTACAACTGAAAGCCAAACTCAATTCCTTGCCCTGGTTGCCAAGATATTTGCATCAGAAGATATCCTCTCTATGCGACTACAACAAGCGAAGGATTAAAACAAAAAAAGGTTTTTTGATCATAACTCGCTATCCAGACCTCGCAGATAGTTTTGGTGGCTGATAGAGCGCAAACAGACCTTTGTTCTCGTGCATCACTTGCCATAGGCTGCCTTGGAAAATTGAAATATGGCCATTTGAATTCGCTGGAAATTTTTTCAAGGCAGAAATCGAAAAAATATTTTTTAACCATAACTTTTTAACCGAGAACTGAAAAAAAGATCCGCTTGCAATGACAGATAGAATACCTATAAACCTTTTATTTGATACAATTGTATAACTGTTATCAAGGAAAATTGTCAGTAATATCGATTTGAAATTGCGGGAAAATGTTTGCGAATAGTCAACATTTCAACCATTATCTATCTCAGCTACCAGGCTTCAAAAAACTTGAATCCCATTGCGATGAATAGAGTTCGACCAGACTTCGTACTGCCTCAATCGATAAATAAAAGTTCTAGGCTTTGGTATCTCGCTACTACTCTACCCGCTACCCTCTACCCGTTACCAGCTTTGCGCTACCCCAGTAACCGATACCCGCTATGTCTACCCATACCCGCTACACCGTTACCCGGCTTCCCACTACCCATTACCCACAACCCGTCATCCCGCTTACCGTTACCCGTTAACCACTATCTCACCACCCCACTACCATTACCGAACTCTACCCCACATTAGCATGGCATTGTTTGCTTTTGTTTATTTATCTTTTATTATTTAACCTACCTTTCACAATAATAAGCTTCAATGTCACTATCACTACTGCGATCATTAAGAAGTGGCTCTTAAAAAGTAGGGGTAAGTGGTAGGACGCTGAAAATTAAGGATTGAATGCATTTCTTAATGCCACACCATACAAAAATTAAAAAAAAAAACTGCCCAAAAAATGCCAAAACAAAATATGTGGATGAGCCTTCCTTAACAATTAGCGGTATAAAAAATAGATATGAACCTATTCTCATACCTACTGAATACACATATAAAATTTCATCAAAATCGGTCAAGCCGTTTTGGAGGAGTATGACCACTAAAACTGTGACAAAAGAATTTTATATATTAGATTATATAAAGAGGAAAGGTTTGATTTTTTGTTTGTTTGTTTGAAATGAATATGCTCCGAAACTACTGGACCGATTTAAAAAATTCTTTCACCGTTGGCAAGCTACACTATTCCCAAGTGACACTTTTTTAAAAAAAATTAGGGATCCTAAGTAAAACTTAAATAATCTAACACAAAGTGTAAGAAAATAAACAAATCGAACTCGAGATTGGTTCACAATTATCAGTAGGTACCTGTGAAGACAGTTAGCGTGTAGCGGGTAGCAGTTTGACGGGTAGCGAGAGTGAGTAGTGGGTAACGGGTAAGCGATAAGCGAGTAGAAGTCGTTGTTGGTGGGTAGAGAGATAGCGGGTAGAAATAGTGTGGTAGCGGGGTAAAAATGTTTAGGCAGTGCAAAGTTTGCGGGGTCAGCTAGTTATCAATATCCTGAGTTTACCACAAACTCAATTCCGAGCTCTAGTTGTGGAGATATTTGATATTTGCATCAGAAGATTCTCTTTCTGTGGTACTAGAAGAAGCTATAAGGACAAAAACCGAAACAAAAATGTTTTGTTTTTTGATCATAACTCGTTTGAAATCGTGTAAAATTTTATGAAGGCTTAAACCGAAAGAAATTATTTTTTGTAAAAGTTTATAACTGAGTGCTGGAAAAAAATATTCATTTTCAATGGCTGGTAGAATACTTGTGACCTTGTGAGCCCTTATTTTGATGTACAATTGTACAACGGTTGTCGAGGAAAATTGGCCAATGAAGTTTTGGCCTTCATCTGCGCCTATACTTTTTTTCAAAATTTTTGCTAATCTATTCTATAAAGTTCTTGTTAATTTTCATTTTTTTTCTTTTATTTAATTTAAAATTTTAAATAAAAAGAACAATAAAAAAAATTAATTACAAGTTGTTTTATAAGTTTTGAACATTAAAATATCATGGTATCATTTATGTAATAGAAAATATTTCAACAATAATACAACTAAATTAAATTTGTTGTTATTTTTTTTTTGCAGGCAATGTATAACGAGTATTCGGTTAGAGGATCTTATAACCAAACAGCAGCGTATCTAAATTATAAAATTTGAATTCATAATGTTGTTACTGTAGCTAATTGAAAATAATAATAATATTACTAAGATAAAAAAAAAAACAAATATTAGATAAAAGTTTTGTTGACAAAACTTTGTGTAGGTGTTCAAAATCATTTTTTTATTTGTTAACCACACAGACGTTAGAAACAAAAATTGTTTTTAAAACGTGGATAATTTTTGTTATGTTTAACTTAGAACAACAAATATTTAAATTTACGGTTTAAGGAAATTAAACTCAAAACATTAAAAAGAAGTATTAATATATGAAACAATTAAATGGTAAATTGTAAGCTTTCTCCAATATTTGGTTCATAAACATTAATTTTTAACTGACGTGGTTTTTTTTTTTTTTTGAAGCCATGGACATGTTTTCCTATTTTTTAATAATCAAATATTCATAACGCGATATATCTATGTACTTCTAAAGTTGCTAGATTCATTCAGTTTACATGTATGTACGAGTATTGAACCAAATTCAACTTAAACTCCTTTTCATATTCCCTAGCTTTTGATTATAAGAATCCCGCACAAATATCGTTAAGAATCAGTGTATTGATTTTCATTCTGAGCAACATATTCCTTAAGTCCGCCTTCGAAAGGATAGCTTGTGTCGAACCTAGATCATTCCTTCAACAGCTTACATGCTTACATTATTGGTCTAATAAAATCAGTCGTTAAATGAGGTATTGAAGACAATAATAACCACAAGCCGATTTCATTCTTATAAATTACCCGTATCCTTGGGTTCTAAGCAATTACATTTTATCGTATAATAGAATAACCTACATATACAGACTTCATAATCATTGTTGGGTAGTTTCAATGAAGCTGAGACAGGAAAATAATTTTTAAAAGAATATTTTTCTGAATAGCTATACCATACCGCATACAACAAAACATGTATATGACCCTAAAACTCTATTACAGCTTCTTATTCCTTGAACCTTATGCTAAACGCTTGCAACAAGCAACAACTTACATTCCATTTCCAATTCCAAATTTCCTTATTATTATATAAATAAATGTATTATTTTATTATAATAAATAATATACAGTCTTAAAAAATTATAAATGTCAAGAGTTAAATTTATTTGGTTCATATTTATTGAAAGGAATATAAAAGATAAAAACAAATATGTATGTAAAAAAATATCAACGCCTATGTGTATCATAATTTTGCCCAAAATTAAAAACTATTATATATTATTATATAGCATACCACATTATATCAAATTAAAAAAAAAGAAAGTATTATTCATGAAAGTTTAAGAATTTACAGTTTCAAATTGACAATTTCATGGGCATTTGTAAATGAGTCTTATGAGAATAAAATCATATAAATTCAATACCCGAAAAAAGGACATCTAGGCTGATATGAGTACTTAGGTGCAAAACGAAAAAATAACTCTGAACTCATTTACAAAATGAACAGAAATTTGTTTTATAAATGTATGACAAAGTTAAAATAAAACACAAACAAATTATGAATTGACGTATTAAATGTGTTATTTACTACCTACATTTAATTCAATATATATAAATACATACATATGTTATTGTGAACAATTTATTATTTAAACATAATGCGCATTGTAATTGGTTATAGAAAAAACAAATCGAATAAATAATATCAATTTAAAATATATTATACTACACAAATATGAAATAAGAATTAAATTATTACTGTTAATGAATTTGAAAAAAAAGTTTTGTAAATAGGGTTACAAATTTACATTGAAGAAAAATCATTATAACTTATAATTATAAATTATTTCAGTTTTTACATTTCTTTGAAATTGTTTATATTGAAGTCACTTCTTATAAACAATCTTATTTTATAATTTATCCTTTTAAATATTGAAGAAAATTAATTTATCTCCCATTTTTTGTATTTGTATGTATATAATAAAAACAATCAAATGTTTGACCATTCATAGAATATCCATGGGTGTATTTGAATATTGCGTGCGTCGCCTTATAATCGTAATAATCTTGATAAATAAAAAAAAATAAAAGAAAATAACTAAAATTTATATAAATGTGTATAAGAATATCGCTTTTAATTGTAATATATAAATTCAAATTATCAATTGATTATCACTCATACATCACATGTTTGTCATTTAAAATGTCTATTCTGACAATTCTGTGACGTTTATACGTTAATTCTATTGAAGGTCGAAAAAAAAATCGCTGAATAAAAATACTTATGAGCGAAAAACGTTTATATTTATATACTTTTTTTAAGATTGCTTTATTATTTATTCATTTTGTTTTACTATTTAAGAAAAATTTTTTAAAATTTCTATGATGCCTTCAAAAACTTATGATAAATATTATCTGTCTTTGATTTATCCTCTTCTTGGTTTAAATTTTAAGAAATTTATTTCGTTCTCTGAAATAATGTTAAACATCAACAAATTAAAACTGTTTAAATGAAAAAAAAAAATATTACAAAACATAGTCTTCGTTATCTTCTTGCTAGAATAAAACTATATATATATACATATACAATTATTATATCATTAAACATTAACCTAAAAAAAATATATGTATTGATTGATAAAAATAAAAAGAAAACAAAAACATGCAAATTAATACATAAAGAAATACGATGCAATAAATGTAAACAAATTTAATGAAATTGTGTTTTTAACTATTCGAAATTTTGGTTGATAATAGCTCCAATTAAAGGACAAAGTTACTGACTTCTAAGAAGTATGAAGTTTTTTTTACTTCAAATTCACCCTTTTACAAATCAAATTCACCCAGTATTTGTTAAAATCACAAATTATCGTTTTTATGAAGATAAAAATATAAACTTTATTGTAATCATTTTTATTAAAAATATTGTTAAAATCTTGTCCTGCAGCTGCAGAGGGAAGCTCTGCATACATATTAATGTAATAATTGTGACAATTTTCGGAAGTTACCATCTCCTCAGAAATGTCTACTATCTCAACCAAATTTCGGTTAGTTGTTGGATCGGTTAGTAAAGTTTCTTGCATGAAGTTTAATATTCAAAAAAAAAAAGAATTCTTAAGAAGTACGGTGGTGAAAAATGAAACGAATGACTTGGTTGAACAACAAGGTTGAGAGCTTCTTCCGTTTTATGAATACTGGCATTATCAAGTATTAACCAGGGTTGCCAGGTCCTGAACTAGTTCAATAGCCCAATTTGAAAAAAACTGTAGCCCAAAATCGGAGCCGAAAAAGTAGCCCAAATAGTAGCCCAAAACCAATTAAAAAGAAAACATTTCTGATAACTGCACAATTAATTTTAATTTTAGGAACAACCAAAAACACATTTTTGTTAAAAAAAAAAAACAGAAAAACAAATTAAATAAGTTCATTTAATTAAGAAGAGTTAACAACAAAATTATCACATTAGAGGCTAGCTATAGCGATCATTAAAAACAATCATTAAAAGTTGGAATACATGAAAATTTGAGTTTTTTTACTTACGTGAACGTTTATGTCATTCAAGCATTTATTTTTATTTTTGACACCAAATATTTGTTTTAATGATGGAAAATGCTTCATTAAATTTTAATGATTTTTAATTAATGAAAGATGGAACATTAAAAAAAAGGAAACAAAACACTGGAACAAAGTGTTTCATTTTTTGAAATTTAATTTATTACCTTGTCATTAAAACGAATTTTCATCATTAAAATAAATGAATGCATTGTTCGTCAAAAATATTCCTTTGTTGGACTATTTTTTGCCAGAAAAAATTATTTCAATGGATTAGCCATCCATTGGTATGATATTGGTATATAAAACCAAAGTACATCACACCACATTATCGAAATGAAAATTTTTAATGATAGTTTTTAATGATCGCTATAACTGGCCTCTTAAACATAAATATTTAATTAAATATTTAAGTTTTGAAAATCAGTCTATAAGGGCAATATCCTCATCAGAATCATCGTCACTGTCATCCTCATGATCATTGTCATTTCAATGGTAATTCGTTGGATAATTGGAGTGAAAATACGGACTCCAATCAAATAGAGGGCGCTTATTCCACTGTTCTTCCAAACTTTGAATATTTGCCACAGTTTTTTTGTTTTTTGAAATAATCTCCAAGAACAGATCCTTAAAATTTGGACGATTTTCATTAAGGCATACAGTCGGACTAAAATAGCGAATGTTGGACTACTTTAAGGGTATGTTTAGAGAGAGAAAAGTGATTTATTTATACATATGATTAATTTGAATGAAAAAATATCGCCCAAGATTAGATTTGGGCTATTTATAGCCCAATTAGGATTGGGCTGTCATACCAAAATTGTTGTCGGAAATTTTGGAAAAAGATAGCCCAATTTCCGATAAATAGCCCAATCTGGCAAGCCTGGTATTAACCACACATGGCTTACATTTTGTCTCTGTAGCTGTTCAAATAATTCATTTAAAAATACTGGGTGAATTTGGTTTGTAAAAGGGTGAATTTGATTTGTAAAAGGGTGAAATGAATAGGCAGTTCAATAGATTCAGTAAGTTGAAGTTCACATGTAGGTGCAGGTGAATGTGTCAAGACTAACACTTTATTTTTAAATAATCTCAGCTTTGTTTTAATTCTTCTCACGAATAAATATCAAGCTGGTGAACTAGCCCTCCTTACAGTTACAACATTCTACAAATGAAAAGTTTGGGTCCTATTGAAAACCTCTATTGGTTAAGCGGAGGAACGTTGTGTGAAAAGTCATTTGATATACAAAAATGAGAAAGAGAGAGAATATTCAAATTTGCGCTGGGCTATGGAACAGGGCAGGCACAGGACATTCGAACCTGGGTGATATGTCGGCCAACATCCAACAATCAAGAGAACTTGCTGAAGGAGGCCATATCGCAGGGTATAACGTTTGAAAAAAAGGGATTGAGAATGTTAACTCGAATGCACCCTCTCAATTTGAATTGTTTAATTTAATTCAGAGTAACAGCAATATCAAAAATCTATAACAACTGTTTAAACATTTCATATACACAGGTGGTTCAGTATAACTTCTGCTATACAAATATCTCGGCGACCAGGGCTCGGATAATGAGAACTATCAAATGTATAGAATTTAGTGAAATTCATTCATTCAATTCATTCTTCATCTTCTCATCGTATGATACATCAAAGGAAGGGTTTGTTCGCAATCTTTTCTACAGAATGGGTTACAAGTTTCTTGAAGGCCTGGCAACCTGGCAAAAATGTTAATGAAAGATGTCGTGTAAAGCGAATATTTTTTTTAGCACTCGCTTGTAAAGTTATAATCAAAAAATATTTTTTTTTCGATTTCTGTCTTCAGAAAATTTCCCGCGATTTTCTCATGATTTTCGAAAAATATTATGGGCTTACCCATTACCAAAATTTTGGACAGAAAAAAAAAATTCTTCCAAAATGCATCGAATGATATATCAAAATAAAGGTCTATTTCTAGGTTTAATTGCAAAAAAACGTAATTCCATTTATGTGTTTGAACAACGAAAACAACTTAGAGGTGCTTCCACCAACAAAACCGTTGTCACACAACGATAGGAAATTAGAAAAAATGAAAGTGGGACAAGATAGCATACTTTGAGGAGCTTGCAACAATGCATGTCTATTCATCCCAATTGATAAACAATAAAAAGTCTACAATGGGAAACCAAAATATCATTGGAGTTCCCAACTAGCTGGTCCAAGGTTCAAATCCCAAATGTGAACTGAAAAAGTTTTTCGATTAAAATGAAAAAACAACTAGACAGCACCACTAATAAAGGAGTCTGATGATCGGCTTGGCACCCGTGAAATAGCTATAACTCCAACCAAATAAAGGAATTGACGGAAAAAGCCATTGGTGGAAGCACCTCTAAGTTGTTATCGTTGTTTAAACACATAAATGGAATTGACGGACGCAGCCTAACTGCAGTGTTAAATAACACAAAAACAAATTATAAAAAACGTAACGCACAGACATCATCATTAAAACGCTTGATTCGGATTCTAGTGACCTCGAAATATAGAGATATGTAAAAATTGGAGATTCACAAAACCGGACCCATTACAATAACTTCCTATGGGACGTTAAAAATCCTATAGGATGAAGGTGGAGAACGAATGGTCACGTGAGAACACACTAACATTAATTGAAGAGGTTGAGATACGGAGAAGTTTGTGGGACGTTGGGTGTCCGGAGTACAAACCGCCCAAAGAAATAGTGAGGTCACCAAAGCCACCGATACGACGGCAAATAATTGCAAGGGCAAATGCGCATTTCTTTCAATGCCAACTTGGAGAAGCAAAAAAGCTCAGATTCAAGGCACCAGTTAATTTAACATCCCATTTCTAAATTTGCTGACTTTTGATAGCCCCTTAATGTTTTGAGGTAAGGAATTCCAAATTTTGACCGCATTTATGAAAAATAGCCGAGGTGAATTAAGGTAGTTGTATCTGTGGGTTAGGTTAGGTTAGGTTGGAGTGGCTGTCTGGATGTAATTGACTCACTTAGACCTCAAGGGTCCATTGTGATACCACTAATGAGGTTACTCATGGGAGAGTAATGAAATTAAACAAACCATTTTGTACTTTTAATGAAGTTAGAAAGACATTTTGTGTCTATCGTTGCCGAGATAGTTATTCCTTCTATTGGAGAGTGCCGGACATGTTCACAGAAGGTGTTGGATTGTTTCCTCCTCCTCCTCGTCCATGCAGCTTCTACAGAAGTCGTTTGCGTAGACCCCAAGCCTCAAGGCATTAGGTAGACATGAGGCAGTGTCCTGTTATGAATCCAGTTGTAGAGCTTATATTTTGTCTGCTCAGGGAAATCAGACCTTTGACCGTTTCAGGTCTATGCTTGGCCATATTCGTTTGGTTGCTAGGCAGGTGGTACCCTGTGACCATCTAGCATTTGCTGATTCTAGAGCATATTGTTTGAGAAGATATTTGCATGTAGCAAATGGTGTTCCTATTTTATGTTTTGTCTAACATGAGGCAGAAGTGTTCCGTTTTTGGCGAGCTCATCGGAATGTCTCTGTGGCCCGGCACCCAAATGAGGTGAATATTAAACTGTTCCGTCATCTCATTCAGAGATGATCGACAATCGTGGACTATTTGAGCGTTTGTGGAGACAGACGCGAGAGATTTGAGAGCGGCTTGGCTGTCCGAGAAGATTCGTATATCCTTGCAAGATATAACGTTTTCTTTGAGCCAGGATAGTGCCTCTTTAATCGCCATTACTTCTGCCTGGAAAACACTACATTGATTGGGAAGTCTGTATGATAGACTGAGATTCAGTTGTTCCGAAAAGATACCACTTCCAACTCCGTAATCGGTCTTTGAACCGTCTGTATAGAAGTGTACCGTATTGTCTTCCAGGGGTCTCTCTTCTTCCCAGGAAGATCTTGAACGGATGGAGACATGGAAGCTTTTATCGAATACCATTTTTGGGGTGGTATAGTCTAGGCGATCTGGGATAGATCTGAAATTGTCTAGAATAGTAGTATGACCAGTATTGTTACTGTTCCATTGAGAGGTGGCTCTATGCCTCACACATGAGTTGGCTGCCACCATTTTGGAGAAGATGTCAAGAGGTGTTAGGTTTAAAAGCACTTCCAGGGCTGCGGTTGGTGTTGAGCGAAGTGCTCCTGTGATGCACATACATGCTGACCGCTGGACTTTGATGAGCTTATTTAGATTTACCATCTTGTCCATACGACAACTCCATAGATGAGTATCGGTCTGATGACCGAAGTGTATAGCCAGTGGGTTATTTTTGGGGAGAAGCCCCATTTTGATCCTATGGCCTTTTTACAAGTAAAAAGTGCTACGGTAGCCTTTTTTACTCTTTCATCAATATTTGCCTTTGTGGGTTACAATATTGAAAGTTCTAGCAGAGCGCGTGAAAAATAGCTTGGAGTACAGGTAGTTCGGCGTTTTTGTACGAATTAATTTAAATAGAAATAAACAGTTTTTAATGATCCTATGCTGTTACAATGTGCAACCTAAAATATTTCTTGCTATCAGGGATATTCGGTCGTATCTACGTACTTGGTAAATGTATCTTATTGCATCATTGAAAGCAACTTGTAACTTATGGCTTGAGAGTGAATCTAGATCATTATAGAAGACCTCAGCGAAATTAATAATGGGCATGACAAATCTTTTTCGGGTTTCGAATGGAGTGAAACAAGCGGAAATCCCTAATCTGCGAAGACAAGCATAAATTTTCCCAACCAGCGTGTTAATATGGTTGTAACAAGATAAAGTACGATTGATGACAAAACCAAGACTATTTACAGTTTCAAAAGGCTCCATCCTCGAATCTGACAGAATGATGTGATAGTTGACTATCTCTCGTTTTTGCAAGCCAATAGTTATGTTTCGTAACCACAATTGTCGTTTTTGGGGTCAGTGTTAAAGTATCAAATCGTAACTATTTCTAACTATTCCCAACTCTACTCAGGAGGTGAGTTGAAAATGGTTGATGTGTCAAAGTCTTTTTTTTCTGTTTAATGGTGTTTTTCATGACTATCAATCTGGAATAAAAAAAAACATTCTGTTCGTGCATTTTTTACCGTCGTAGTTGTCCGTATCCGTATTCATTCCAATCAAAGGATTTCTGTTCGTCTTGAATTAAAAATATTCCATTACAAAAATATAAAGAAAATAAGGTTCCCCTTACAAATTTTAAAGCTTCACGAGTCAAACTGAAAATCTTCAGTCACTACGAGGAGATACACACCAAGGAAATTATCGCATTTCCAAGGGACTTAAAATTCAGCGCCAATTTCTCATTCTATCACCGGTCACAAACCCTTCCAATCGATTGGCTATATTGCAATCCACAAACACCCCTATTTCAACTGCAACTGCGGCGTGGCGACTTGCAGGCCGCCAAAGTTGGCCATCAGTCAGTCAGCGTATACGTACGGTTAATTTACAAAAAGTCATCGAAAAACTCGAGGACATGGACATGGTTTTGAGGACAAGTTGGCCACTGCCCATGAGCATAATGATTGTCGAACGTCAGTCGGCACGAAAGGCAAATGGAAGTTGCTCTGCATGAGAAGAAATTGACGCAGCGGTGAATGGAGCTGACTCAGAAGGAAATTACGAAGATCACGAAGATCATCGGAGAGGAAGCTCAATGACGCTCTCACAGAAGTCAAGCATAAGGAAACCCAAATCAATGAATGAAGGACAAAATTGAATTCATTGTTTTTATGTTTGTCTGTCAGCAATAAAAAATGTTTAGTTTCAGAGAATAAAGACTTTTTTCGTTTATTTATATACAATCACAAACTAGATATTGGTTTTGATAGTTTTTCGCTGAATCTGGGAGCCGCAATTAGGAGAATATCAGGAGCTGGCTTACTTGGAACAGCTTGAAGATTTCTTTATGGAGGGTGGTCTTCAGTCTCTTTCACTTTTCTTTTCTTGCTGTGGGTTGTTCAAAAATAAATAAATATGTTCTCATCTCAATTGTCTTTAAAATCTTACCATATCAAGATCATTCTTGAATTATTGCAATAAATATAGAGCAACGAAAATTGTTGTCTCTTTATCCAT
This sequence comes from Sphaerophoria rueppellii, assembly GCA_920937365.1. Classification (NCBI taxonomy): domain Eukaryota; kingdom Metazoa; phylum Arthropoda; class Insecta; order Diptera; family Syrphidae; genus Sphaerophoria; species Sphaerophoria rueppellii. The sequence goes on along the minus strand of CAKKXW010000002.1, from coordinate 77,390,234 downwards.
TTCAATTATTATGATCAAAAGAAAAGAAAATTTTAATCGAAAAGATTTGTTTTTTTTTTCTGGTTTGACAGATCAATCAAACCTAACTAAAAAGCGTTTTTGGATGATTTCAACTATTTCTAACCATTTTCCTTTTGACATAAAAACTATAGTCAACTATGGTCAGCGCAAAAACGCACTTCTGGCATTTAGTGGGATTTAAGGTAAGCTCATTGTTTAAAGCCAATTTGTTAATCGATGATAATCCTTCATTCAAATTTGCGACAGGCTCATCTAATTCAGAAAACGGTTTCGAGAGTACAGTTGGACATCGTCAGCATAAGGGTGGTTCTTAAGAAACCCAACCATCTTGCGGCATTTTTGGCGACATCGCGTCCACAAGAGTTGGTCAGTCATGCACATACCGAGAATCTCGAGATGTTCGGTCCCATTGATGCAAGTGCCACTCATGGACAGTGGCAAGGGGGGTATATCTCGCTTCAACGATATAAGACAGCATTGTGTTATCTCTACACGGTTTTTAATTCCCCATAGTACATAGTTTAAGTCAGAGTACAATGAGCTTTTCATATTTTGCTAATGCAGTTCCACATACGAAGAGGAGCGATGTGAGTCTAGAAACGGTTATTAGAAGTAAGGGTACTATCGTCAGCAAAACAATTTATTGGATTAGAAGTAACAGACAAGAGATCATTAATGAAAATGAGAAAGAGGGTCGGATACAAAACGGAGCCCTCTAATAAAAAAGTCTTGTCAATTGAAATAAAAAACATTATTATTATTTTTTTTTTTTGTAAAGCTTTTCTTTTAATTTATATAGTGGAGTCTATATATAATGTTTTTTTCTTATTTCATAGGAATTGGTTTTCGAAAACATTTAAATAAAATATTGGATTATACAATTTATAAAACGTTTTAATTTATTTCGTCCAAAGCATGAAATCACACAAAAATTAATATCAAATTTATTTCAAAATTTCATATTGTTTTCTTGTTAATGCTTTCAATTTGTGTTCATTACAATGAAGTTATAAATTTTCTGATTTTATATAAATTAAGTTTTCTATAATAAACAGGCGTCAATTGTAACACAGTTTGTTATTTCTATGCGATCAAGAATTAAATATGATTTCGTCAAGAATATTTTTTTATTGTCTTCAGTAATTTAAAAAATTTGGATATTAATCAAGTATATTAAATTTAGAATGAAGTTTACTGCATCTATTCGGAAACAGATTTAATAATATAGTTAAACAAATTATAACAAACCAAACATACAACTAAAAATTGGGTTGAAAAAAGACAACCTACCTTTAGTTCACATTTTGGATAGGCAAATATTGAACAGGAACTCACAGTAGAACCAATTTGGAAAACTTGGAACTAAATTCAACTCTACTACAACATTAACGTGGTTTATTCAAATAATGTATGTATATTTTAATAATGTAGTTTGTGTATACTTTATTTCGTTTTTTTTTTTCATATATAAACACATATTTTACTATTATTATTGATAACCTTTTATACAAAATGATTTTGATTAAAGGTTATTTTTGAATTCAATATTTTTAGGATTCAATATTGTTTATTAGTGCCATTTTTATGTATGTACACTTTTTTTTATACATTTGGAGTGCAGATATTTTGATGAACGTTTATTTATGTTATGGATTTTTGTTGACAATATATTATTTAAGGAAATAAATGTGAAAATGTAACTGTGCTGCTATGTTTATGTTCTTTTACAATTCTATCCTTATTTACAGCTTATTATTCATTTTCTTTTAATATTTCTCATTGATTAGATATGTTCTTCATTCAATTAAAAAAAAAAAAACAAAATATCACTTTTCAAAATTGTTGTCTCCAACCAACCAAATCATTTTTTTAAAATTATATAACTAAAAAAGTTAAAAGAAATTTTATTTTTGATAAGAATTTAAAAAAAAATAACGTCTGTTTGAACCTAAATTTTTCTAAAATAAATCAATATTTTTGTAGAGACTACAAGTACGTAATTTTTTCTTACAAGATTTTACTGATCTCTAACATTATGTCTGCAGAAAAATAGTTCGGTGGAAGATTATATAACTCTTAAGTCAGAAAAAGAAGATGTTGTTATTCTCAGTCAATTGAAACGAAAGGACTGATTCAGAAATCAGACCCAAGCATATTTGTCACACAAAAAGAAAACTAAAATATCGGTTGAGATTTTCTGAGTTTCATCCTGTTCCGTGGAACTTGTCAATTTCTTTCAACTGAAAGAACCTTAAATGTTAAGGGGAAAACTACGGGTGTGGTAAGTTATCAAAGGATACTCATCCTTACCACAGCCGATCGTCTCTGAATACATATTGTTTAAAAATCAAACTCGATATTTTGGTTAAACATGACATAATAAAGTGTTTAAGCAATTCCGTCTGTCTGCATGTCCTTCGATTGTTCTCTTGTTATGATCCAAGGGTGCTTGTTCTTAAGTTGTATCGCAGTTATCGCACTTATCAGAAACACTCAGTGTAATGAAATCTGTTCTGCTGTTGGAGAATTCGATTAACGACATATTGGGGTTAAAATGATCAATTCACTTAAACTTGTTTTGAAGTTCTTCGTTCTATTAAGGAGGGCTGCCGTTGCAAATTTTCACAGAGGAGTAATTTCAAGTTCTAGAGGCGAGTATTCAGCTATTGAAGGGAGTACACAAACAAAACATTTTTTTTTAGGAACACTTTTTAATTGGGTAGAAGAAAAAAAATCGAGTTTTGACAGCTTTGAATTTAACTTATGAATGTACCCTTTCACTAGTTCGCCCCATTCTGACATACGGATCAATTGTTTGGTGGTCTGCCCTAGACAAAAATATAACATCGATAAGCTAAAAAGAGTTCAAAGAACTGCCTGCATTGTAATACGGGAGCAATAGATCTTGCCCTGCTGATGCACTCACAGTCATTCTGAATCTTTTTCTGATCGACCTTCACATTCACGAAACAGTCTCCTGTGGTGCTTTAAGACTGAGAGAATCGGGTATGTGGACTGCAAAGTCTTTTGGTCATAGTAAAATTCTAAATCTATTACCTAAAGAAATAAAACTAGAACCCTCTGACTACACGTTACCAACCCTAAGCTTTGGAAGGTTGAAATTCCAACAAGGCAAAATTGGAAAATTAATAGCTCTACAAAGGATTTGGACATCACAGTTTACACTGATGGTTCAAGATGGAACTCGGTATTGGGGCTGGTGTCTTCTCCGAAGAACTGGGTATTAAAAAATTCCTTTAGACTGCCCGACAGATGTAGCGTATTTCAAGCTGAAGTTCTAGCGATTAGACAAAGCATGTAGGATTCTAAAACAAGCAGTCAAATCTGACGAAATTATAAAAAAGGTTGCAATCTTTATTGATAGCCAAGCAGCTATCAAGGCTTTAAACAGCAACCTGACTAAGTTCAGAATCTTTAGAGATTGCAAGCAAGAGCTCGCAAGTTTTAACGACAATATAAAAATCAATCTAGTCTGGGTACCAGGGCAAAGCGACATTCAAGGTAATGAAATCGCTGATGAACTGGCCAGGACGGGATCAAGCCTTCAAATATCCCTTGCTGAGGAAGTTAGGATTCCCTTAAGAGTCATGAAAATGGATATTCAAACCATTTTCTTAAAAAATCAAACGTAAGATGAAAAAATCTCAACAACTGCAATATCTCGAGAAAGATACGACCACAAACGTACCAAGGAACTTCTGAAAATACCTAGGTCAGACATTGGCAGAATAGTTGCCATTTGCACAGGCCACTGGCCGGTCGGACAACATGCCTTGAAGCTTGGTATTCCCCACAGTGAATTTTGTCGTAGCTGTAGAGATACGGTTCAGAGGGAAACACTCCAGCACTTTTTGTGTGAGTGCCCGGCCTTCTAAATGCCAGGCTTCGGGTGCTCCCTTCTTACGAGAGCTTAGCGAACTCGCAAATATTAAGATTAGGAACTTGATTCTCTATCTTAACAAAACCAATTTGACTTAAGCACTCCAAATCTTTATTATGCACTGAACTGTGGGTATCTTTTTATAGTTTATTATTTTTAGGTAACTTCGAGTTTATGGTATCAAAACGGCGCAATTGAAGCGCCATTCTAACCTCCCTGCCTACCCTTTCACTAATGAATCACTAAACATTTTCACTATGGTAAAGTTCACCAACGAACAAAGTCTGCTTTCTGCCGAAATTCGGAGTCGATGACCACAAATTTAAGAGCGTTAATAACTAAAATTTTCGGTCGTAATTCTCGCTCTAGTAGACCGGGGGAGGAATTGTGTAAGCTGATTTTTGATAGTTGACAGTCAAATTCAGGAAAAAAGAAAAGAAAATTGAGTGTCAACTATCAACTATCAGCTAACACGATTCCACCCGGCAATAACAAGTCGAGTGCAAAAATTTGAGTGATGTTGCCGTGTCAGTGAGACAGTGGTTAGGTCGAAGTGTCGAAAAAATCGCTGCCGTTCCGGCGTCCGTTGCAAATGATCCAAATGAATCAATATCAATTCTATGGCGTTCTGAATGGCCAGCGTTGTCGCACCATGATTACCGATTAGGATGGTGATACAAGCCACAAAGCACACTTCACAATTACTTTATTGAATGGTAGGTTTGATGAGGGAGTTACGTCAAGATATGGGCGAGTCTTTTGCCCACCTCGTGCGATTTAACACCACAAGACTAGTTGTGTTCGCTCAAATAATGATAAAAATAAATACATATGTAAGCCCGGTAGTTAATATATTTTAATTTTATAATGTTCCTTTAACCAAAGGGAGTATTTTCGAGTATATCGGAGTACAGGAGTACATTGAACGCAAAAGGGAGTACAAATACTCCCTTGGTAGCAGTTTCAGCATTGCTGATTAAGGCAAATAGTGGAACCGCTATGAACCCTGCTTTTTAAAATTATGAATCAAAGCAATCTTGGGTAACATTAAGATTGCAAAAAATCTTTTTACATATGCAGTACTTTTTTTAAGGATGGAATTATTTTGCTTCTTCTGTTTATATTTTTTTGTAAATCAAAAAAAAATTTAATATTTTAAACAATAATAATATTATATTTGACCAAAATTTTATAACAACTAAAGTAAAATAATACTTTAAGGGACTAATTTATTTAAAATGCAATTTAAAAATAAGTACAGTGAACTCATAAGCTTAAAAAAACAGGACACACTGGCAAAAGAATGAAATTAATTATTATTAGAATTATAATAAATATCTATTTATTCATACAAAACAAAATGTTTACAAATTGATATTCATAATAAATAGCCACACTTTGAAAAACGACAATTTTCATAACAAATCAAATTGCTTTTCATTTTCATTAGTTATTTATAAGTACCGACCTTTTTTTTATTTAAATTAAAACAAATAAACTAAAACAATTATGACCTACATACATTTTTTTAGCTACATATATTTAAAACCTTAATAACCAATCTGTTTTGAAAACTCACACGGTAATATTTTCTCATTCTACTTTTTTTATTATTTGATGTTTTATTTTATGTTTATTAAATTGATACAAAAATAAATTAAATTTTCTGTTTACCTATTTTTAAGTTGTAAAGTTTTTTTTTCATAATTAATCTTTCCTTAACATTCTCTGTACAATCTCAATACATATTCATATCGTTTATTATCTATAACTAGGATGCGTGTGTATTATTAATAATTTTCGTAATTTTGTTTATTTTTACAATTTTATTTATCGTAATCCTATTTATCAATTTCTTTTCTATAGAAAAATTCAACTATTTTTGTTTTTATCAAGAACACATTTGTTTTTTTCTTTTTGCTCTAAATCTTATATGAACTAGATTTTTTTTAACGTATTTGAAACTGCTTAGAAAGCCGTTTTAGTTTTATTTTTTAGATCAGGGTTGATCAAAATGTTTATGAATAATTGGGCCGAAAATTCCAAGTATTATTTAAGCTTAACTATGCTGTGATGTGTAATCTTAAACATAAAACGCATTTTAAACAATAGCAGCTTTTTACTATATAGCTTGAATTTTTTTTAGTAGCATTTTGTGTTTCATTTTGAGGTCGCAATTTGTCAGCTGTTGTTTTTTTTTTTGTAATAAAATTTCACTAAAACAATAATTTATAACTAATGCAATTCCCTAGCCGCATTCTTAGCAATTGTTCCCTTCGTCCTCAAATGATGCTCTCATCATTATTCCGAGGTGCACTCGATGTTGAAGCACCATCGCTGCCACTATTGTTTCTTCTGTTCGATGGCCCTGGTGTGTAAGTTGTAACGACAATATTATCATCATCGTACAAATCAAAATCCTCTTCCTCATCGTCGTCGTCATCATCATCATCATCATCGAAATCGGACGTAGAAGTCGATAGCAGAGCTGATGTCACCTGATTTCTACTGCCCATTCGACGGATTTGTGCACGAGGTGTTAGTTTAGGAAGCAACGGTTCGCGGCCACTGCTGGTTGTTGTCGGTGATGTGAGCAATTTGTCACTGTTGGAGCTGCCTGTTAAATGTTTTGCAGCTCCAGCCAAAGCGGAGGTCCATTCGTCTCCGGACGGTTCACATAGCGATTTTGAGTGGTAATGAGTCTCCTCGGGGATAGTGTCTCTAGAGTTTTTAAAAATACAAATTTATTACTATAACGATTTGTTTGTTTTTATAAAATTTAGGCGGTAAGCTTTAATGGGTTATTGTTTAAGATGTTTGTGGGGTTTTAGGTAGATTATTTAATGTTTTATTGCAATGCAAGTGTGTAATATAAATGTATAGGAATAGAAACAGAGAAGTTTTTCAAATGCAGTTTTCTTAAGTTTAGGTAGGTGTTGTACAAACATTCTAAATGGAACACTAGATATGGATGAAGAAGTCAGGCGATAAGAGAGTAAGATAAAAATTATAATAGGAAAATAGAAAATATGAAAAGTCAATATATACAAACTATTTTTATGAAAATAGTTTTTTAAGTTAAATAAAAATGCTTTTTAAGTTGTGTTTCAAACATAACTTTTTCATTTTATTATTTGAGAACTTTCTAAATAGGTTTTTTTTTTTTTTAAACTATTCTTAACTTCAATCCTTGGTGGAAGAAACTTCAAGTTGATCAAAAACTCTATGACGAAAGTTATAGTCGGCTAACTAACAATTTTAAGAGAAGATAGTGTGATACTTCCTTAAAATGACGTTTGAGTCATAACTGAAACTAATTTTTAAGCTAATATCTCACTAAAATATCTTAAAATTTTGCATAAGCGGACTCTAATTTTGCGCCTATGAAATTAAAGGTATTAAAATTCAAAGTTGCGCAGTTGTTAGCTTTTGTAGCTTGAGTGACTTATCAAAAGTCATGCTCAATAAACAATTTATAAGCTGCTCCTTTACACCTAAATAGGATGACGGATTGCAGATTTAAAAGTTGGTAATTACAGAGGTAATCACCTGGTTAAAGAAGTTAGTATACAGGTGTTTTTTCTTTTAAGTTTAAACCTACTATCGCACAAAGGCACACTTGAGATGTTGAAACTACCATATTTAATTGCTTTTCATTTTCATGCATGTTTAATAAGAAATTTGTAAAGCAACTTTTAGTCAAAAAACACTTATTATTTCCTTAAGGATGGAACAAAAATCACATGCAATAAAAATAAAAACTAGAGGTGTGCACTATTTTTTGTAAGCCGCAGCCAATATTATGATGACAAGCTTTAAATCGCTTGGGAGTTCATATAAAAAGGAAAAGGAATATTGTAATAAACAATAACATTTTGTTTAATAATAAACAAAAAATTCCTTTTAATTTTTATAAATGAAATATTTTTCAGAGAATCGTAATGTAACGGGCTATGCATTTTGCGGTTTCAAAAGTATAGGGCTGGAATTCAACATCTGTCAAACTAAGTTGTTAAACCAATTTTTTTTCAGCTGAAATAAAATCGAAAATCAAAAATGGTGATTCTGTCACAGCCACATATCGTGCTTTAGGAGGAGATTATGGTTCATTTAATCGTCCACCTACGAAAGCAATTGGAAAAATTGTGAAGAAACTTGAAGAGACTGGATTGGTTACAGATACCACTGAAAATATCGCTGCTGTAAGTGAAAGTGTTGCCTAAGACCCGAATGTGTCGATTCCTCGTCGTTCTCAGGAGTTAGGACTGACTAACGGCACATTATGGAGTATTTTGAATTTGGATCTACACCTATATCCATATAAAGTCCAACTCATAGCTGAAGCAACCTGACCATTCACAACGTCGTATATACGTCGAATGGGTGCTTGAACTACAGGCGGTAGACTGCGATATTTGGAACACAATTTTCTTCAGCGACAAAGTATGTAAATAGACAACGGAGGGCATGTTAATAAACAAAATTGTCGTATTTGGGGTTCTGAGAATTCTCAAGTAATTGAAGAACATCCACAAAAAGGAACTGCTTGGTGCGCTCTTTGCTTCTATAGAAAACGCTATTTGCTTAGGTGCGAAAACGACGATGGAACGACTGTCACTGTCAAATCGGAGCGTTATGATCAAAGATTAAATAAGTAACAAGATGGGAAACTGACTTACGTTTCACTCCCTAGATCCCGCAATTTTCATTTTCTTTCATTTTATTTTCTTTCCTTGTACATGAATAATATAAAAACAAAAACAATATGGTAAGACCATATTTACTGTGTAAAAACACGCATACTTTCACAAAAACTTTGGTCCAAACTGTGATAGTATTGGTAAAACCACGCATACTTTCAAAGAAACTATGGTCCAAACTGTGATAGTATTGGTAAAAACGCTTGTAGGCATCTGTCATTTTGACAGCTTAGTTTCCCATCTCCTTACCTTATATCATCTCTGGTTATGATCATATGATAACCGGCTTTTTTTGCCTGCTATTGAAGAATACGACTTGGAGAATATGTGGTTTCAACAAGACCGTGCCACATGTCACACACACATGACACAACTCGATCTTATTGGCTTATTGCAAGAGGCATTTCCTGGTCACGTAATTTCTCGCCGTGGCGATATCTACTGGCCACCAAGATAATGCGATTTGACACCGCTGGACTTTTTTTTGTGGGGCTACGCTAACGACCGTGTTTATGCAGATAAACCTTTAAATCTTGAGCACTTAAAAACCATGCTTGCAACAATTCGCGTGGTGGTCACTTAAATGATGTAGTGTTCCACACATAATGTCAACTTTCAAACTTTATAAAAAAAAAGAAATATCATGAAAAAAAACATATTTTATATGTGTTTTAGTTACGTTTACTTTTCAAACCGCAAAATGGATAACTATATCTGATGTAAAAAAACGAAAAACCTTTAAAACAAAATTAACACTTTTATGTCTCATTAGCCGTTAACTTTTTTCATTTTGCGAATTTGTATATTTTCTGAAAAAATCAAAAAAAAGGGGGAAAGTACAATATGTATAACTAAATTGTGAAACGTTCGTTGTGTTTCTAATATTTTCTTTTGAATACAAATGACTTCTTGATGAGTTTCAAATGAAGGCAAATCATTATAAAAGACTTTTAATGACTTAAAGGTTTAAAAATAGCTTAAGGGTGCAATCTAAGTCGAATTATGCAAGAAGTAATGAAGTTTATTATAAAAACCTTATGACCTTGCAAAGAATGTGAGTTAAAATAAATATTAAAAAGAAAATGTAACTTAACTTAGACTTCGACTACTTTAACGAAGCATTTTTTTTTTTAGCAGAAACGATGTTTTAATAAATTTTATTAGAAGTTTTCATTAAATATTGTGTTTTTTTATTATTATGAACTTAATGTTGGATTTTATCAAAAGAATTGTAATGCTTTAACCTTGGATTAGGAGGTAAAACTTTACTAGCCCTCCGTCCTGCAAGTACAAGTCTGGAAAATACACGTACGATACACAAACATAAATATTCAAAGTTATTTAAATTAAATTAAAACAGTCAAATAAAAGAAAAAATATTTATATTGGGTTCTAGGCTTTTGCAATTCCTATATTATTTCTATTTCAAAAATAATGTTGGTGTAGTTTGGTGCGTGTGTGGCTTGTTTTGCTGGCTATTGGTGTACGTGTAACTAATTAATTGTTCGTGTCTCAGGTGGACGTATTATAAAGCTTTTTTGTTAAGGGGAAGCTAAAACTCTTTGAAATTTTTTATCAAAGCATATTTATAAGAGCTTAGACATACATTCTGTAAGGTTGATATGAAATAATTTTTTTCTTTTTGCAACTTAAGAAGAAGAAGGTTTTCTTTTAACAATTTTTAAGCGTTGATTTCCATATGTCTTGCCTTTGCTAACGTTTTACTCTACACTTTAATGTGATTTATAGTACATTTTGGAAAGGATATGAAATGGATAAGGAAGGCTTAAAAAAAAAAAAGTGATAAGTCTGTATTGAAGACTTCAAGCGCTCAGTTTTACAATGAAAACTTTCCCTGATAATGATGCCCAACAATTCCTAATTCAAACTGTGTTCAATGAAAAAAGAGTATAAGTAAACACATTGGGGCATATTCATAGACATTTTTAAACTGCTATTAAGCTGTGACTAACTAAAACTGGAGTTTAAGCTATTCATAAACACATTTAGTCCTAGGATTAAGAGCTAAACTGGGATCTAACTTAAAACATGGGTGATGCTATGTTTAAGTTGTTACTTTCCTATTAAATGTCAAAATATCATTCACTTTATTAATAAAAGTCATCTTTTGTGGGTACTTAAATACATGGGTGCGCCTCTAACCGGAAACTGGGTATGAGTATAAGTGAATTTATGTCCTCTATTTTCTGTGGTTCTCTCAACGTGATTATGAATTTGATTCTGGAACTAAAGACTGGATTGATTATTCTGATGGTGAACATGTTCCTATTAATTTCTTTATGCAATTCGAGACATCTTTAAACATGCTGATTGAATTTGTCGTGATGATACAGATCGTCAGTGTAATCATCATCGGCAACCTCCAATTCGAAGAGAAGAAACATAGCAACTAAATTACACTACACAAACTCGAGGAAATAATGACTTCATAAAATCCAGAAAGTCTCCAAACTTCTCATGCCGCAAACAATATCATCTCATCATTTATCTTCTTTCATTGCGTTTAATCAGGTCCATAGACCAATTAATTCGCATGCAATATGTACGTGCCGAGTATAGTATGTAACAAATAAGTTTTTTGATCACATTTGGTTTTTGAAAATTTAAATACTTTTGACATTCCTGCTTTTTGATGTGTTCATTTGAAGGAAAGTTGTAGTAGATTTCTTCATTAAACTCTAGTTTAGATAAACACAGCTAGAAACCTGTGTTTTCCTAAGCTGTTTGAGGAAATTACAACTTAAACAATTCTCTATGAATATGGCCCATTATCTCTATACATTGAGAAATGGATGTATGTTTGTTCATACGACTTTTCATGGTTAACACAGTTGTTTTCAGTGATGGTGTCTGTGAAAAAAAAAATTGAAAAACCTCATGGAAGAGTGGGAAAACTGGAAAAACTAAACAAAGGGCGGAAATTTGTAGTTTTTGCTTTAAATTTTTGTTTCAAAATGGGGTTTCGAATGGAAAGTAGAGTTTTTTTTTGAAAAACTAGGAAAACTCATTGGTTTTCAAATTGAAATATTTAATCCGGTCAACCCTCAATGCATTTCTATAAATTTGTCACTGTAGATATAGCTTAAGTAAGAGCAAGTTTTTGGGACAATCTAACGGGAAAGTCAGCCAATAAGGGGGTCAAACGAAAGCTGTATGGAATTCTGATTTTCTGAACTAGTCAAAACACAACGGAAGAACGATATTTTGTTCAATTTTTCAACGAAAACTGTATATACATACATTGAAAGTACAAAGTTAGTTATATAAAACTTAGAAAAACTTAGATATGAAGTTCTCTAATTGGATTCAAGCAAATCACATTGCATTGTAACAATATCTGTGTTAAGTGTTAACTATTTATAATTATTCTGGAGTTGCACTGAATGGTGGCGAGACGAGGTTCGCAGATTCGGCTATTTATTCAAAGAAGAGGATAAGAGGAACAGTAAGCATTATTCTTTCTGTCAAAGTTATCTATGAGGCTTTCATACATTGACGCTTTAAAATATAACTAAAGGTCCCTTAGTCTATAAATTTTCGAAGTTTTATCTTATGTCTTAAGAGATAAAAATATAGGAAATCAACAAAACTTCATAAAAAGAAAAAAACATACTTTCGTAAAATACAAATCTGATTTTTTGAATCTGAAACTAATTTTTTTTCGTATATCTTTTGCTTGATGAAATAGTATTTTGGTAGATACATTAATTGTATACCATCAAATATAATATGAACTTATTTCTGTAGTTAAACTAAAAACAAATGAAGAAAGTTTTTTTTGGTAAGATAAAAATTAAACCAAAACAGACCCACAAAAAGTATGTACATACTTAAACTTCACTCTATACCGAAAACGGCAAGTTTAATCTTTAATTTTTTTTTTTTTAAATAAGAATAAAGTTTGAGATTGAAGCAAGGAGATTGGTGTTCCTAAATTATGATTCCACACCTGTGTCATTGACGAATAAATTATATAATTTTAGGCATCGACAAAATGAGTGAACACTGTTTTCCTTTTTATAAGCAGTTAATTTATTGTTTTTTTTTAAGCATACTTGTACTAATACAACAATAAACAAAGCAAAGCGTGAAAAAGCAATAAACAATCATTTTATTTAATACCAATCAAGACATAAATTTTAATTATTTAAAAAGCAACACAAGTACCAAGCAGATGCATTGAAATATTTTTTTTTTCATAAACGCATTTTTTTATTTATACATAGTTATAACTTATAACGTAGTTATGTCATAAAATGGCAATGAAATAAAAGTAAGTGTTGGTTTGTTATTATGTTTGGGAAAATATAGTACTTCTGAAAGTGGAGGTGTTTCTATTCAACGAAATTGAATCGAAAATGCTGTTATATAATTAATATTTTTATTTTAATTAAGTTTTAATTTATCGACTTTTTCTTACTTCCTTTTACTGTTATAGTTTTTAGTTTCCTGAATAAAAAAGATATAAAGTAAAGTTACAGACCATTCTTCCGCTTGAAAACACACAACAAATATTTTTGTATGTTCGTATTTACAGAGAGAAGAAGGCTTAAGGGTCTGGTAGTATACTAAGTCTGAAACTTTGTCGTATCAACTTGAACACATGGATTCATTTCCCTCGAAGTTAATCATTTAAGACTCTCTCTTTATGTGTTCTTCATTTGATAAAACAACAAATTTGATTCAGAAAAATGTGCCCGACTGGGTCGTACGAACTTGCTTCTTTATTCCAAATTCTAACTCATAAAAAAGATTAAAAAAGAATTCATAAATAAAAATTGAAATATGAACCCCAAAAACAGATTCAATTTGAAAAAAAATTGATGTCATATGATTTCTTAAAAAAAATTTTGATTTTTAAAATTCTTTGAAAAAAAAATCCTAGAAGCCTTTTTTTCATTAATTTCTTATATATAAAATTTTTCGAAAATGTCTTAAAATAAATTTGGGTATGCAGCATTCAAGAATATATAAATATACATTTTATAAGTAAATTTCGATTTTTAATATTGATCCGTTTTTGAGATGCAGAATTTAAAAAAAAAAAATAAAAATATTTTTTTAAAAATACACAAACAATTTAGAATTTTTTTTTGAGAGCGAAATATTATTCAGGCAATATATTCGTACTCTCATACAAAAAATACCCTTATCAGCCTTGTTTTTTCGAGAAAATCATATCTACAACAAAAAAACGGTTCTATGGGAACTACCGTTTTTGAGCAATATACAAATATTTTGTTTACATAAAATACATCAATGTCTTAAAAAAAAATTCGACGAAGTTGAAAGATAACCGTAGAAGCCGTTTTTGAAAAAAAATAAAATTTTGGGTTCTTGGCCTAAAAAATATATGGTGCCTACCCTACATTTTAATCTTAAAAAAAATGGGTTTTCGCTCAAATTTCTAATTTTTCAAGTTTGCAGTCAATCGGAGCATTGGTTAAGGCGCTGTAAGTGCGTTAGCAGACAGACACATCGCCGGACCAACTTTTTTCAACTTCTCTATAATCGTATCTCATCAAAATCTCAAATTAATCGATGTTTTGCTCGCAGGCTTTTTTTAAATTCTTAACTCTCATGCTCGTTTGTTTAAACTAATTAAACTAAATTAATTCGTGATTGTATTACTTTTTTCCCCGCCCAAGTGGGATGTAATCGCTTAATGAAAGAAATCACAGAAAAAATCGATAAACTATGAAAAAATTATTAATTTTTCTTTACAATAAAAGCAACATTTTCATGCACAACAAGCTTTTAATTTATTATTTACAGTTTAAATAAGAAGACAGATTTCTAAAGAAAAACAAACTTTCAGATATGTAGGTCAGTCTTAAATCAAATCAAATTGTTAAGATTGTATTTTACACAAATCAGGAATATAAAATATAAATAGCTCTAAGAAATCAACAAGAAAACAAACAAAAAAAATAATAAAATGAAACTTACCCGCTCAACTCAAGCATTGACCCTCTTCTTATATTTCTTCGATGACTAGCTGTCACCGCGAAACGGTCCCGAATGACCACTATCGGATATACTAGCTCCCGATATTGATGCAGACCGCTTATCTGACCTTGCACCAATTACTGCGATATTATGTTGTTGCTGCTGTTGCTGCTGCTGGTTGGGTAAATTATTAAAAGGCACCAATCCACTTGTTAAGGCGGCTGCTAATGACGGATCTGAACCAACTGGTATATCACTTAAATCGACAACCAGGGGAACGGTTTTGGATGCTCCTCCACTCCCCGATACGGAGCTTTCTCGTCGGAAGAAACCTATTACAGATTTAGCCTGTTTAGGTTTTGAAAGTCCACCTTTTTGGTTTTTGATTTTTTTTTTATGATATCCGATGTGAGATCGAGTAGTTTTTTTTTTTTAGTTGAATGAGTGAACGGGTTGCAGTTGTGTTGATTTGGGTTAAGTTTTTTTTTTATTTAAGGGGAGAGGAAGTGGTACCAAACATTGCATCACATAAAGAGAGAAGAAAGAAGAAAAAATACCAGAAAATAAATATACAAACTGAGCATTACATTTATGTAAAATATATATAAGAGATAGTGTAAGTGCAAGCATTTTCAAGATTTGTTCACAGAAAAGAAGTATACTTGTGCATATTTTTTTTTTTTCAACACTTAATCAGAACGTTTTAGAATATGGTTTTTAATATGAATTCGATTTTAATTTATTGCCTTTTTATGCAGTAAAACAAATACATTTCATGAATAAGGAAAAATCCGTTAAATCCATTTTTTGACTCAATTAAAAAAATAGCTCAAATGCTCAACTTGTTTTCTTAGAAAGTTTAGAGTTGTTGACAACTTCAAGTTCGAAGTTCCTTTAGGAGCTTTTAAATAAAAATGAGTCTTTGACTTTTGAAGTAGGAAGTAATAGTAGAACCATTGAAAATAGTTGAACAAAAGTACTTTTCATTTCTTTGCTTTTTCTTCTATTTATACCTCAAACATTTTTTTGTTGTGAAAGGTCTTTACAATTAAAATACTACTTTGAATAACATAATTTTACAAATCACAACATTAAACGCATTACTTAAGAAATTGTTTTATGAACATGCACACATTTAGCATAAAAACATTTTTTTTTTTATATTTTTTTTTAAATTTATAGATTATTGCATCATAGACAGTGTTTTAGTTTAACTGTCTTCTAAGGATTTTAAGTGCATTTATTTCAAATAAAACATAAATATTTTTAAAACTGTATTCATTGTGTAAGGCATTATTTTGCATTGAAATAATTTACCTAGAAAAGTTGCACTCGGTGAGTTGTAGGCCAAATATTCCTTATTCGAAGCCCAAGCAGGAAATTCGTTTTGCTGGACAGCATCTGATTCTTCATCCTCCTCTCGTTTCCAAGGTAGTTGTGATTCAGTAGCCGTTGGGGTAGCAACACGTCTCTCACAATCTGAGTCACGAGATGCATTGTGTTCTTCTTCGACAATCACATTTTCTGCAACTGATTGAAAAAAATTTAATAATTTAATTTGAACGCTATAGAGATTTGGAAGGCTCAAAAGTGTAATGTTTCTCTTTGTATTGACAGAAAAAAAAATAGGTTTTTCTTAGGTTATAGTAAATTAAACTGACATGCAAGACAAAGAAGCAATACGATTTTTTTGTGTTGAACAATTTGCTGAAGTACATATACATGTTATCACAATAATAAAGTTGTAATCACTTACCAAAAGTTTTATATTATTGAAATCAGTTAATAAGATGTATGTAGGTATGCATATATTTTACCTAGATTTTTGTGTTTCTTATCTTAAAAATATTAAACTCGCTTAAAATTTTATTAAGTTGAGTTTCAGATGAATGATATTTAAACAAAAGAGCTGAGTTAAGAACTTTCTTTCTTTTAAATATCAGCAATAAGTTGTCTATTTTTTTGACACTTAACGAATAAATGGATACAAAATAAGTAAAATAAATATCTCATAAACTTGGCATATTGAACTCATGCTTGATTTTTGAAACATAACGGGTTATCCGGTTTCAAAAGTAAAGGGCTGGAATTCGACATCTGTCAAACTTAGGTGTGAAACCAATTTTTTTTTTTCAGTTGAAAGTCTGACATTTACGAAAATGGATCGCGCGTTACTATCGCACAACGCATACAAATTGTTAAAACCTACCACACCCACTTATCGTGCTTCAAGAGGAGTGAATAGGGTGGCGCGACAGCTCTTGAAGAGCCAAGGCCTGAGTGGCTTACTCTCATCAACAATTCTCTAGGTACGGGTGAAGAATTGAGGGGACCTACAATTTAACACCAATTCGAACGGCAAAGTTGAGAAGCACTTTTTCATGACAGATGATTCTCTTGGAAGTTTTGTCAGTTCTTCGCAAAAGGCAGTGCCCGTAAAAGATGAAATAAAAACTATGGGCATGGGAAGGACTCGAACCCACGACGTTCTGCTAAGCAGCCAACGCACCTAACCACTAAGCTACGGACACTACAAGAGGAGGAGTAAGTGAAAGTGTTGCCGAAGACCCCAATGTGTCGATTCCTCGTCGTTCTCGGGAGTAAGAACTGTCTTACGGCACATTACGGCGTATTTTGCATTTGATTCTACACCTAAATTCATATAGAGTCCAGCTCACACAACAACTGAAGTCAGCTGACCATTCACACCGTGCGTCGTCGTCGTATATCCGGAGGTGTGATTAGACCTTACTTCTTCGAAAACGACAATGGAACGACTGTCACTGTCAATTTGGAGCGTTATGGTCATTTGATAACCGATTTTTCTGTCTGCTATTGAAGAATACGACTTGGAGAATATGTGATTTCAACAAAAAGGTGCCATACGCCACAAAACTCAAGAGAATATGGCTTTATTGCAAGAGACATTTCCTGGTCGCGTAATTTCTGCGCGTGCGTCGCGTCGTGGCCATCTCAACTGGCTACCAAGATCATGCCATTTGATGCCGCTGGACTTCTTTATGTGGGGCTACGAGAAAGCCCGTGTTCATGCAGATAAACTTTTGAATTTTGAGCATTTAAAAACCAACATTCGTCAAGTTATGGCTGAGATACAGCCCAATCAGAAGAATCGATGCTTCCAACAATTCGCGTGGTGGTCATTTAAATGATGTAGTGTTTCACACATAATGTCACCGTTCAAACTTTATAATAAAAAAGAAATGCCATGAAAAAAAACGTATTTAATACATATTTACGTTTACTTTTGAAACCGCACTCAACCATATGGAAAAATATCAGAAGATACTAATTAGAGCCCAGAAAATAGAACGAAAATGTATTGATAAATGTGCGACTTTGTTTAAGGAAAAATATTGATCGTTTTAAGTCTTTATTGATTGAAGATGTACTACACACTTCTTATAAGTCGTTTGTTCCGTTAACAAAAAAAAAAAAAAAAAATCGCTGCAGACATTATCACCTCCAAAGTTTTGCTTGGGGGCTAAAACTTCGTCAGGTCAACAAAAAGATAAATCATACACCACATACATTTTTTCTTAAACACATATTATATGAGACAAAATTTAATTGTTAACTTCAATCAAGAGTAGTTCAACATTCAAAAAAATCGTATGCAAACTAAAAAATTTCATGCAGCATTCTTATGCATATAAAATTTACACGTATAAGATTAGTAAAAGCGACAGAAACTTAACAGGTAATCTAGAAAAAAATAAACCTAACGAGACACTTAGAAACATTAAACAAAATCAATTAATTAAAATTAAATAAACTGAAGAGGACAAAAACTATCTATAAAAACTGTAGTATTTACATATCCGCTTGTAGATTTGTGCCTGATCTCGGAAAGAATAAATATTTTGTGTGTTTTTATTTTTTAATGTTTTGTCTATGTCAAAATGCGTGTTAGATATCGTGTAGTACAATAATCAACTAACTGGACAGCCAATGGAAAACAAAATAAGTAAATGAATTTCAAGAACAACAACTTAATGTTAAGTGAACTTATAAACTATCTAAACTCAAGCGAGTATCAGCGAGCTTATTGGCTTCAAATTATAAGGGAATCAACTATATAAGCACAGACTAAATTTAAACCAAAACAAAAAAAGAAGAGAAACAAAATTGAATTCAAACAAAAAGTATTTTTTCATTTTTTTCATTCTAAATGATAAATCTTCTTTACCAATACTTTGAGAGGATCTGTCCCTACGCCATGGTAGTATTAATTCGGCCGCAGTTGGACCAAACTCAGGTGTAAGGATATTCTCAGGACTTTCACTCTTGGATGCATAATGCTTAACAATTCTTGCTTTGGATGCATCAAAGCCTGGCAGGCTTGTAATATGTGCTATCAATGAATTATTATTCGCAAGATCTGAGTCCGCTGTTGGTTTGTATACATATTATATTGCATGAATATTTATTTGTTTTTTTTTTTTTTTGATTTAAGTAAGTTTTATTGTCATTGTGTGATCATTCAAATGTCATGACAATGATATTAGTTTTTGAGAATTGTTGTTGAATGCGTGTGGTTGTTTTTATTTTTCATTTCGTTTTAGTAAGAGGAATTTGAATGTGTTGAAAGAAGAAAGAGAGAAACAAATGCAAACAAAAACTTTTTTTAATCATTAAATTCATACGCAATGAGATGCTCATTCAAGAATTGATTAAATTTTTTGCTAATATAAAATATTTCCAGGTACAAGAAAATCTTTGAAAATAAAACACTTAATTGAAAACATTGAACGCAAATATTAAAAAAAAATAGACATCAGGGATTCGGCTGTGTAGTGTATATACAAATAATTATGTTTTAATTTAAAGCATGATATTTTTTGATACGATTTAAGCCACAAATAAAGCCATAAAGAAATAAATTAAGATATATAGATTTTACAACCTACCTACCTTTATACACCTAATAAAATGTATAAGACACAAAAATGAAGCAATATCGACTTTTAAATATTAAATAAAAAAATTAAAAATAAGTACAATAAAAATTTAAAAAATTAAGAACAAGTCTAATAATGTTTCTTTGTTTCCTTATACTCTGGAAACTTTTTTATCAACAACTTGGGAACGAGGCTATTTTAAATTTTATTCAAAACATGTTGTTCAGCCTAATTGGCTGTCATCTATGTTCAGTAAATTATTGTTCCAACAATGCTGCTGGAGCAGATGGTTTAGCTGTCGAGCTGTTCAAAGCAGCAGCGACGAGCTGGATAGGAGCATGCACCAAATCATCTGTAAGATATGGTCAGAGGAATGCATGCCCGATGAATGGAACCCAGCATTGTTTGTCCGATCCTGAAAAAGGGAGATCCTCTAAACTGTGCCAGCTACAGAGGAATCAGTGTACTTAACATCGCCTAAAAGATCCTCTCTGCCGTAATATGTGAACGTCTGAAGTCTTTCGTCAACAATCTGATTGGTCCTTATCAAAGTGGCTTCAGGCCAGTAATGTCAACCATCGACTACATTTTCACATTGCGGCAGATCCTGGAAAAGACCTATGAACTCCTAATCGATACCCACCATCTTTTCATCGGTTTTAAGGCCGCGTATGACAGCATCTACAGAGACGAATTGTATAGAGCTATGTCTTGTTTTGGCATCCCTGCCGAGCTCGTTCCCTGCCGAGCTCACCTTCATCATCCCAGTCCTGCTGTATGGTGCAGAAGCATAAATTAAAGAACATAAATTATTGTTCTTGCAGTTTCAAGTCTTACTTAAGCTTTTTACAAAAACGTTTGATCCTGTTTTTCACATTCAAAATCGTTTGCCTGCAACAATATGTTTTGACTTTGACATTGACATTGACATTACAGTACTTCGCACATGAATGTAACGAACTAGAGACACATAGTAGCACTGGCGACTGAGGCCATCGGCTGGGACTGAAACAAGACATACGACAAACAGAGACAGATAGACACTGGTACAAAGAAGGAAAGAACACATAACAAAAACCTACGTCCGCCTAGAGGATGAGACATAGATTTTTATTGTCTCATATTTCACACAGGTGGCCTCATATAGGCTGGCGATTTTCGTAGAAAAAGAATGCTGCCGAAGCTGGGATTTGAACCCGCAGCGTTTGGCTAAGCAGTCAACTACTCATTTCTCTGAACCCTGACCACCTGCGCAACAATATGTATAAGTATAGCAGAAGCAGAAGCTGTAATGCAGCTTGGGCGTTTGTTCGTTGTTTGTTTGTTTTTTTTTTTCTAAATAACAATCAGACCAAACATACATACCTTTATATTAATAAGGATTAAAGCACAGATAATTAACTTATACAGATGTCTCATCCCTGCAGAAAAAAATGAATCACATTTTGCCCTTAACAGACAAAGCCTTAACAGACAAGGAGCTTTCGGGAGCTTTTTTCTTTGCCTAAGTATTCATTTATAGGAGACGAGATGAGCCAAAATAGATTTTGTATGCATTAAGTGAATGTGTTAAAGCTTTTGGAAAAAGCTTCTTTTTTAGTAGCTTTCAGTTTCATATATCATTTCTCGCCATAAGGGTGAGACATCTGTATAAATTTATTATCTGTGATTAAAGGGAATTTATTTGAAGCACATGAAACATTTTTTTTTCAGTAAGAGATACCTCAAAGACATGCACATGCACACGATTCCAGGACTGATGAAGGCCACCGATTACATTCCCCATCTACTAGATTTTGATACCAGAAAGACAGGGTTGGGATCCTAATGCACTTATAACTAAACAAGGTATCCCTTTCTACACTGACGGTTCAAAAATGGAATCAGGAACAGTTGCTGGAGTGTTGTGCCAATCTTCCAACATCAGAGAGGCGTATAAACTCCCAGCTGACTGCAGTGTCTTTCAAGCCGAGATCTATGCCATTGAAAAAGCAGCTGAAATGGTACATCATGAAAAGCTAAGCTCCTCGGAGATTACTTTTTCCGTGGACAGCCAGGCTGTTATCAAAGCCTTAGCCAGTGAGACCAAAAGATCAAAGGCAGTTTTAAATTATAGGAAGGAATTAAATAGAATCTGCCACACTCACCAGGTTAAGCTCTGCTGGGTTCCTGGACATAGCAATATAGAAGGGATCGAACTAGCCAGGAAAGGGTCAGAAGCAGATACAAGTAGTAGCGACCATTCTGATAGGGGATCACCCTCCCGATTGGGGTACTCAAGAGGAAGATATACCTTTAATCAAAAGAGAAAATCAATAACTCCTGGAAATCCAGGTATGATTCCGTAACCTCTAGAAGTTTACGGCCTAACACTAATGAAAAGGAAACTCGGTATATTCTATCGCTGAGTAAAAGGAACAAAAAAATAGAGTGCGTGTGAAGAATTGAGGGGACCTACATTTTAACGCCGATTCCGAACGGCAAAGTTGAGAAGCACTTTTTCATGACAGATTGATACTCTTGGAAGTTTTGTCACTTCCACGCAAGAGGCAGTGCCCATGAAAGATGAAATAATAACTATGGGCACGAGTAGGACTCGAACCCACGACGTTCTGCTTAGCAGCCAACGCACCTATCCACTGAGCTACGGACACTACAATAAGGAGGAAATAGAAACCATTAAACAAAATACCTGCTCTTTGACATTTCGGGAACAGGTTTGTTGGGGAATTGGATGATCTAGCACAGGTCTCCATGGCAAACATGAGGAAACTTATAGATAGCACAGGCTGGTTTGTTAACGAACCAATCTACGGCAATCGGTAACTTGAAGAGCATCGATGCTATCTTTTATTGTTATAGGGGATCACAATGGAACAGTATCACCTAACCTTACCTAACCTAAGAAGTACCTCATACTTAAAGATAAAAATTACAAAAAGAAAGAAATAGTTGCTATGCAACATTTTTGAGAACTTGAAAGATTCTTTTTTTGAAAATATTCAACGGTCAAAAATCAATTTTCAAACAAATTAAAATGATGACATCGATTTTTTCACTTTAGTTTAGAACTTTTTAAACTTCTTTTAAAGTAAACTGCGAACACTACCTCAAGGAGAAAAGAAAGAACACAAGAAGTATATGTTAGAGTGATTGTTACTTAAAAAAGCTTTGCTCACTATGGCGTATACGTAACATTTTTTTTAGTTTATGAAAAGCCTCAAATTTTATTTAAAACATAGAAATACATTAACAAAGCATAAAATTGCAAAGTTCTCAATTCTGCTTTATCAATAGATTACGAAATTAAGAAAGCCAGAAATTAAAAGACGTTGTACTATAGTTGTCACAAAAAAACACGTCATCTACATAATATGTATGTTGAAGTACCAGTAACACCCAGAGTCTTGTATCTACTTTGGTTTGAAAACAATAAAAAAAAATCTTGATAGACAATGAAAATAAATTATTGAGTATGTTCAGCTTAAACAGTGATTTTAGTAAATACGTTTGTATGTATCGGATATCCTGGTAAAAAAATTATAAAATTTACTTCATTTTAAAAGAATAGTGAATTTAACAAGTTTCTTAAGGCAAAAAAAATAAATATCTCACAAATTTGAATTTAAAAAATGTAATAATTTGTGTAAGTTCATATATTTTTTTTTGAATATGAAGAAAAGTTACCAAACACAATTTCTGGTTATATTTAAAGAAAATAATACATTATGAAGAGTATAGAAGAAAAACACGACAAATTATATTATTCACGTCATGATAAAAAAATGGAAAAAAAAAATATTGTTCGGAGTTACTTACGTGATGATTTGGCAGTAAACGTTAGACCTTCTTCCCAATCATCGCCAGCTTCATTGATTGTGATTTCAGTTTGTTTTGGAGCACATTCTTCTGCCAATTCAGTTAGGACGTTATTAATTTTATCTAATTTATGTGTACATTTTAAACTAACAAAATAAGAACAATGATGATAAATGAGAGATATGATTAATGGCTTTGCCCCAGAAGCATCCAAAAATGGATTATATTTTTTTTTTTTCAACAAAAAAAGGATAGTCTTTTATAATTATGTGAGGATTTTGCTTTTATAACTTGGTTATTTCTTTAAGGGGTGTATTTAAGCAATAAGCAATGAGGCTATGATAAGGTTGATTGAAAGGTACTCACAAATAACTCTCAGAAATAGGTTGATACTTTAATTCGTTTTACATGCGGATATAATTTTTGGTTGAATATATCAATATAATGTTAATGGTACAGAAACGTTTGCATTCATAAGAATTATTTTAATCAAATAATTGCAAATAAATGAGGGAATCATTCTAAATACGTAATGTGTGCTGTGAAACTTGAAAATAAAAGTGCTGACTTGACATATTTCTAACATTTAATAAATCAATTAAAATTACGCAACATTAAAAAAGTGTATTTTCTTTAGGGTCTTAACGTTTTAGTATTTTCGGTACGTATATTGAGTATGAAGAAGATGGATTTGATATTTAGACAGTAAGACTGTTTCGCTAGAGGTACCTAAAAAAACAAAAATTCGAAGGCAACAAGAACGATTCAAGTACGTAGTAAAAGAAGACACTATAACAACTTGTTTAACTGATCTTAGCAAGTTTCTAGATACAAAACCGTGGAAAGGATAATTAATGGCCAAATATTAATACAATCTGGAAAGCTTTTCTGCATAATATTTGACGATTTAAGACTAGAATTCCACCAAAAACAATTAATACATCCACAAGCTCTAATATTTAGTTGTAAAGGGTTATCTTGGTTATAATGGTCTACTTTAGTAGATAACATTCTTGTATAATATCGGCATGGTTGTTCGATTGACTGAAGAGCATTGATACTGCGAAATTTCTTTACCACCTACCATCTTCGGTGAGGAAGGACACTTCCTTTCATTAAATGTTTAATAAGCATTGACCGGGCGTCCCTGTAGATACTGCATACTTTGAAAATGGCTGAAAAATTTAGTGCCATCTGGTAAAGGGATGTTATGAAAAATATCAACAGTAAGTTCAGGTTTCAGTTTTATCTTCAAACATTACAGCTCCATGGTCGTTTGTTTGTTGTTAAAACAGTCTCTGTTGAAGTTATCAAAATATCTGTTTAAGGGTATTAAGCTTCTTTTTTTTCAAACACATAAGAAAGTATATTTTGGAAACCATAAAACCCTTTTCATTTTTAAGACTTTGCTAGCTAGCAAATTACTTTCATAAAACTGAACCATGTTTTAAATGCAATTTTGGTTGTTGTTTTCAACTCAAAGGGGCTATTACATTCCTCCTCTTCGGATGTGGAACTGCAACGGCAAAATATGATAAGCTCATTAAACTTTGACTTAAACAGCATTGTACAATGGGGAATTAAAAACCGTGTAGAGTTTAATGCTTCGATAACACAATGCTGTCTTATATCGTTGAAGCGAGATATACCTCCTTGCCACTGTCCATGAGTGGCATTCAATGAGACCGAACATCTCGAGATTCTCGGTATGTGCATCACTGACCACCTCTTGTGGACCGAGCACATATGCGATGTCGCTAAAAATGCCGCAAGATGTTTGGGTTTCTTAAGACGGTGCAAGAAATTTTTCTCCCCGTCTGATCTGGCTGTTATCTATAAAACCTATATCTGTCCAAAGCTTGAGTACAATTCACATCTCTGGGCTGGTGCTCCAGCTACTAACTTAAGCCTCTTGGATGGAATAAAAAAAAAAGTTGTAAGAATGATTGGTGATTGAGAGATCACTGACGCATTCACTCCTTTGGACCACGTAGCGTGTCTCTCGTTGTTCTATCGCTACTTTTACGGTAATTGCTCTAATAAATTAGCCAGTTGCATTCATCCCCTCAAACAATTCGCCCGTAATACTCGCACTTCTTGGAATGCCCATCAGTTTACCCTCGAGCTTAACTTCGGACGTACTCACAACTATAGGGAATCATTTTTTAGCCGTACTACGCGAATGTGGAACTCTCTTACACACTTTTTCTTTCCTAGTCACTACAATGTTCAAGAATTTAAGACCAATGTACACCGACACCTCCTTTCCCACCCCTTCCCTTCTTCCTAATGCACGCACTGTGTCTCTGCCATAAAAAGGGTATAAAAATCCCTTCGGTGGGTGCAAATTATAACAAAAAAAAATTCTATTCATATCGAAACTGCTTACTGTCCAAAGATCAGAGATACCGAAATAGTGATGTTCATGCAAAGGCTTCGATGTACCTAAAAACTCTTTCAAAAGTTATTTCATTTTGGTTTAAAATTACAATGTATTACTGGAAATGTTAATCTTCATCATCATTGCATTAAATTAGTGCATGTTTTTTTTTTTGGGGGGTTGAATTTGTGAATCAATTAAATTACCTATTTCTAATCTACGATATTTGTTAAGTGATTTGTGAGAATGTTTTTTGATTAGTTTTTTGCGAATATTAGGTTCGCTCGAATTCGTACCATGCTGTTTGGTTGATCCGTTTTGTTGAAAATCATTGAATGATACGTGATTTTGCTTAACACCGTCTTGTTGCTATAACAAAATCAAAAAATAAGAGAGAAAATGAAAAAAAAAACACAATATGTTACCTTATTTTTATCTCTTTTACTGCGCTTGTGGTGTTGGCGGTCCTTAAACATGCGCCGGAAATTCATTTGCAACTTATAGTTTACCTTTAAACAGAATAGACGATTGTTGAAATTTTTCGAATAATTACTGACGTTAAACTTACCTGTGTGGACAGATCTCTGTCGTCGACTGCATGTCTGCTATAGCTTAACCGACGATGCTGTAAAAATTTAATTAAAAATGTATAAGAACATTTCTTGAAGATCAAAATTGTTGATGGATTAATTACAAACAAGAAAAGTCATAACTTAAGGAAAACCCAAATTTTATTACATTGTTTTTCAAGATAAAATCATTTTTTATTCCAATGACAACAAAAAAATAAATCACTAGAATAAAGGCGGTTGACAACAGTGCAATACTTTTTTGTTTGCTGTTTATTAATAAAAAAAAAACTATAGTAAGCAACGTGATGCAACAAAATCCAAAAGTTACAAATTTGTTTATAAAATACGAAATGTAAACAAAAAAACTATAATTTATGTGAAGAAAAAAGACGATTTTTGTTATGTTATGAATGGAGTCGAATATTTGCTACATATTTTGATTTGATTGAATATTTATAGCTTGCAAGTTCATTTTATATTTTTTGAATTTTTATTAACTGACTCTATTATAAGAGATTTTTAAAATTTAATTTAATATTATTTTAGATACTTCTTGTTTTTACACGGAACAACATTTAGATCGTACATTAATTTTAACTGAAACTTTGCTATAAACTGTAGTCACAGCTTATATAAGCGCATGTCAGTCAGACAGAGTTTCAATTACGATGGAATATATATATTGGAAAAAGAAAAAGCATAAAAAGATTGTTTAACCAAAATTCAAAAGAAGGACGAAAATTGCAACAGGTTTATTTTATTCTTAACATTTGTCGAAATGCTCTGAAAGGTATTTTAATTGAATTTTGCACAAGGCGAGGTTTTGAAAGAAATAATGAGTTATGAATTACGATGTATGAAGTTTAGAAGACTTTTATAAAGGCGTCTTATAGTTAGGGATTGCTTTGCCAAGACTTCAAAGTCAAACTCAAACTGTCAATATAATTTAATCAATTACGTTAAAAGTACAACACATAATTGATAATTTATGTGCTTCTTTTAAGAATTTATAGTAACAATCATGAACAACCTGGAAAAAAGATCTTGAATGTCAAGATGCTTGTTTCGAAATTACTCCTCATTCATCATTAGTATATTAATTCAACTACTTTTTGTTTGAAATAAACTTGTTGCGTATTTAATCCTTGAAAGAATTTATTCTTAAAATGTAAACAACATCGACCATAAAAAATTACAAAATAGATACATTATATAATTTATAACTGCCTTGTGTATATGAATTCATGAAATTATAAGTAAATTAATCATTTGAAAAATTTTAATTGCATGCTTGTTATTTTTAAGCATTATTAGTATTATACTTATACTTGCTTTAAGAATTAACTACGTATGCCATTTGTTATGCTGGTGTTTTTTTATATATTTATATATTTTTTAATATTAACTGTCTCATTTGGAATTGAAAAACTTGTTTCAATATTTCATAAAAGTCAAGACATTGCAGTTTAAGGAGGAAGTGTAGATTTTTCTGCATTTTGCTGATTTACCACCTATTCCCAGACTTTCTGCAGTGCCAGATTTGTCTGCTTCGTGCCTTACCAACAAATATTTGAACTAAGTGAACGCTGTCATGTATTCAAGAAAACATACAGTGGATGCGGTGTTCCAATTTATTTTTTTTCTTTTTAAATGCAGATTTTTTTCAAATAATTTAACGGCAACACTACCTACAGACAGACATGGCACACATACATCTAAACAAATTTTAATTTCAGTTTAACATCGTAAGAAGGAGACAGCCATAGCCAAAGCCACGTTGAACCATGGCTTAACAAATTGCTTGCAATATAGGATCAAGTCTGTAACTTCGTCGAGCGAGCTCCTTCACCCTAAACCAGAGGGGATTTTATTTAGTTTCACATGCTCGAATGCAAACTCAACCCAGAAATGAACATGATATCATGTTCAACAGGAAACATATCATATGGTTATTAGATACACCAGCATTGACACCAGAATGCATAGACCCAAAGTGAAATAAGCCGAATCGCATTATTCACTTTCCATAGTGAAATAAGACCGATGCTGAAATTCGGCGTATTTCACTTTAGCATAGTGAATCGATCTTCGGCTCATATTTAAACCATCATACGATCACATCAGAAACAAGATGACGAGGTCAATTACGCCGGTCACTATCACCAGAAGTTCAGACTTTATAACCATCAAATATATAAAAATAATAAAGTTTCAATAAATAATTTAAAAAATATGAGTGCGACCCACACGACTAATTTCCCAGAGTAGAAAAATGAGTAAAACATTGGTTGTTTTTGTTGTATAGTTGACAATATACACGTACGTTGGTTTTAAAAGTCAAATTCCATAGAACTGATGGTTTTAGGACACACATTAAGTACATTGAATAATATATAGTGGCGCCATCTGCCAAAATTTGGTCGTACCAACTCGTGGACTCTTGCACAACTACTTTGCATAGTAAAATACAGCCTATATTACTCCTGATTCCTGAATATTGTAGTTTTCTATTTTTTGTGAAAGAATTTTTCTAATCGGAATAGTATATCCGAAGATTAACATTTATATGGCAAAACAGCGTTTGGTGGGTCAGTCAGTAATCAAATATAAGTTGTGTTCACTGACGCTGTGCTGGACTGTTCTAGACAGAAAAGTACAGCTTTTTGCTGTTCATTGAGGTTTTTTTCTGTGCTGAACTGTTCTACTTTCCTGTTCATTGACAAACCTAGAACAGTTTAGAACAGGATTTTCTGTTTTTGCTTTTGAGTTAGATCAGGTTAGAACAGACTCGTGAGAAATGTCATGTTTGTTACGTTTTGATTTGGCTGTGCTTTGTGTTTTTTCTTTTCTCGTGATTTGAAAAAATTAAAATTAAGTTATTTTGCCAATTTGTTTAATTTGTTTTATTAGATAATTATAAAATACATTGAAAAAAAATGCATCAAATTCTTTTACATTTCATCAAATAAAGGGTAATAACATTCGTCACACGAAAAATCACTATCGGTGTCTGAACCACTGACATTTTCACTCAGTATTATCTTAGCAATCACTTTATTTTCCATTTTAATAATTTTTAATAATATTTTTCACAGTTAAAACACAAAAAATGAAAAAAAAAAAATAAGCGAGAAACGAAAAATTGACACAATTTGCAATTTGTTTTGTTTTTTTTTTTTTTTACAACTGACGTTTAACTGACTGTTCTAACTTGATCTGACGTTTCTCACGAAACTGTGCTGTTCTGATCTAGAAAAACCTCAGTGAACACAACTATAGTCTCCTGAATACTGTTTTTTTTTTTCACACTAACTATTAGGTTTTTTGCATTAATGTTGTCGGAGATTCACAAAATCGGCCCCATTACAATAAATTCCTCCGGGAAGTTAAAAACAAAAACAATTTTTTAGAATTTTATTAACAAGAATTATGTCAAAAAACAAATGCTACTCCAATTCTTCAAACGTCACAATACTTCGAGTAAGCAGAGGAGTTTGTTTACCTAGGCTCCGCTATAAACACGGGCAATAACACCAACGCGCGCCAAAGACGAAGAATAACTCTTTCTAATCGCTGTTTCTTTGGGCTAAGAAAGCAATTGAGTGGAAAAGTTCTCTCTCGAGCAACTAGTCCTGCTGTACGGTGCAGAAGCATGAACCTTGACAAAATCGGATGAAAGTGCCTTATGCTCTTGTGCATTGAAGGGGAATAGCGTCCAGGGACTCAGATGGCTCGGTCGTTTAGAGCGGATGGACACCAATACTCCGGGCCGGAAAGCTTTGACACTATTCCCGAGGGACGTAGGAGGAGAGGAAGACCGCGACTCTGGTGGCGCACTCAAATGGAAAAGGACCTCAATCAACTTGGAGTGCAAAACTGGAGACAGCTAACTAAGGACCGAGGTGGCTGGCGGAGACTGTTGATTGAGGCCCAAGTCCACAACGGACTGTAGCGCCACCTTAACTTAGTAAGATCCAATTGTTCACTTTTAATCATTTATCGTTTCCGTTTATAACAGTTCGCATTATCGCTGTTTAAAGAATTAAACCGTCGGAAGACAATTGCCTGAGCTATCCTACCTTTGTGATTAATGATAATTGCTTAAAAAAAAAATGTATCAGTTCCCTTTGAAGACCTTTCTGTATTGCAATCAGACCTGTTGTTTCATCTTGCATATTTCTGTTTATAAAAAAGTAATACTTCTGAATAATTTGGCGAAAAATTCTTGCTTTATAGATATTAACAGACCTAAAAATGAATAAAGCCCAGTATTTCTTGTTTAACGATGAGTTTAGATCGTTAATGACTTTTGTTTTTATGTCGGTAAGTCTATTCTAGTGTCCGTAGCTTAGTGGTTAGGTGCGTTGACTGCTAAGCAGAACGTCGTGGGTTCGAATCCTACTCGGGCCCAAAGTTTTTATTTCATTTTTCACGGACACTGCCTCTTGCGAAGAACTGACAAAACTTCCAAGAGTATCATCTGTCATGAAAAAGTGCTTCTCAACTTTGCCGTTCGGAATCGGCGTACAATTGTAGGTCCCCTCAATTCTCCACACGCACCTAGAGAATTGTTGATGAGAGTAAGCCACTTAGGCCTTGGCTCTTCAAGAGCTGTCGCGCCACTCTATTTATTTTTTAAGTCTATTCCAAAGTCTCTTTGAGTTATAATCTATATCTATAGTCTACACTCTATATTAATAAATAAAGCTGAAGAGTTTGTTCGTTTGAACGCGCTAATCTCTGGAAATACTGGTTCGAATAGTATAATTGTTTTTGTGTTGGATAGTTCACTAATCGAGGAAGGCTTAAGGCTACTTAACATTAAGCTGTGACCAGTTCTCAGGAACTGCTTTATCAAAGTGAACTATTCTTTAAATGTTGAATGCTCCATTTATAGTAGAAGGCTTGAAGCTATATAATATAACGACTAATAGGAGCGAAGCGTCAGTGCAAAATGTGGAAAATATGGCAAAAAGTATTCATTTTTGAAGGCTTCTCTTGTCTGCTTGAACAATTCTTTTTATGTTGAATAGTCCATTTATGGAGGAAGGGTCTTAGCTTTACAAAGTTACGCTAATAAGTTACCAATAATAAGAGCAAAGCATCAGTGAAAAGTGTAGCTAAAACTGGGAAAATTATACATATGTATATGAAGGCTTCCAGTTAAGAACAATTTCGATTTAGAAAAGTCCACTGTATTAAAATAACTTTGAACAAAATTCCATGCGGGTGTGATGCACAAGTCGAAGACGCACTTCTGGCCGGTGGATGTGGTAGAGGCAGACGAAGTCGCGGGCAACTGCTAATATAAGAAAAATAATATAAGAAAAAAAAAAACAAATCGAGCGACTGTTAAGTTGCCTACAAGGAAATCTAAATGCTCGTAAAAATGTAGTGACTTTTAAAGTTGAAACAATTTTCTCCTTAATAATTTTTTGGAAGATAGAAATATACATGTGCACATCTAAACAAAAAAAATCCAACAAATGCAGAACCGAAAAATGAGCGTTTATACGAATTAACGATTTATGTATACTTTGTCAATATATTTTTGTGAAATACTGTTTTTTATTGTAATTAATTTTAATTTTCAAAAATCAAATTATTATTTTAAACGACTTAGCCCAGTTTCATAAAGAAACACTAAAAGCACTTTTAGCAAAAATCTTTTTAAATTTTATCAGACCCCTAAACCTTTTGAGTTCCACCAACTTAAAATGGGAAATTTCAGGGAAATATTTGTCAAAATTGACATCCTTATGAAAATTGTGTGGGAATAAATAAGACAGCGTTATATTCATTTTTCAATCACACTTTTAAAATTAAAATGGGCTTTTAGTTTTAAAGGATTTTAAAAGCCTGTTTATTTAAAAAACGCTCGGTGAAACAAAAAAAAAATGATTTTACGATTTAAGAGCCTGTTAAATGTTTAAAAGTCGGTTATGAAATTGGGCATTATTATTGTTAACGTTAATAATTTAAGGAAGGCAGGTTGAAAAATAAAATACAATATTAGATATATAAGTGATAAATACACATACACAAATTTGTTAGTAAAATTGACAAAAAAATTAACAATAATATACAAAATCCAATTATTGCCTACCATTGCCATTGAAGCCTGATATTGTTTATTGTTGAATACATTTATTTTTGTTTGTATATATTTATTTTGAATTTTTTGTTTTTTTTTTTTTTTGAAAAAAAATTGTTTGTTTTGTAAAATTATAAAATTTGATTAAGCCAATTTTCAACCAATTTGAAATTGAAACATGTTCATGTTTTTGATGTTTTAATTGAAACCAAAAAATGGGAAGAGACAAATAAAATATATATATATTTATTAATATCTATTTAAAAGCGGTTTCTGAGAGAAAATATATTTAAAATAAACATTAATAGATTTATGAGTTTGACTAAAAAACAAATATTTATGCAATTCATAAGCAAAAAATGTTGTTTGTTTGTTTTTGTGATTGTATTTGATTGGTATTACTTTTTTGTTGATAACGGTCTTCGCAGTGTTTTATGGATGTTTGGATTTGTGGGGATAAAAAGAGTCAAAAATTTAGAATTTATCAATACAGATTATTGACTCTTTTTTGTTGTTTGTTGGTTTTGTTTATATGTGTACAACTAACTAAACATTTTTCTAAACATTGTAAGCTATTTTTAAAATATTTACAAAATATAAATTGAACTCACCCTTCGGTATGGTTTTAATTCTTCGGCAAGCAAATGATGGATTCTAGCATCAGTTAAATCTTTTTTGGACGGATTGTAGTCCAGTTCATGCATATCCAGGTTACGTGAGCATGTATTTTCTAGATTTGTTAAACTAGGACTAAACAAAATCATTGATAAGTATAAACGTTAACCAAAACGAATAAATGAAATAATTATTTGGACTTCTAAATTAAATTTTTTTGTAACCAATTTGAAAAGTTAAGAAACTGTTAGCTAATTGGATTTTTAAAATTTTGAATGTTTAGAAGTCCAACTTAAGAGGGTACCACAAACCAAGACAACTATTAACTAGAACGAGGACAAAAATAAATAAATCAAAGTATACAACAACTTTGTCGGTAAACGAATTTTAAGTGCAGTGCATCGACGAGACGTCACCTGGACTTTTATCCTTTTTCTATTTTTGGTGGTGAATGCCGAAAAAAAATCAGACTCTAGTTAACACAAACCATTAATTTGTTAAAATTGCAAAACTTCTGTTAGATATTTTTTGGGGTTAGTTTTCTTATAAAATGATGTTTGATTACTTAACAAAAAATGCATACTGAAAGTTGCTTTGTTTTTATTTTTAAAATCAGAAAATAAACAGGGAAATTTTATCCTTTTACTACATAGATCTACTTTCGCAAAAAGTAAGATACATAAAAGTGCAATCGTACGACATTGTGATCAACTTATATTCAAAAAAAAAAAAATTGTTTAAAAAAAAAGTTATAACCGGGAAATTTTTGAATTAGATAAAAAGATTAATCTTGGAAAATGAAAAATTTTTGAAAACGGATTAAAAATGTTGTCATTTTTTTTTCACTCTTTGAAAGTTTTAAAAAATGTCGGTAAGAAAAAAACGACAATTTAGTTTGAAATAAAGAAATACATAGAAATATAGAAAATAAAATTATTTTGTATTTTTTGGATATATTATTAAGTTTTCTTAAATGTCTACAAAAGAAAAAAATTACTAAAAATTTGTGGATTGCAGTCGTTGAAAAGGCCAAGGCCAGTATAAAAATGACAGTTGTGCCGGCGATAGAACTTTCAATTTTTGAAATTAAGACAGCGCTGATGGCGTTTAGAATCTAATGATTGAGTTATGAATTGTCTTAGGTAGAAGTATTACCTATTTTTTTTTATCCCAGACGCAACTCTCAGGTCATTTTTCGACGTTTTATATAACTATTGCCATATAATTTGAAATTGACAGATAGAGGGAGTTGGAGCGTTTTATTCGCACTTGAATACTGTGGAGGCTAATGAGTAGTGACAAAAACGTGTCTATTATTATTTTTTTTTAACTGAAAATTGTTTCTTCACAATAGCTACCAGATATTGCAAAAGAAGATTTATTTTACTTGTACTTCTAAAGCAGAGTTCAAAAGCGTTTCTAAATTTGAAACATTCACCCTTATCACAGGCCCTGGCGCGACGTAGTAGATTCGTACTACGAATCCCGAAAATGTGTATCATAATGTCCCGTCATATTAAAAGTATTTTCCACAAAATTTAGAACTCGTAAAATTGATATCGCAGCTACATACATTCAAATTCAAATGGACATAACAATTCAATTGAATCAATTGCATACCAAATTAACACAATACAGAAGTGAACGTTTTTGTTTTTCTATGGGTAAAATAATTCACAAAATTATGCAAGTCAAGCGTTCGACACACTATGTACTATTACTATACTATACTATTCCAAGCCCAGTTGTTCTCAAGAGGCAGTACCCATAAGAAGAAATTGAAAAACTTAGATTTAATTCGAAAAAAGTAACATGTAATTAGCCGAAGCTACTTTACTAGACCTATAAAAAAAATGATAAACCCATGATTTTTACTTCTTCAGAACCGTTCAACCTCAAAACCGGGGAAAAATAATTATCAATGACGCGTTTTTCGTCAAGACGGCTCCGAGTTCAAAGTGCCTTGACTAAATACCTATGTCTTTAATCGATTTTTGTGATTACTGGATTCAGCCTCACATTCCACTACAACTATCCTCATCACATTTTCGTTTGTAAAGGGTTTTCCAATAAGAGGTTATTTCCGTAGCACCTTGTCGGACCGCAATACAGAAATTTGTGGACAAATTCGAACTGTTGGGACAAGTAAGTGATGTGAAGAATAAAACAAGTGCAAATAGCTCAAGAAAAACTCAGAATATTGCTGTTGCAGCCCAAAGTGTTGAAGAAAACCCAGGTTTGTCCATTCCTCCCCGTTCTTTGGAATCAGGCATTCCACAAACATCATTACACCGTATTTTGCATAAGGACTTGGGTCTTAAGGCTTATAAGGTTCAGTTAACACAAGAACTCTTACCGGCTGATCATCAACAACGTCGTGTCATTGCTGATTGGATCCTTGAAATGAATGAAAATTATCCGGTATTTCATCGAAAAATCATCTTGACTGATGGGGCCCATTTCCACCTCGGATGCTACGTCAACAAGCAAAACTGTCGCCAACCAAAACCCAAGATTTATTGTTGAAAAGCCTCTCCATTTTCAACGCGTGACTGTTTGGTGCGGTTTATGGTCCGGCGGGGTCATTGAACCTTACTTCAATTGGCCACCGAGATCTTGTGATTTAACACCTTGCGACTTCTTCCTTTGGGCCACGTGAAATATAAGGTCTACGCCAACAGGCCAGCGTCGATTCAAGACCTCAATAATAGAATTCGTGGAGTATCGAGGACATAGGGCAGCCACTTTGCGATTTGGTTATGGAAAATATCATGAAAAAGATATGGTCCTGTAAGCGTGGTCGTGGTGGTCATTTGGCTGATGTTGTTTTTAATTATTAATGGCATATTTTCCTCTTTATAATGAAATATACATCCGATCATTTTTCTCAATAAATGGCATTCTTCATTGAATATCAAAATAACACCTCTTATTTGAAAGCCCTTTACAACCACAGGGACCTTAACCACTAGCTACATAGTCTCACGAATTTATACTTTTCCCCCAAGCTGTAACAGCAGGATAGCAACTTCATTTCGACCAACATTTCTTTTAAAATTGCTATCCATCGATCTCTAATAAAAATGAAAACTCTAAATAAATTTTACACTACGTTATGTTTTGAATTTCATATTTTGAAGTACGTCAACTGAATCCGAAAGTCCGAATAATTGATTTGATAATTTGATTTCGGGTAGTGTCCGTAGCTTAATGGTTAGGTGCGTTGGCTGCTAAGCAGAACGTCGTGGGTTCGAATCCTACTCGGGCCCAAGCAGAACGTCGTGGGTTCGAATCCTACTCGGGCCCAAAATTTGTATTTCATCTTTCACGGACACTGCCTCTTGCGAAGAACTGACAAAACTTCCAAGAGTATCATCTGTCATGAAAAAGTGCTTCTCAACTTTGCCGTTCGGAATCGGCGTAAAGTTGTAGGTCCCCTCAATTTTTCACACGCACCTAGAGAATTGTTGATGAGAGTAAGCCACTAAGGCCTTGGCTCTTCAAGAGCTGTCGCGCCACTCTATTTATTTTATTTATTTATTAATTTGATTTCGGGCTTTATGATTTTTATTTTTTTGTACTCTTTATGTTCAGAATTTTGTTACGAGTGACTTTGTGATAGGGGTGATTTTGTGAAATTCGTCAGTATTGCGGTCTAGTTTATTTCGTTTTAGGAAGCCTTAGAAGAAACGTGGTATTGAGTTCATGATTATACGAATAGTGCCGATAGATCAGTTGCTGTGCATTGCAAACTCTTCTAAAATATAATTTTAAGCAACATGCTATAACTTTGTTGTTCTTGATGTGGTTTTTACATACATAGATTGAACTACAATAAAATGGACAGCTTGAACATAAAAAAAGACTATTTTTGTTCAAACAGTCAAATTGTTCAAAAATAATAAACATTATTGATTGCGTTTAATTGCATTTAGAAATAACATGCACATATTTCTGTTTTTGATTTTTTTGGACAGAAAAAAAATTGACGAAAAATTCGTTTACCAAGTCGGAAACAAGGTTGTCGGCGGAGCCCACCTTCCACCTATGCAATTACTGCTGGTGTAGTTTCTAAATAGTGCGCTCATCGATTCCGTTCCCGAAATTTGTCCAATTGTTGATGGATTTCGTCTCATGACTTCCATGGCATCACGCATTGTTAATTTGGAATAAGTTTCAATAATTTTTGGCTCGGCACCCTGAAATTAAAATTTCATTCATAAATTAATTAAATGCAAAATATGAATAACACAAAAATGGAAAATTAAAATTTAAATTAAAAGGATATCACTAGAAATTGAAACGTATAACCCTTCTTTGTCTTCGTCTTTCATTAATATTCTATTCGTAAAGAGAAGTCTGAGTGCAACCTTCTAAATAACGAAAGTAGCTAGGATCGGGGTCATGATGGTGTTCGGTATAAGATTGGCTAAAGTATTCTGCAAAAAGATTAGTTAATGTCGGAGGATCTGAGGAAGTTATATTGCGGAGACTCATAGATGGTGGAAAACCATCAGATTTCCGTTTAAAATTTATGAATTTGAAAAAACTCCTCGCGTCAGAGAGAAGGTTGTTTTCCATTTGGTTAAGGTATAGCTTATAAAGATATTCATTCAATTCGGAGAAAGCATTATAAGCCAGAAGATAATTATAGTAGTCGTTGTCAGATTTAGACTGTAGGAACATCTTCCACAGCTTATTACGTTTATTCCTTAAACTACGGCGCTCTCTGTTATACCAGGGCGGTGAAGAGGTGAAGTCTTTTTGCGTGAGAATGGTACTGATATATCAATACAGTATGAGAGAATCAAATAAAACCAATTAGCTAGTGATTCAACTGTAGAGTGGAGAGAGTTTAATTCGAAATCGGCTGAGCTAAGTAGGTTGTTGAGACAAGAGAAATCAGCCCTACGAAAATTGTAACAGTAATTCTCAGTCTCAAAAAATTTGTCATCAAATTCGATGGGGAAAGAGAGAGCAAGGGGAGGATGACAACGATCCAGGGTTGAGAGAAGGTGAAGGCTCGCAGAGACAACGCAATTGTCACAATCAGAGGAGAAGATGAGATCAAGGTGTCTCCCCATAAAGTTTGGTTGAAAAAGGCCACAATCAGAGAGGGGATCAATGAGCAGCGATTCAGATTGGATTGGTATGTTAGTTGGAAATAAAGATGTTAGGTCTTCTGAAATGGACCAATTAAGATGGGGGAGATTAAAGTCTCCAAGGACAATGAGCAAATCCTTAGGTTGCACTTGATCAAGTAGATAATCGATGGCATTAACTGCAGCTTGATAGGCTTTGTAAGCTGGTCGAATATAACAACAAAGAACGAAAATACTAAAGTTAGGGACTGTAACTTTAGCTGACACGCCTTTCGAATTCAATTGAAGTAGGAATAATGAGTAATGAAGTCTCAAAATTACTACGAATAGCTAAAAGTATAGTTTAAGTGATTGAAATACTCAACTTACCTTCAAGTCACGAATTAGGAGTGGACGAATGAATCGGTTGTCGAATCGCTTGAACTTATCACGAACATTGTAGTTACCAGTCTTTCCAACAATGTCTTCTATGCCAGCCATCAGATGGTCCATAAACTAGAACAAAAATACATTTGGATTGGATAATAAGGATATTTAAGGCTATTTTCACTAAAATATTAAAAATGGTTAAGTTGCATAAAATTAACATAGTTATGTAAATTTTAATAATATCCCAATTTTATAACTATGAGTTTCGTCAACAATATTTACCCTCTCATGAATCCTTTCATTCATAGTTGGTTTCTTCTTGTTCGCCCGTTTAACATTCAAGAATTTCACCAATGGCTTTATCGTAATACCTTGCAGGAATACCGTAAAATAAATCACCGCTATTGTTGTTGTCACAAACATAGCTTTTTGTTTAACGTGAGCCTCATCGATCAGCAGTACCAATGCAAAGGCAACAGCTCCTCGAAGGCCACCATATGACATGACAAATTGATCGACATTTGATAGTTTATGAAGACGGAATTTATTCGCCATAGCAGTGAGGATGATAACACCTAAATTTTAGTTAAAGCATTAGATCTTAACTGGGACCTACTTTTTTTTTTTAAATCTTACCAATTACGCGGAAAAACGAACAGAACAATATCGTCAATATTACGTACACTGTATTCCACACATGTTTATTGTTGACTGTCGCCACACCCAAGAACATGAAGATAATCGTTTCTGAAGAACTCGATAACATTTTCAAAGCGTATTTGACGGTTGTATGCGATTTTTGTGATATATTCGATTCAACATAGTTTTTCATTGTTATGCCACAAAATGTTATGCTGAAAATGTATTTATCAGTACATATGATGTTGAATTAGAATGATTCATTAAAAAAAGTTGTCATACTTACGACATTATGCCGCTCATATGGAATATCTCTGCATTGAGATATGCCAAATAAGCCATGACAAATATAAAAATCGGCTCGATAACACGAACGTGGTCAGTAAATCGGGTAACAAGTCCCGTAAGGACTCCCCAAATTACTCCTGAAATTCGACACAAACTTTAATTTTTGAGAGTGTTATAGTGTTTTTGAATTTTATACCTATGAACGTCCCACCTAAGGCAACAATGAAAAAGGATCCAACTCCACTGAGTAAGTCAGAAACGACTATATTTTTTATGCCAATTTCGTTATATGCTTCCATCATATGGTATATGACAACCTAAAAAAATATATCAACATTTTATTTTGGCGGGGTCATTTTGACATCACACAATCTTTTAAGCGAAAACATCATTAGGATAATGCGAAATCGACAAAAATATCAAATTGCTTCGTTATTTAAGTTCCTTGTTTCTTCAAATTACATCCAATCAACTGAATACGAAGGAACATTAACAACAAGAAAAGAAAATTAAATATTTTTTTAGTTCAACTTACTGTAACGGCATCAT
The DNA here is from genome assembly GCA_920937365.1 of Sphaerophoria rueppellii. Classification (NCBI taxonomy): domain Eukaryota; kingdom Metazoa; phylum Arthropoda; class Insecta; order Diptera; family Syrphidae; genus Sphaerophoria; species Sphaerophoria rueppellii. The sequence continues at coordinate 77,350,296 of CAKKXW010000002.1, read as the reverse complement.
TAAGCAGCGATTCACCAAACACAACAATATACAAAATTTCGTTTACATGGATTTCTTCAAACACAGCCAAGACAGCAACAGGATCAACAGCAGAAATAAGTGAGGCAAAGATAAATGTATCCAAAAGTTTCGGAGTTTGACTCTCGTCGCCATATATACCAGTAAGGCCACACGCCCATAATGAGGAACCTTTTTTTTTTGTTTAGTGAGAAAAAAAAAATGTGTTTATGTTTAGTGAATAGTAATAATGGTCATTAAAATCATCTTTCACGCACAAAATTTTATTAATCTAAAAAATTATTTTGTATCGCTCTTTGGAATGCGAAACAAAAAAAACACACCAAGGAAATCCAAGTATCAAGATCTTCGCATGATTGTCTTAAACAATATCTTTTTCCTAAAGTCTTTTATGAAGTTTTTAAAAATAGTAACCTGGTTAAAAAAGTACTTTGTTACTTAACATAAAATTGCAAGATTTACACAGAAGAACAATAAAGCTGACGCACTCAGATTTTCTTACTTTTATACAACAAGACTAGCCGACCCTACGAACCTTGTCCCGCCACCCTACAGTAAAATGCAAATTTCGTTGAAAAATTCAACAAATTCTCGCTCATCCGTTGTGTTTTGACTATTTCACAAAATCAGATAGAGCTTTCGATTGTCCCGCTTATTTGCTGGCTTTCCCGTCAGATTGTCCCATTTTTTTTGTTAGCCTATATCTACAGTGATTTTTTTTTAAAAATTGCATTGAGGATTAGCGGATAAAGAGTCCCTACCGGACATACAAACAAAACCATGCACCTTAAATTCCATGCAAAAACTTGCTTTTAGGTCTTAAAGTTCTTCATGCTCTTGCAGAGTTTTCCCAATCAAAAATTTTTCATTTTGACATTTGAAAATCAGTGCACCTAAAATTCCACGCAATCTTTCTTTTTTCCATTCGATAAGTGATATCGATGCAAAAATTTAATTTGCGGTTTAAAATTTTTCTTGCTTTCCAAGACTGTGCAGTTTACCATTTGAAAACCAGTTTTCCCTTTTGGCTTTTCATTTTCAAATCAGATGTGAATCACCAGTTGAATGGACATCCATTCTAAAGAAATGGCATAGTTCGATTCTGTCGGGAGCAGGTTGTACACGATATAGTCGATGTTTTTTGTGCCAGTTTTCGAATTCTGGTTTGCAGCAGATAAGTTACGTACTGTTATAAATCAAATAAAACCAAATCAAATAAGGCCCGGAAACGTTAAGGAATACATGGGAAATAAAATAGATTTTCAAATTAAAATTCAGCAAGAAAAACGCGAGGGAAGCTCGTCCATATTGAAAAGGTCTCGAAGAATTTCAGTGTAATTGGTGTGTTGATTTCTTTTCTTAATCTAAGTAGCTGAATTTAATCTCCTTTCGATTAAAAATAATCTTCTGCTGACATATAAATGAATAAATATTCAATAACGCTCACGACGACTCAAAACCAATCGTTCCACCAACAACATCCACAATTCACCATCCCATACACTGATCTTTCAGAAGTCGACAGACGGTCTTTACAACTTGCGTGTTTGAAATTTATCTATAAACATACTAATTCTCCTACTTTACCTAAAATTCGATGTATGGCGTATACTTCCTATTTTCTTTTAATTGTTTCCTACAAACTTTAGATGTTTAGTGTTAGATGCGTTGGCTGCTAAGCAGAACGTTGTGGGTTCGAGTCCTCCTCGTGCCCATAGTTTTTATTTCATCTTTCACGGGCACTGACTCTTGCGAAGAACTGACAAAACTTCCAAGAGTATCATCTTTCATGAAAAAGTGCTTCTCAACTTTGCCGTTCGGAATCGGCGTTAAATTGTAGGTCCCGTCAATTTTTCACACGCACCCAGAGAATTGTTGATGAGAGTAAGATACTTAGGCCTTGGCTCTTCAAGAGCTGTCGCGTTACTCTATTTTTTTTTTTGTTTTTTGTATAAGACAATGTTGATTTCTATTACGAAGTATTAATTTTGTCGTTTACCACATGATAGTGATCTTAAGGGATAAAAAAACTAGCTAGCATTGGCTAGAGTAAATGGAAATGGGCCTAAAGTCGTTGCGTAGCGCTCATTTAGATACCTTCGCTTCAACTGAATAAGCACACACAAAGTACCGCTATTTTTCTCCTCGCTCTCTTGCAACGCTTCCATATCGAAGTTTGCGTCAACTGAATATACACAACTGTTAGAATTGGAAATAATATCTAACAGAATGAAGTAAACAAGTTTTTCTAGTAGTGGGTACTACCACCTTTATTATTAATTCGGTGTGGCATGGAATCTTATAGGATCTTTCAGTATAATCCAGCGAAATATCTCTCCACACTTATTCAATAGCTGCAATAAGAGATTCTCCATCTGCAAACTGACGGCCACACTCATTAACTTTTCATACCAACCATTCCCATTCATTTTCTATATGGTTTCAGGTCGGGTTAGGAGGGCGACCATTGAAGCAATTCAACATTAACCAGAAACTTACATGGGACGATCACTTGACTTGTGCTGTTGGTCGAATTTATGCTGCTTTGCGGGTTTTATATATATCTGCCAGTTGTCTTCCAGTTTCAACAAAAATGACTATAGCAAAATCTCTTGTCCTACCAACACTTTTCTATGGCAGCCCCATTTTCTGTGCCCTTGACAGCGCTAATAAACGAAAACTTCAAGTCGTGTTTAATAATGTTGTTCGTTTTATTTATGACTTGCGCCGGTTCGATCATGTTTCGATGCAAGCAAGTAGTGTTTTTAACATGACCTTTAACAACTACGTAAACTATCAAACTTTGACATTTCTTTTTAGACTTATTCATACTAGAACTCCTGAATATCTATACGAAAAACTTAGTTTCCCAGTGTCACAAAGAAGTAATGTTCTAATTGTCCCTACTTTTAAATTCAGAAACTCAAAACAACAGTTCTTTGTACACGCTGTTGCCCTTTGGAACTCCTTGCCTGCTAACCTGAGGGGGATACATAGCAGCACTCGTTTTGAGAACTCTTTAAAGAACTTATACAAATGTTGAAATCACTTTGTCTTAGAATTTAAAAATTATATGATTTTTTTTTGTGTACATAATATATATAAAGGATCATGACCATTTATTTATATTTATCTTATTTTCTTAATTTCAAGCCAAATTGTAAACCTAATATAATAATTTGATTCTTCTTTTTTGTATAATTTGATTAAATTTAAATCTTAAGATGATAAGTATTAAAAATAAGACAACATGTTTTAAAATGCTTAATGATTAAAATAAATACAAATACAAAAATACAAAACATTCTGGTGCTTTATCCCACTTTTCACAGTGTGCGAAGTGTGGATGGTGTCGTTGTCCCACTGAAAATTTCAGTTAAAGTGTCCAAAAATATCCGAAAATTAAGGAAACTTTATTCCAAATATTCCTTTGTAAATGATTGCAGTCCTTTTTGACGTTTGAAACTCAAGCCCAATAGGTCAATAGTAGCTAACTCCTCCCCATATCATAACTCCACCTCCTCGATTTTGACACCGCACTTAAAATTGTTTTTCTTTCTTCACATCATGAAAGTAATAATTAAGGCCATTATGGCCTTCAAAATGTAAATCCTTCTCATCGGAAAAAAACGCGTTGCGCCACTCAGTTTACCAACTCTTTTTACACATAATGTAGATTTTTCTAAGCATATTAACGGCATAGTCAATAAAGCTTATTCTATATTAGGTTTTATTAAGCAATGGGCAAAGGAATTCCGGGGTCCTAATGTCACCTGTGTTTTGTATAACAGTTTGTTTCGTCCCCATCTAGAGTATGCATCGCAGGTGTGGTCTCCTTCATATGATGTTCATATTGAAAGACTGGAATCCGTGCAACGGAATTTTACCCCTTTTTTGTTAAAAGGGTTTCAGTGGATTGATCCCCTAAATACCCTTCCATACGAAAATCGTTTGTCAATCCTTAATATGCAAACACTACAACAGAGAAGAAATAATAATGATATTGTGTTTTTCCATCAAATTATAATTGGAGTCACTGATGCTCCTGACCTTCTCTGTAAAATTTTGTTTTGCTCCCGAGGGGGAGGTTATAATCTCCGTAGTCAGGATCTGATTAAGATCCATATTCACCGTACTAATTATGGAATGCATGAGCCTTTGGCATGTATGGGTAAACTTATAAACTGGAACTCAAAACTTTTTGATTTTAATTTAAGTAAAAATCAACTTAAAATAATTTTGAAAACCAGTGTTCCACTTTCTTAATGTGTTGATTTTGTAATGTTTTTTTTTTGTCTCTATTTTATGTTAATTATTTATGTGTGTTGTGTTATTTGTTTTAGTTTCGTTATGTGCTTACTAACAACTCACAGTGATGAGCCGGTGGTATAACACAGTCCCTGTGTTGGCAAACCATTGGTCGTAATATGGTGCTTGCTACAAGCCTATACGACCAATTCTGATAGTGTGTAAAAAAAAACTCATATGGAGTCTAAAAAATTGTAAAAATGTTTGCTCGTTTAGTTGTGGTTTAGTTTTTTGTTTGATTTTTTACGGAAGAGGCACATGAATTGGATGCAAATCTCAAAATTGTTTGTCGATCAATTTCGTATGTTGCAGTTTTCTTTACCTCCTTTCATGTTTTTCTCGTACGACGAACTCTTGTCGTACGAAATCTACTCTGATCAATTTTAGAAGGGTCCGTCTTTGTTCTTTTAACGAATCTTTGCTCTTTCGACTCTATTTAAAGCTTCTGATATAATCATTTTTTTTTTTTTTTAGTTTTAACTAAACGGCTAAATGTCACTAAGAACACTTCAAATTTGGATTTGGTACACCAATCAACTTAAAAATTCTCATAACCAATGACGATAATGACAGTGAATGATCGTGTGCTTATTCAGTTGACGAAAAAAAAAATTAGTTTTTGACAAGGATAGCTTTGCAAGAGAGCGAGGACGAAACAAGCGGTACTTTTTAACTTGTTCTTTCTGATCTGTTTTCTCAACATCTTAAGGAAATAGTTAGCATCATCAAATGGTACATTGACAACATATCTCAGTAAAATTGTGTGCTTATTCAGTTCAAGCGGAGTGTTTTTTTTTATGAAACATTAGAATATAATATTAAAAACAAAAACTGAAATCATTTTGCTTTAAGCTTGAATTTTAAAAAGATAATCATATCAGCGATAATAAAAAAAAAACTCACTTTTAAAATGTTTTTAGAATCCTCTTTTTTCCAAATGAAACTTTTCAATGAGATGTGCTTATCTCATTTCCTTAAACGCAATTTCTTTAAGTGACAAAAAACATTATAAGACCATGCGCACTTAATGTTAATAGTTTATATCTTAAAAGACAATTTTCATTGAAAACTTTACGATCGAATTGAGAAATGAAATGTTGTTAAAGATAACAATCGAGAAGTTTCCCGAACTCATAAAATCAAGAAAAATAAATTTAGGGCAGAGTAAGCCAAAGAATATTTTCCATAGGGAGATGATTAGTGGAATTCAGTACAATTTTTCTTAGGGTGTTTAAAGGTATATACTCATATAGGTATATTTTTATTGATAAATTATAATAATTTATATGAATACGTATAGCTTTGCAAACAAAGTTAGAGCAAAATTAGATTATTTTTTTTTCAAATACAAGAACTTGTTTTTTTTTTTTAAATTCCGCATTCAAAAATATTATTTTAAGTGCGGCAGTGTTTAAGTTTTCGTACATTTAATGTTATTCTGCTTTTATCAGTAGGTATGTTTAATTTTAAGAAACCTTAAAAACTAAATAATTGCTTTTTAACCAAACTGTCACTTGAGTACCGTTATACTCAATGACTTAGAATTGGATATTAAAACAAAGGTGTCGTGAATGCAAAACTTTGTTTTTAATTATTCCCTCTGAGAAATCTTTGATTGCAGTATCATCTAACACCTCACTTAGTAGAGCTTTTTAAACATTCACCGTGCCTCAAACAGCGTTTTCTGTTTGATAACAAATTTTTAAAAGCCAGCAATTAAATTCCATTAATCGAGTCCGTAAACTCAATATCTCTTAATTAATGCTCCCCAAGTGTCTATTCGAATTTATTTATCACCAGCTAGAAATAAACTGTCTTCAGGACAATAATTAATAGAACTCTCTTTTTTTAAGTCCAGTCGACCACACGAAAACGAAACTATAGATATAATCAACTTGAGCATATTCATTTTTGCTTACATTTCCCAGCACAAATGAACGCTCCATTGACTGCTTTTCGAGGTCAGGGAATAGCAAAAGGGTGGATGACACATTTTTCTAAATCGATACAATTTTAATTTCAATTGAATTTTTTTTTTTTAATATTTACTCCAACCCCCACCTCCCTCTTTCTGCAGACTGCTTATAAACAAGACATTCAATGGCTGAACACATCATAATGCAAACCCCCATTATTCTCATCGATATTCCATTCAATAAACTTTGTTGCTGCTGCGGATCTGAGGCTCGAAGCTGCATGTGTCAGTCGGTTTGTGCTGACGCTAGTCTTTCGCTTTGGGAACTAGCTTATGAAATTGTATATATTCTCTTGACATCAAAACGGAATTCCACTGTCAGATTAAGGAGGCCCAATAGAAAAAAAAAATGCTAAGAAATTAAAAATCTAAATTTAGAGTCGGTCTTTGCATCATTACGAAATCGAAGTATTTCGATAAGGAAGTTGGTGGGAAGGGAATACATTTCTTGAATGACGTAACTCATGATTCAAATCGTTCTCTAACAGTAGTCATTGTAACCACTGGAATGCCGCAAATCTCTTACGTTCTCACATCGGTTGAATCATATTGAATATTAATTATGTGATATTATTCAAGTGTCGGAAATTACTTAGTGTTTACAGGTAATGGATTGTTAATGACGTTTCGGCAGATTGAGAGACTGGTGTTAGTAATTTATGTCTAATGACAGTGAGCAGTTAAAAATTACAAATTACTTCATTTACTTTCAGTGGTCACTTTTTAATTTGACAATTAATTATTGTTTATTTTTCTGTAATGTTCTTTTGTCAAGTTCTTCAATTTCTGATGGTCTTTTAATTAAACTGGAAGTGAACTTGTCACCTTGTCATTAATCAGTTTCTATTTGGTTAGGTTAGGTCACATTCTTGTTCCATTGCTCGGATGTGAAATAATTATGAAAACATTGTTCATCTAACTATTCATTTATCCTAATTATGTTAGTGCTAGTAAAATTTGTGGAATTTATCCTTTCAAAAACTTACATCTCCTCTTACCTACTAGCACGGCCGCCAACAGTGAAGCGTAAACTCTATTCGGCAAAGAAAGTAAGCTCAATGGAATGTTTGAATGTGCAACAGGGGACAAGTTTTTGTGGCATAGTAAATAAAAATATTACACTTGGAAGTTTAGGTTTCTCATTTATGATAATGTTAAATATCCTTTCTTTATTATCGGGCTCTGCACTTATTAATGGATTTCTAATGATAGTCGTAATATGCTTGGTTGTAATCATTCCAATTCATAAATATCAAGGAGTGCAAAGCTCCTAGTTTTTTTCGATTTTGATATAAAATCACTAACGCTATTACTGTTTTTTCCTAAAGGGGTTTCCAATAAGAGGTGTTATTTTGATATTCAAAGAAATTTTTTTTGAGATAAATGATCGGATGTTTATTTCATTACAAAGAGGAAGGCATGCCGTTAATAATGGAACACAACTTCAGCCAAATGACCACCACGACCACGCTTACAGGACCATATCCTTTTCATGAAATTTTCGAGAACCAAATCGCAAAGTGGCTGCCCTATGTCCTCGATAGCCTCACGAATTCCATCTTTGAGGTCTTGAATCGACTCTGGGCTGTTGGCGTAGACCTTATCTTTCACGTGTCTACAAAGGAAGAAGTCGCAAGGTGTCAAATCACAAGATCTCGGTGGCCAATTGTAATCACCTCTTCGAGAGATAACAGGGTCCATAAACTTTTCTCGTAAAAGATCGATGGTCTCATTGCTTGTGTGGCACGAAGCGCTGTCTTGTTGAAAGTAAACGTTGTCCAGATCATTAATCATCTCTCGATAGCGCAATCCATTGACCGTAACTGTTGCTCCAGCCTCATTTTCCAAAAAAGTAAGGTCCAACAACCCCGCCGCACCATAAACCGCACCAAACAGTCACGCGTTGAGGATGGAGAGGCTTTTCAACAATAACTCTTGGGTTTTCCGAGCCCCAGATACAACAGTTTTGCTTGTTGACCTAGCCTCCGAGGTGGAAATGGGCCTCATCAGTCAAGATAATTTTTCGATTAAATTCCGGATCATTTTCATGCATTTCAAGGACTCAATCAGCAAAGACAAGAAGTTGTTGTTGATCAGCCGGCTTGAGTTCTTATGTTAACTGAACTTTATAAGCCTTATGACCCAAGTCTTTATGCAAAATACGGTGTAATGACGTTTGTGGAATGCCTTATTCCAAAGAACGACGATTAATGGACAAACCTGGGTTTTCTTCAACACTTTGGGCTACAACAGCAATATTCTCACTTGTTCTTGAGTGCACGTCGCTTACAGTTTTATTCTTCACATCACTAACTTGTCCCAACAGCTCGAATTTGTCTACCAATTTCTGTATTGCGGTCCGACAAGGTGCTTCACGATGACCCAAAAATGTTTTAGTTTTACGAACCGTCTCTGCCAAATTTTCACCATTTTTAAAGTGAATTTCGATAATTTCAATGCGTTGTTGAAGCGTGCGTATTGTTCCATTATTAGCGTAGTTTCTACTTGTCAAATGTCAAAAAATGACAGCTTCAAAAGTGACAGCTACCTAAATAACGGGCTATTCAAAATAACACCTCTTATTGCAAACTCCTTTACATCTGAGAAATTCTGTGACTCGAAACGATGAGAATCATTTATTTATTTATTACAATACAAACAAACTTAAAACTAAGGCCGTGTGCGAATGAACTGTGTGCGATGAACTGTGGTTAAAAATGGATGAATTTTTACCCACTACTGTCATATTTTAACCTGCTCCACAGCTAGTCTAATTTTTAACACATTTTATTTGATGCGAAGTGTCAAAATTTAACCAAACGTCAAATTTTAACCACTTTTTAACCAGATTCGCACACGGCCTAAGGCCGTGTCCGAATTCGATGAACTGTGGTTAAAAATGGATGAATTTTTAACCACTGCTGTCATATTTTAACCTGCTCCACAGCTAGTCTAATTTTTAACACATTTCATTCAATGCGAAATGTCAAAATTTAACCAAACGTCAAGTTTTAACCACTTTTTAACCCAATTCGGACACGGCCTAAAACTTAAAAAATAAGTAACACAAGGTATTTGATATACGAAATAAATTACTAATATAAAATAAAATAAAAAGATAACAACATAACATAACATAACAGAGGAATAGGAGGAAAAATGGGGTTATGATGGCAATCTTAGAAAGGATTTAGAAAGAGATGGATCGAAGCAATGAGTATTGTTTGCCTTACGTAGCATTCTGCTTACAGGTTCATTTAAGTTATATAGAGTTCAATGAAAATGGAAATGAAAAAATGGGACTGATCTTAAACGGCGTGGGTTAGTACATAGGGATATGTTTTGAAGAAGAGTGGGGCAATCAATGTTACCATTCACTAATTGATGTATTAAGACAACGTCGGCGTTGTCACGGCGAATGGATAAGGGTTGCATATTTAATAACATCAGTCGCTCTTCATAGGGTGGAAGGTTAAAAGGATCTTCCCAACCTGAACAAAGGTTATGAAGCACAAACCGAATAAATCTGCGCTGGACGGCTTCAATACGTTGAATGTGTATTTGATAGTGGGGACACCAGACTTGTGATGAGTATTCAAGTAATGCTCTGACAAAAGTTATATAAAGAGATTTTGTAACATACGGGTTACAGAATTCCTCAGACCAACGTTTCACGAACCCTAAAGTGGAATTTGGTCAATATGAGAGTTCAAGTTCATATGGGAGTCGCATAAAACACCTAAATCAGAGACTGATGTTACAACGGGAATAGGTTCACCATTTATAGTGTAAGTTCTGTTATAGTCATAGGAATACGCTTCCGAGAGTACGTTATACCTTGAAATTTGCTTATATTCAATTCAAGGAAAGTCTGTTGGCACCAAATATGAAAAAGATTTATGTCATTTTGGAGCAGTTCCGCGTCATTACAACAAGAGATTTGTTTATAAATTTTCATATCGTCAGCGTAGAAGAGAAGCTCAGAATTATTAATAATTTTTTCAACGTCATTGGTAGTAAGAATGAAAATTAGTGGGCCAAGATGACTTCCTTGTGGGACACCAGATGTTGCATTGATTATTTCAGAAATTCCATTCCTGAATACATCTCTGTATTGACGATCTGATAAGTAAGACAAGATCCAAGAGATGAAAACTGGTGGGAAGCCAAGCTTTTTGAGCTCAAACAGAATAAGATTATGGGATATCTTATCAAAGACCTTACTAAAATCAGTACCTATTGAGTCAACTTCCTTTCCATTTTCTAAAGCAGATAATACAAATCATGGCGAACGAATCAAAGTATCAAAAAAAATGCTTCTGTTTTGACAAATATTTCGAAAGCGTTATGTGTAATTTTTATACATGGATGAAAAGCTTATGTAATCATCACTATTTTGAAATGCTTACATTATTCGATGAAATATTTTCTGATTCATAATTCATAATGTCTGACCTGAGAATAGGTTTGGTTACGTATGTTCTTAACGTCTGGGGACCATTTATACTACAGAAGTCGTAAACATTTTTGAAATCGATTTGATGCAAATGAAAAAAAGAGTTACATAAATGCACGTGTAGTGCCAATTCTATATGTGAAAAAGTTATGTAGTAACGAGAAATTAAAAGATGTCTGAATGTAACTAGCTTGACATTACTAATAAAAAGAAATTGTAATTTACAGGTTACCCATGTGAGATTTATACATCATACAAATCAATGTCAATAACTTCGTGTTTGAATAAATAAATAAATAAAACGTGTACTGTATCGTATGTCACGACCGCAATTATCAAACAGCAAAGCAATGTTTCTGAGAAAAATGTTTATTTGCATTCTCCGATAAAAAAAAATAAAAAAGAACAAGAGAGAAATTGATAAGACTTAAAGAATAACTTTCTTAACAATATTCATTCGTTCTTGAAGTTTAAGTTGTCTGTTTATATTGCCTTGACCGAAAGTAAAACTTGTCAATAAACTTCCTCTACTTCTTTTTGATATAGAAAGTCTCCTAAACCCAATACTATATTTGTATAGGTACCTAAATGTCCTTCGATAACTTCTTTCCAACTTGAAATGTTTCGGTCGCACCTCACTTCAAGCGCTAGCCTTAAAACTGATAAATTCAGAATAAATTTCAGGTGATTATTTTTAATGTAAAAATATATTTTTTCCTTTGAGATTTCTCTTCGCACACAAAACAAATATATCACTTTAAGAACTAGAAACAAAAAGACACATAACTCAATTAAGGGATCAAAGAGTTTGTCCCCAACAGAAAAATAAAACATTGTTGTTTGTGACCTATTGAATTGGCGTGCGTTGGAACATATATAAGTTGTTGACTTGACTTGTGCACTCCCTGTCCAATTTTAATTTTATTGCTTTGTAAAGACGATTGATTGGGTGCAAAAGTCATTTAATTTGTATCTCGTGCTCTTTTTAATTGAATCGAGCATCTGCGAATAGTCATTGCCAAATACTATAGTATAAATCGGAAGTGGAGGCAAGATGAAATTTGATTCAAATTTCCTTGTTCAATAAAAAGAATCGACATTGAAGCAATTATTTATTGTGCCTTGCAAGTTGCAACAAACTATTCAATTTTAAACTTATTTACTTGAGATACCTTGTGTTGTTTTATATTTTCATTAGCATGTTTTTGTTATAAAATTGACTTAAAAAATAATAATTACTTACCGATGGTTGCAATGTTAAATAGTGTACCAACAACAGCCATTAGCAATATCGTTCCTAAGTTATCGAAGAAAAGGCGATTGGGCATAAAGTACCCGGCATCTAAGATAATTGGTGGGAGCATGTAGAAGAAGAATGTGTTTGGTGTTAATGGCGAAACATTGACAGAAGTGACAAAATACAAAACGACGCCAATCACAACTCCAACAACAATCAGAAGGCAAGATTCGGGAAATATTTTATGAAGCTTTGGTGTCATGTGAAAACCTGTAAAGGGAAATTTTTATTTAAAAATTATTTCGATTTTATAATTGTTATTCGGTTGTTTTCACAAAATAAATAAATTGTTTAAAGTTAGATCAGATTTTCAATTCGATTTATAAATATTATTTGTTTTTGTCTGTTCGGGCAGTGCTACTTCTTTGCTTATAAACCGTTTCATTAAAATTTGTTTGTTAGAATGAATGGTTCTTCAGAACGGTCCCATTAAAATTTGGTGAGTTTTGGATGCGGGTATTTTACGAGTTATAAACAATTTATTGACAATAAGTATCTTCGGAGTGAAGAAATTATTATTTGAAGAGACAAAAATATAAGTCAAAATAACAAAAAGACACGTCTACTTTCCAATACGAACCATTTCAAAAATGGTACATAAAAGTAAGTATTCAGTATTTTGTTGCTCAGTTGTTGCTTAGGTATTTGTGCTGCAAGAATTGATTTTCAACAAGGTCTTGGCAAAAACCGCTGGTCACGCTAGCGATATCTAATGAACCACTGAGGCTGGCGATATGAAAAAAAACGATGCAGTGAATTAACGCCCATGGCATTAACGTCCGCGGGGGTTAATTCCAAAAACAAACGCAATTTACCGCCGCGGCTGTTAATTCCTTTGTGAATTTGAAATAAGGCCCACCATAAAAAAGAATTAACGCCCGCGAGTGTTATTATATTATCTTTTGGAAGTGATCATTTTACCCTCGGGTGTAAACAATTGCGCGAATTTCATTTTATGGCTTACCCACTATGATGGCTCATTAGTCCAGAAATCAAATTCAGAGCCTCCGACTTTCGCGATTAACCTTAAACATTTTGTAAAATAATAAAATAAATGGACAGTTTTTACATATTTTCAAGTTTTTTTTTTCCGTGCATAATGGCTGAAACATACCGCCATACATACATGCTCTAAGTCTATGTGACGTTAAGAAAACATTTTCCAATGCAAACGTTTTTTTGCACTCTGGGATGTCTAAGTTCGGTGAGGGAACGGTATTCTACAAGCATAGAATACTTGAAGCCAATATCATCTTATAACATCTATCTGTCAACTAAAATAAAAGAGCTGTTTCAATTCCATTAAACGTTGCATCAGAAATATGAATCAAAAGCGGAAAAAATTTTGCCCAAAAGAGAATCAATTCGGGGTGTGAAAATAAAAAAAATCGAGCGATTTTCTTTTTTTTTATTTTCACATCCCAATTCTATTCTCTTTTGGGGAATTTTTTTTTCACTCGTTTCGTTCGCAATAAAATCAAATCGATCTTGAATTTACGTATCAGCCTCATTCTCATTTAAAAAAATAATTAATACCCGCGGGGGTTAATTCCTTTTGTTTTTTGAACTAGCACCCGCGGGTGTTAATACCATGGGCGTTAATGCACTGCACCAAAAAAACAGCATATATTTTTGCTAATTTGTGCATCTTCTTTTTGATTTTCTGAAAACATAATCACTTTCTAATGGAATGTTAATTCTAATATCTGGATAAATCATCATAACGGTTTATTCGAAGAGAAGATATGAACCTAACATGTGCCTAACTAAAAAAGTAAAACAATTGAATTGCGTTCAATTATTATATCCCTGCTCTGCTTGATGTCCTACATTTCTCTTCCAAGTTTTTTTGTGTTTATTTTTTGGAAAAAATTCTTTTAGAATTTGATCCTTTTTCGAATTTTAATCGAATTGTATACAACTGCATTTAGATCGCTATGGATCTGTTGGCGTAATATTTCTTTTTTATCTCTTTCAATAAACCTTTAGGAGTCTCAATCCAGATATTGGAACGAACGTTCTATAAAAAAGTTAACTCGAGCGCATTCTGGCCGTTTCTTCACTTTGGAAGCAACGATTATATAAATTAAAAAAAATTAAATAAAATTTAATAAAACAAAACCGACTTCGTACCCAACAAAAAATTAAGAATAAGAAAAAACAAATTTATTTTTACCAATCAATACCGCAGTTCAACTTATGTGACTATTAAGAAGAATGTGTTCCAAATGCCGAGATAAACAAGGGAACATCATAGTAGAATCGCAGTCAATGCTGGGGATTTGGAAAGACCACTTCTGTAGATTGTATAACGGCGACGACGAACAGAATACCGCCGTCAGACAGGAGCCTTTCATCGGACACGATGATAGCCAACAATTCCGTGAACCCGACCTAGAAGAAGTGAAAACCGCAATATCACGGCTGAAATCCAACAAAGCCGCTGGAGCAGATGGACTAGCTGCTGAGTTGTTCAAAGCAGCAGGCGACGAGCTAGATAGGAGCATGCACCAAATCATCTGTAAGATATGGTCAGAGGAATGCATGCCCGATGAATGGAACCTCAGCATTGTTTGCCCGATCCTGAAAAAGGGAGATCCTCTAAACTGCGCCAACTATAGAGGAATAAGTCTACTAAACATCGCCTACAAGATCCTCTCTGCCGTAATATGTGAACGTCTGAAGCCTTTCGTCAACAATCTGATTGGTCCTTATCAATGTGGCTTCAGGCCAGGAAAGTCAACCATCGACCAAATTTTCACGTTGCGGCAGATCCTGGAAAAGACCTATGAACTCCAAATCGATACCCACCACCTTTTCATCGATTTTAAGGCCGCGTATGACAGCATCTACAGAGACGAACTGTACAAAGCTATGTCTAGTTTTGGCGTCCCTGCCAAGCTCGTTCGCCTGTGCAAAATGACGATGGAGAACTCACGCTGCTCCATCAAGGTTGGCAACGAGCTCACGGAATCTTTCGACGTCAAAAAAGGATTCAGACAAGGCGATGCACTGTCATGCGATTTCTTTAACATCGTTCTTGAGAAGATAGTGCAGAACTCCACCGTCAACACCAGAGGCACTATCTTCCAAAAATCTGTTCAACTTCTCGCGTACGCCGATGATATTGATATAATGGGAAGAACACAGCGTGATGTCAATGGCGCCTTTGTGAGAATTGAGACAGAAGCGGCAAAAAATGGGTTTAGCGGTAAATGAGGGAAAAACGAAGTATATGCTGTCTTCGAGGAAGGACACCCAACACCGACGGCTCGGGCAAAACGTCACAATAGACGCGTATAACTTCGAGGTAGTAGAGGAGTTTGTCTACCTAGGCTCCGCTATAAACACGGGCAATAACACCAGCGCCGAGATCAGACGAAGAATAACTCTTGCTAATCGCTGTTTCTTTGGGCTTAGAAAGCAATTGAGTGGAAAAGCCCTCTCTCGAGCAACTAAGGTAAAACTGTACAACACACTCATCATCCCAGTCCTGCTGTATGGTGCAGAAGCATGGACCCTGACAAAATCGGATGAAAGTGCCTTAGGCTGTTTCGAGAGGAAAGTTCTTCGGGTTATCTTTGGCCCCGTGTGCATTGAAGGGGAATGGCGAAGAAGATACAACAGCGAACTTTACGGGTTGTACAACGACATGGACCTAGCCAGAAGGGTCAAGGTCCAGAGACTCAGATGGCTCGGTCATTTAGAGCGAATGGACACCAATGCTCCGGCCCGGAAAGCCTTCGACACTATTCCCGAGGGACGTAGGAGGAGAGGAAGACCGCGACTCAGGTGGCGCACTCAAGTGGAAGAGGACCTCAATCAACTCGGAGTGCAAAACTGGAGACGACTAGCTAAGGATCGAGCTAGCTGGCGGAGCCTGTTGATTGAGGCCCAAGTCCACAACGGACTGTAGCGCCACCTTAAGTAAGTAAGTAAGTAAGTGTTCCAAATGCCTACTATTAGTAATTAAAGTAAGCAAAAATTTACTATAAATGGGGCACCAACTTCAAAATTATTAAATAACAAATGGTTACTATTTTAATTAACTAAAATAAATTAGTGTTTATTGGTAAAAAAAATTTATTTTTTTTTACTTTTAGTTTTTTGCTAGGTACGAAGTCGGTTTTATTTTTAATAAACATCTTTTTTTATTAAACATATTTATGCCCAGTTTCATAAACAAACACTTAAAGTACTCCTAGCAAAAATCTTTTAAAATTATATCGGACCCTTAAAACTTTTGAGTTTCACCAACTTAAAATGGGAAATTTCAGGGAATTTTTTGTCAAAATTGACATCCTTATGAAAATTGTGTGAGAAAAAATGAGAAAGCGTTATGCTAAGTTTTCAAAATTTTCAATGACACTTTTAAAATTTAATGAGCCAAAAATGGGCATTTAGTTTTAAAGGGTGTTTAAAAGTTTGTTTATTTAAAAAAACGCTTGGTGAAACCGAAAAATCTCATTTTACGGTTTAAAAGCTTGTTAAATTTTTAAAAGTCGTTTATGAAATCGGGCATTAAAGTTTTTTTTTTGTTTGTAGGGAGATTCAAAACTTAAAATTAACTTCAATTTAAGCTTCACTAAATCTGGTTCATGTAGTGTCCGTAGCTTAGTGGTTAGGTGCGTTGGCTGCTAAGCAGAACGTCGAGTCCTACTCGTGCCCGTAGTTTTTATTTCATCTTTCACGGGCACTTCCTCTTGCGAAGAACTGACAAAACTTCCAAGAGTATCATCTGTCATGAAAAAGTGCTTCTCAACTTTGCCGTTCGGAATCGGCGTTAAATTATAGGTCCCCTCAATTCTTCACACTCACCTAGAGACTTGTTGTTGCTTTGGCTCTTCAAGAGCTCTATTTATTTTATTTTTTTTAATCTGGTTCATACTCTTATGTAAACAAAAAAATAATTCTTGCAAAAAAAAAATAAAAACTATCAATCAAATGACTTAACGCAAATAAGATGGTAAGGTACCAGAAAAACCATAATTTGTTGCTTGTAACCGTAATGGTTTAAAAGAAATATCAAAAACAACTTTTCAACCAAAAACTAACTAATTAACTGCGAGGAAAAACATTATAATTTGTGGTGAATCCATTTTTGGTACATTATGCAGTGATTTTAATTGTCACACACTTTTTAGCGATGAGTCACATTTCTCACTCGGTGGAAATGTAAACAAATAAAACTAACACAAATAGGTCTCAGAGAACCCACAACGGAAATGGCCCAAAATACGCCGTATCAGTGACTGGCGATAGGGTCATTGATCCTTATTTCTACGAAAAAGCAGACGGTCACAGTCATAAATAATACCATATAAGGTTTTAACAACAACGCACGTAGATCCACGAATTGGCGGCGGCATCGTCGTCGACGTATTACAAACAAAATTTACCGACAAATCGACATCGTCCAAAGTGTGATCTTAAGAGGTAACAAACGTCCGCAACAAAATACCTTGCTGCGATTGTTCCCAAGCTGGTAAATTATGTTGCTTTTATTAATTTATTATAAAGGGTGTCTCAGTAAGAGTGCAATTTAAAAAATTTAAAGTATGCTAACTCTCCAATTTGATAGCTGTCAACTTTGTTTGCTCCGATTGTTAAAAATGGAGCCCTATACAAAATAACAACATGTTTAATTAATTTCCTCCGATGAAGCGTGAATACACAAAATTGTCGAATTTGGGATTCAGAAAAACTTCTTGCAATCCACTTTTTGTGGCCTCAACTTGACGGCGTGAATCTGGACAACATCTTGCTTCACTGGTTTCAGCGGGACGCCGGAACGTGCCACACCACTCATAAAACAATCGAATTATTGCAGCAACGATTTCTTGAACACATTATCGCACGAAATTTTTATGTCAACTAGCCACCAAGATCATGCGATTAAAAGCCGTGCGATTTTTTTCTTTTAGATTTTGTAAAATGCGATTAAACCCGAAACAATTCCTGACCTCAAATCAGAAATCCAAGGTGTCATCGGTGAGATACAGCCATGTCTCTGTGTAAAAGTCATGGAAAATTTCATGAAAATAGTAACGACCTGTCATCGGAGCCGGGGGGTCATTTGCCGGAAATTTAATTCCATACTTAATTCGAATATGTCTTCCTTACAATACAATAAAAATATTGCACTCTGTCAAAAAATACTTGCTTTTATTTTAAAAAGAAAAATTGCACTCTTACTGAGACACCCTTTATAAGAAATGTGAAATCTCAAACTCATCGATATACAGACTTATGATGGAATTGTGACCTTTTTTTTTGTTATTATAGTTTCATGTTTGTTATTTTAAGTTTGATGGATTCTGGAAAAATCAAAATATAAAAGAGAGTTTCAACGATTAATACTAAATTCAGGAAAGTGAAAGTTGATTAAAGTTTGCTATCTCCTCAAAAAGCTAAAAGAGAATCCTGACGGAATAATTTTCGTTAAATTTTCAAGAACAATAATACTTAAACTTTTATAGGAAGTTTTTAATTATATCTAAGTTTATACCCATGTATACTTCTAAAATGTGCTGTTCCAATTGAATTTCACATTCAAATTTGGTGTTGTTTTTTTAACACATCGTGAGGATAAGAAGGATTTCGTCCTATTTCTCATGTTCCATTAATTTACTGCCTTATATGGCTAATGTAGGTACAGCTCAACACTTTGATTTGTTAATCCCAAAATACATCCGATTTGTGTAAATTGATAATAAATATGTGATACTCTCTGTGAATTCCTATATGAATCGAGTTTAAAACTTTTAGCTTGACGTCAAATGATTTCAGATCCATATTCTATAGCACGCAATCCCATTCACATTTAATCCGCACTAAAATATTATTATATCTTTTTTTATCGATTTTAAATGACATCATAGATATATGGGAGCACACCACACAAATATTTCAAAACATTTTCGAGAATTCTCCTTCAACTGTAACCTCGTGTAAACATCCTTGAAAGAAGATATCAAAAGTGGGTAGTGAGTAGTATGTGCCTATAAACAATATGGGTATCCTACGTTACAGCCCCCTCTGGCGGCTCTGAAAATAATACATATTTGAACTGCCATTTGACACCAGGCCCGCATATGGGAGGTGGGGCACAAATTCACATATATTCATTCAAGTAATTGTAAAGTTTAATCCATTTTAATAAACTATGAGAAATAGAGTATAGCATGTGGAGGTCGTGTTATCTTACTTTGGCTTTGTGTGTATGATATCCCGAAAATCCTTCCAACTGAAAACTTTTACTCGACGCAGTTTATGACCCAAATATTGTGTAGCCGAAAACAAAGAACAACAGAAGAGTGTGTTGGCAAAGGAACAACTTACAAATCAAAACAAAATCACGCCTTACAACAGCTTATACAGAGATTGGTATACACTTAATATTCTAAGAAATTAAGTAATATACATAAATGGTAGAATTGAAAGATTTCGCTGCATCCGGGCCTGCTTCCTATTGATCTAAAGGTCAACAATGAAATGTGAATGGCCAGCAGTAGGACGGTATCAGGGAAACTTAGCTCAAGGGAACTAAATTGTATGTCAAAAGTTTTCCTATAGTGTCACTATAAGAAAATATGCAAAAATCGATCAAATTGATAGTGCCCCTAGTTTCTGTCACGCAAGTTTTTTTTCAAGTTAAGCTTTCTATGGAAAAAAGTCACGTTCAAGTTTAATGTGTATGAAACCAAAGCAATCCTACATTCATTCTTTTGAGTTATCTACCTGGAATCGAAATAGTTTTTATTTGTTTTTAACTTTATCAATTTAAAAACTCAGGTCTGAGAAGAAAATGTTCAATTAAATAGAATATGACAGTATCTACAGAGACGAACTGTATAAAGCGATGTCTAGTTTTGCAATTCCTGCCAAGCTCGTTCACTTTTGCAAAATGACGATGGAGAACTCACGCTGCTAAATCAAGGTTGGCAATGAGCTTACGGAATCTTTCGACGTCAGAATCACGGATTCAGACAAGGCGATGCACTGTCATGCGATTTCTTTAATATCGTTCTTGAGAAGTTAGTGCAGAACTCCACCGTCAACACCAGAGGCACTATCTTCCAAAAATCTGTTCAACTTCTCGTGTACGACGATGATATTGATATAATGGGAAGAACACAGCGTGATGTCAATGGAATCTTTGTGAGAATTGAGACAGAAGCGGAAAAAATGGGTTTAGCGGTAAATGAGGGCCAAACGAAGTATATGCTGTCTTCGAGGAAGGACACCCAACACCGACGGCTTGGACAGAACGTCACAATAGACGCATACAACTTCGAGGTAGTAGAGGAGTTCGTCTACCTATGCTCCGCTATAAACACGGGCAATAACAGCAGCGCCGAGATCAAACGAAGAATAACTCTTGCTAAGAAGCAATTGAGTGAAAAAGCTTTCTCTCGATATAATTGTACAACACACTCATCATCCCAGTACTGCTGTATGGTGCAGAAGTATGAACCTTGACAAAATTAGGCTGTTTCGACAGGAACGTTCTTTGGGTCATCTTTGGCCTCGTGTGCATTGAAGGGGAATGGCGAAGAAGATATAACAGCGAATTTTACGGGTTGCACAACGGTCAAAGTCCAGAACTCAGGTGGCTCGGTCATTAAGAGCGGATGGACACCGATGCTCCGGCCCGCAAAGCCTTCGACACTGTTCTCGAGGGACGTAGGAGGAGAGGAAGACCGCGACTCAGGTGGCGCACTCAAGTGGAAAAGGACCCCAATCAACTTAAGGCGTTTTTCTTTTTTAGTTCGGAGCTCTGAGCTCAGAGTCTTCAGAGCTTGCTGAACAGACTCTGAACAAAGTTAGCTCTGAACATTTTCTGAACGTTCTGATGTAATTTTGAAATACAATTGAGCACTTAATATTCAGGATTTTTATTATTTGTATAACTGTGTTAATAAATGATATAATAGGCTATTATTTATTACAAAATTGATATTTTCTGCCATATCAACTTGTTTCCTTCAACATTTTAATTATTTTAAACATTTCTTTTCATTTAACCACATCTCATATGCTTGACATTTGTTTGTTCAGGCATTTTGCTCACAATGCTGGGTCTCTTTTTTCCGACCGCGTCGGTCGAACTCTGAACACTCAGAATCAGTGCTCTGAACGTAAAAAGTAACACAACTTTGATGCTCTGAACACACTGAACGAAAAAAGAAACACAATTTTTAGTTTGGCAGTTCAGGCTCTGTTCAGATTTAAAAAAGAAAAACGCCTTTAGAGTGCAAAACTGGAGACAGCTAGCTAGGGACCGAGCTGGCTGGCTGGCGGAGACTGTTGATTGAGGCC
This sequence comes from Sphaerophoria rueppellii, assembly GCA_920937365.1. Classification (NCBI taxonomy): domain Eukaryota; kingdom Metazoa; phylum Arthropoda; class Insecta; order Diptera; family Syrphidae; genus Sphaerophoria; species Sphaerophoria rueppellii. Next base: position 77,328,921 of record CAKKXW010000002.1, on the reverse strand, counting down.
CAAGTCCACAACAGACTGTAGCGCCACGTTAAATAGCTACTCAATCAAATTTCAAGAGCCTCAGTCCCGTAGCCGTTGCGTTGATTTGATTTAACTCAGGCTAGGCAGTATTTTTAAAATTTTATTTTTTCTTGGTTATTGTGTAACCTCGAGATAATTGAATTGAATGTATTAAAATTATTTTATTTTTACGGTCGGTTTTATGGGATATTTTTAAATATTTATTTTGTTTATTTTGGTTTCGACGCTCATAAGCATGTCTCCTCCAACAATTTTAACAAAAAAAGGAAAGGTTGATTTTTCTAGTGACTGTAGATATACAAGAACAAAAAAATCTTAACATTTCTTTTTTCGAATTGCCTTTTGCCTTACCGAAAACAAAACAACAAATTTGGCAAATCTTTTTGAAATAAAATAAACTGACTTTTAGTTGATTTTTAATATTTAAAAAATTTTCTAATTTTGTTAAGTGTTTCTATTCACTATCCGGATACCGACAGCCGTATTTATTAGATTCTCCTTATACACCTCTATACAGTATATTAGCTATACTATGAATAAGCTCTTATGTTACGTTGAATAAATTCTTATTTATAAAAAATTGTTCAATATAGCATAGTTATGTTAGATCTCTGTCAAAAAAAGTACAAAAAGATTGATGATCTACTACATTCAGTAAAAAATGTTTCAAATAAATTACTAAAATTGTCAGATTGTGACACTTTTTTGTTTTTCTATTTTCTGAGAAGCGCCGCCCGATAACTGAAAAAAAAAAATATCTCGAGATAGAAATTCAATTGGATCTCGCAGCAAATGACATTGAATATGCAATAAACGATGACAAGGAACACTCCCAACAGGGAAACATTTGGGAAAGTATCTGGACCACCAGAATAGCCACCCCATCTTCTCCAAGTTATGATCACATCAGTGTTTTGTGTAGTCTTTGTTCCCTGAGCCAAATTATAATGATGTAAAAACATTTGAATGCTCTCTCAATCTAAGACGGCATAATAATGATACAGGTTTCTTGCTGTGAATTTTATTTGGCGACGATTTTTTATTTGTTAACTAATGACATTCGGGAAAAATGCATTATGTACTTCATATTGGGCATACTTATAAAATTAACGATTTGCTTAGAAATTAAAAGGAGCTTAAAAGGCTTCAGTTTGAATAGGATCGCCGGTCGTCTTCTTAGTGCAGTCTTGGTAATTTGAAGTAGATACGTCTCGAGTTTGTAGTCGACCGTGTATTGTCTATAAAACATTGGCCACTTGATGCCAGTTTGACTACTCTCATAATTGTTGGCCAAGTGCAGTGGGATTCTGGCTACTACGAACGATATAACCATTGCTTGAAACTTATTTTTTCCGACAACACGCACAGAAATCAAAACTTTTGACAGAATGAATTTTTTCTTAATAATTTATTTTTTATTGACGTGTGATTTCTGACACATACGTAGAATAGGACCTTATAATAAGCTTTATACAACCCTAAACGTCTGTATAGCTTATTCAATCCCTATGCAGTGTAGCTAAAACTTTATAAATAAGGATTTTCCTTATACAGGCATTATAAGTCTTATAATAGGTCTATGTTCGGTTTATAAATAAGGCTGCGAATGTTTATGGCAGGAAAAGAAAACACGTAGTAATAACCAAATTAAGTGTTTGGCAGCCTAAAGAACTTCTTCTGATTGACAGATCATCAAAGATTTTCCAGACTCATGTCAAACATATGGTTCATCTTCAACGAGTGGAAACTTTCTGTTTGGCGGTTGTTAAATTATAATGTTAATATGTATGTTGTAGTATTGACACAGACCATAAGACAGATAAAATTATTTAACTAAAAACGTACCGATTTTCGCGATACTCGCTGATAGTATCCATATTCCAATAATAAATGGCGTTTTGACTCTGTCAAAATCCACTTGCGACACAGGATACCTCTTAAGAACAGGATGGTGAGGGTCACTGATGTCGGCATACGGATATATTTTATTATCTCCATCATCTCCATGATGCGCAGAAATTGTTGGCGTTGTAAAAGGACTCGTAGTGGATGCCTGAAATAGAAACAATAAAAAATTATTATCGTAAATTAAACAAAAAATGGAATAAAATGACATTACTACAAAAAAAAAGGAGGGGTCACAAAGGATTTTGTTTGCCTACCATTGACTACAAAATATGCTGATTACATGATAATTGATGTGGAATTAATCAGCAAAATTATTCAACAACGAAATAGAAAAACTAAGAGTTCTTATCACGGGTTATACATTTTGCGGTTTCAGAAGGATAGAGCTGGAATTCGACATCTGTCAAACTAAGTTGTTAAACCATTGTTGTTTTCAGTTGAATGTCTGACATTTTCGAAAATCGATCGTTTAACTATCGCACAACCCATAGGTTAGGTAGGTTAGGTTAAGGGGCTGTCAGTTGATGTCGTTACCGTCACACTTAGATCAATACAGATCCATTGTGATGCCCGTGAGTATTGCTACTCAAGCTAATAAGAAAAACCTATGTGTTCAGTTAATCAAGCCATTTAGAGGCTTTGACGAAGTTCAGAATGTTAGTACCTGGTGTACTAGAGAGTTCTTCTAAATCCCCGAAGAAATAGTTACCGAGCAATTTTTTCCTTTGGTGGGAGAGTGCGGGGCAGTGACACAGAGAGTGTGAAGTGTATTCATGCACCTCCTCGTCACCGCATCCTCTGCATAGATCAGCTGAACTGATTCTCATCTTTTTCATATGATAACCTAACAGATTATGTCCAGTAATTATGCTAACAAGAGATTGAAGTGGTCCCTTGTGTAGCTGCATAATTCTTTCTGTTCTTTGTTTGTTAAAAACAGGGCCAGATCTTTCTTGTAGTGCCGCAGGTGTTAAGAAGGTTCCACTTGTCATCGGCCTTGATAGTTGTTCTTATTTAGATTTCCTGTTTTAAATAACAGGTAGTGGAGCTAACAAGCTGAGCTTGGCTGAGCGTTGACCCTAATCTTGCTAATCCATCGGTTTTTTCGTTGCCTAGTATATCGCTGTCTCCTGGGACCCAGCAGAGGCTATAATGTTCTATTGTGCGCCAAGAACCTTAAGCTCTTCGCGGCAGCATGAAACATGCTTTGATCTTACCTCAGTTGCAGTAATCGCTTTTATTGCCGCTTGGTGATATCAGCTCGTGGTATCGCTTTCATTGATACCTTTTTAGCAGCTATTGTTACTGCCAGGACTTCCGCTTGGAAGTCGCTACTGTATCCTGAAAGCCTAAGCGAGGCGGATAACTTGAGAGATTCGAAAAGAAGCCTGCCCCTACACCAGTGTCCATCTTAGCATAGATAGCTATTGACGACTCACTGGAGTATGGTATGTTACTTGGGATAGCAGCCTGGCGTGGTTTATGTAAATGAAGTTTGGGTATTTTATAGTCTGTTGTAGTACTATGACCCATAACTTTATGAAGGATCTGGGCATATCCTATATGCAGCTGTTTTTTCCAGACTTTATTTGACTAGGTCTCATGGCACTTTTGGCCGCAGATTCTTGAACAAAGAGGTCTAGGGGAATTAGATTACATCACACAACGCATACAAAGTGTTTAAACCTACTACAAAAATGGGGATTCTGCCACAGCCACATATCGTGTTTTAAGCGGAGACTAAATGGTTTACATAAACGTCCAACTACGTAAGTAATTGGCAAAATTGTGAAGAAATTTTAAAAGACTGTCCATTTCTCGTCGTTGGACATCCACATAAAGTCCAGCTCACACAACAACTGAAGTTAACTGACCATTCACAACGTCGCGTCGTAGATATGTCGAATGGGTGCTTGAACAATAGGCGGTGGACGGCGATTTTTTGAACAAAATTTGCTTCAATTACTTGCACTTCACATTTCTCACTCGGTGCGTATGTAAATAAATAAAATATACGTATTTGGGGTTTTGAGAATCCTTAAGTAAATGAAGAGGGGCCATTACATCCACAAAAAGTCACAGTTTCGTGCGCTTTGATCTGACTTGCAGAATACGACACTATTCTGTGATGTGATTTCAACAAGACGGTGCCACATGTCATACAACTCGAGCGAATATGGCCTTATGGTGGTCATGATGTAGTGTTTCACACATAATGTCAACGTTCAAACTTTATAATAAAAAAGAAATATCATGAAAACAAATATTGTATATGTTTTATTTACGTTTACTTTTGAAACCGCAAAATTGATAACCCTGCTTTTATGTACTTTGCTAAAGAAATTCTGAAAAAAAAATTGTTTGAAAGAAAATTTTTAAAATAAGGACACAGAGTGTTCCTGGTTCCTTTTGATGTTTTGAAACCATAAATTTATGGCATGGAAATAACCCATCTTTCTTATTTGAAAAATAAATCTGACGAGTAAAAACTGTTCAATAATATTTTGAAGCAGTTATATGTAAGTTTGTAGCTAAATAAGGTAGTGTTAAATTTTTTACTCGTGGCATAGAGGCGCTTATTGGAATTTGTGATCATAATACGGTCGTAAAATTTCAAGAAAGGATGAACACATTTCCAACCATAACCTCAACTTTTGGAAGTTTTTCAAGTGAGTGCAGTGAGTTTCTTGCAAGGAAAAATTTTAGTACTATAAGTTACGATGCTGAGGATTTCCAATTTCATTGCAGCATATACATAGAGTAAAGTTGTAGTACTACAGGCGGCATCTATTCAATATTGTTATAGAAAATCCACCAAAATATGACAATCGGAGTGGTCAGTCTCGCTGCACAAGAAAGCGACACACGATTTCTTGGTCAGGAGTATGCACAATTACATATACATATCGCAAAGTTTAGGCTAAGGAAAATATGCCTAATGGAACCTCCAGATTGTTTGCAAATACATTGCTTCTTATGAAAACGACTTAAGTCCACCATTATCAATGATTGCTTTAGGTGGGGCTTTAGGCCATAAATTGTCAGCAGTACCGATGAAGAGCGAACACATACCCAATAAACATCTTTCTTCAATGTGTTATGGTTATCATTCAAAAGTGTTTCCTCGAGATCATACAGTGATGTAAGTAACACGTTTGAGAAAATCCAGAAAAGTGAAGATGGGTCGTATGCTCAACGAGAAGAACAATTAAAACTTGTGACTTTGTGTAAGAGTGTCACAATCACAATACACAATTATTAGTAAACGTTGGCTCCGTTATCGACTCAGATAAGAACACTTGTATTGTTGATAAGAATATGTCAGACTCCCACTATCACAGTCCTGCTTTGAATTTGAAGAAGATAAACATGGGTCCGAATATTGTCATACTATTCCTGATTTAGGAATGGACCATGGAAACCCTATCCTGCTAAAAATTGATTAAAATTAAGAGTTCTCTATAAAGAGTTTCTTCTCTGTTTTTTTAGTTTTTCTCAAAGTTGTAAATTAAAAACAATAAAAACAAAAACTTGTAACTTGCTTATAGGTATTTTTTGTTTCTTTATTTCATTATTGTTGTTCATTGAACATATCTTTCATTTGATAATGTAGGGCGTATGCCGACGACCTGATTGCGTACAGAACTGCCCTAAAGATCGAAGTCATTAGAATTCTCTTGCAACGTGACTTCGAGAAGATTAAGCGCTATTGCGATGACTGGAAACTGAAAACAAATGTCCAGAAATGAAACAATTCTGTTCCGGACCCCGCTGGCTAGGGCCACGAGGGATACGCGCAAGAATTGGCGCAAGATGGTCATCGTTGGGCCTCACGGACAGCGGTTAACGAGCAAAAGTGAAGTGAAGTACCTCGGTATCTGGTTGGACCAGTATATGTATTTCGACAGACATATGGATACTGCTCTGACTAAAGCCAGAGGAGCCTTCGCTCTGACGAAACGGCTGTCCAGTGTGGTTCAACGTTGCACCATCTCAAATGGAGAAGATTCGGGTGTTCGAGAGGCAGTGTCTTCGGCGCTGTCTCGGTTTGTATCGGACGCCGGAATCTTCTTATGTACATTACTATTCTAACGAGGTTCTATACAACGAGGCTCGGATCAACAGAATTGACAATTTCGTGATAAAACTTGTTCGAGGTCACATTGCGAGAGCTATGACTTCGACGAATAATTTGATCTTTGGGGCGTTCTATCCGAACGACGAATATTTTGAGAGTGCACGTTTGAGCGGCTTCATTCCACCAGAGGCATTCCTCTATTTAGATAGATGCGGTCTGATACAGGACAGATTGGCGGTGCCGCTAATCTACCACGTCAGGCGAAGAACCGTCGATCGGCGGCTCCTTTACGGTCGAGACATCCTCGCACAAGACGGAGCAGAGCTCCTTCGGTTCAGTAGGGCTGTGTCCGAACGGGACCGAATCGATAGGGTGAAGCAAGAGAACCAGTTCTGGTGGCTTCAGTCAGCACTTGACAATGAGTAGTCGGGGTAGGGTTTTAAGCCTTGGCCGGCTTACATACTTGTTTTAGTTTAGGGGTTTTGGGTTTAGGTTTAAGTAGAGTAGGCATGGTGGCACATTCATTGACAAGGACAACGATATATAATACAACACAAAAAAAAAAAAATAATAGAGATTTGCTACTGTGGTTGTTCTAGTTCGTAAGTAGTTGTTAGGTACAATAGGTAGTTTTAATTAATTTTAAGTTTTATTTTTAAGGACCTAATTTTAAGTAGCCTGTAAGAACAAAAATAAAAAATGATACGATGTTAGTTTTTTTTTTTTTAATTTTCTAACAAGAAACAACTATAAAATTTAATAAAATAGTTCATAGGCCGAAAGGCATTAATTTTAAGTTGATCATGAATTCCTTAGAGCGCCCGGTTGGTGCCAGTAAGTTAAATATAAGATTTTAGATAATAAGCTAGTTTGAATTCCTTTGTCTAGTAATAAGTAGTTTTAAGTAAATATGAATAAAATGTTGGGCACATGGATCTACATTTCAGGCCCATAACTAGTGTTAATAGAGCCTCAAAACCAAGTTTAATCAAACATGTTGTCAAACAACACTTCCCTATAGATTTTTAACTATGCCGGACTTATAAGTAGTGGCTCTCAATATTTTAGTTTGATCTCAAATCTATTTATCAAATCACAGAAATATCAAAAATGTTTGATTATTCAAAAATGTTTGGAAAGCTAATTGACGGACCCTTAACCAAATTGGAGTCCAACAAGCCGAGTTTTTCATATTTCATAATGTGAACCCCCTATTCTTAATTTGCGCCCTCTCGATGTAAAGTGTCGAACGTCTATATTAATTTAATTTCAAAGTAAGAAAAGTCCACTTCTGAATTATTCACACGCTCTAATAGCAACACGGTGATGACGGCGGCGGCGGGCGACAGCAAACCGAAACGCGCGCGCCGCCCACCAGCTTATCAAATGAAAATGAACTTAAAGTCATTTTATAAGAGAAGAAGATTCTTTGCAATTCACATTTCACACACTAAATTGTTTTGCTGCCACTTAGACTAAATAACTCTGTTATAGAGTCATATATTAATCAAAGTGCATTAATTGGCTTTCGCTTATGTCAAACGGTGCCAAACGCGAAGGGAATACACAATTTCTTATTTATGAGGTGCCATATGAAAGCTTTGTTGTATATCAATTTTTATTGAAAATAGAGACTCTTGTTGATAAATTTGCTCAGTCGTTGGCTATTTCAGGAAAATAAAGTCTCGTTTCGGTTAAATTATTTGTTAGCGTATGTGTCATTCATAAGTTGTTTCGTTCGGCTAAATGTTGTTTTTATTTTTGAAGTGGTTTAAAGGGGGAGACAGATATAACGAACGACAGTATAAATGAAAAGCAAATATTTATTGAGACCACTTGGTGTTTGTTTGAATTGCGTATGAGCTACTTTGGGAAAGTGGATTCGTTTTATGTGTGCAGAACTATCAGGCTTGTTCTGTGAAATGAAACGCACGACCACGTTGTAAGCACTTGTTTTTGCATTTAAGTTATTCCAGCACACGTGGAGTAATTATGTAATTTTATTTAAGAACCCACATTTTAAAGGGAGAGCTCCCGCAAGATATGGAGCAAAATGAAGAATCAAAATTTAAACATTGCGTGTCTGCCGGTAAGACAGTGTCCCGTGAGGACACTTATAATTAGGGAGCTAATATGAAATCTGCTTTGCGATAACAATTTCTTGGAGCGCTTTAGGTCCAGTGACGGCCATATGAGTTTTGTGGCTGGGTAAGTTGGTAAAATATACCACCTTGAATTTCTATCGGTATACCTGACGGTTCCATTTTAAGCGAGTTCATCGGCTCTACAATTTCCTGCGATGTCTCTGTGGCCCAGCACCCAACAGAGGTCAATATTATATATATCTGCGCTATCTCCATATACGAGATGATCGACAATCGAGGGCCGTTTGATAGTTGGTTGAGACAGCGTCGAGAGATTTAATAGCAGCCTGACTGTCAGAAAAGATGCGGATATCAGAGGTTGATATCACGTTTTTTCTTAGCCAGGATAGAACCTCTTTGATCGCCAAAATTATCGCTGGAACGCTTGGACGCTACAATGATTTGGGAGGCGTAATAAGAGACTTAGATTAAGCTTTTCTGAGTAGGTGCACACCTCTACCAACAACATCATTTGTCTTTCATTCATCTCTGGGTGGAATGGAGACTTGGAAGTTTTTTCCCAATTTGGGGTTTTGGAATGGTGTAGTCTATGTACTTTGGTATAGAACCGAAGAAGTTCAAAATGATGGAATGTCTCACATTACTGTCGCAGTAAGTGACTTTCTCCAGTGCAGTCCACCATACTTCAACCTCGTACATGAGCATTGGTCGAATAACCGATATATATACCCAATAGGTTATGCGAGGTTAAAAACCCCATTAGGTTCCTATGGTTTTTTTGCAGGAGAAAAGAGCTACTGTAGCTTTCCTAACTCTTTCTTGGATGTTAGGTTTCCAACTTAATTTTTTGTCTCATATCAGACCAAGATATTTGGCTTTGGCTTCATTGGTAGCAATTAGTGGTACACCTTTTATTGCAGGAGGTACAATTTCTGACATTTTCTATTTCCATGTAAAAAGGACGAGGCCTTTTTTTTCTCAAGATGCTGCAAGAAAATTCAAAGTCGGGCGGCTATAATCGCAAAAGATCGCCGGATCTTTCTCTGATCGAGTGTCAAGTAACCTCTAAAGGAGTCCTATGTTGCCAATATCAAGTATCGAAGACCAGTGGCAACATTGCCAGAAAGCAGTTAGAGATGCCGCCTCTAATGGGCTGGGTTTCACACAGCCACCAAAACGAAACCCCTGGTTTGACGAAGAATGCAGGCAGGCCCATGCAGCCAAGCAGAAGGCATACAAAGCGGCGTTACATAGAAGGATAAGAGCTGCTCGTAAGCTCAACCATTGACCAAATTTTCACGTTGCGGCAGATCCTGGAAATGACCTATGAACTCCAAATCGATACCCACCACCTTTTCACCGATTTTAAGGCCGCGTATGACAGTGTCTACAGAGACAAGCTATGTCTAGTTTTGGCATCCCTGCCAAGCTCGTTCGCTTGTGCAAAATGACGATGGAGAACTCACGCTGCTCCATCAAGGTTGGCAACGAGCTTACGGAATCTTTCGACGTCAAAAAAGTATTCAGACAAGGCGATGCACTGTAGTGCGATTTCTTTAGAGTTCTTGAGAAGATAGTGCAGAACTCCATCGTCAACACCAGAGGAACTATCTTCCAAAAATCTGTTCAACCTCTCGCGTACGCCGATGATGGCTCAGTCATTTAGAGCGGATGGACACCAATGCTCCGGCCCGGAAAGCCTTCGACACTGTACCCGAGGGACTTAGGAGGATAGAAAGACCGCGACTCAGGTGGTGCACTCAAGTGGAAGAGGACCTCAATCAACTTGAAGTGCAAATCTGGAGACAGCTAGCTAAGGACCGAGCGGGCTGGCGGAGACTGTTGATTGAGGCCCAATTCCTCAACGGATTATAGCGCCACCTTAAGTAAGTAAGTAATACCAATACCCGTATTCAAAGTTGAAGTAATCAGATTGGGAATAGATTTTTGACCATTGTTCAAGTTTCGAGTAATATTCAGATCTCATAATTCCGTGACAAAGTGCAGGAACATTTTAAAAGCTTAACCTAACCTAACACCTTATTTCTTAAGAAAATCAAAGAATTTTTAACTCAACGACTTTGTGATTTTTTTATGATTACTTTACATTCCTCTTATACAATTTGTGAGTACATTTATCATTTTTTTTCTTGAACTTGAATATTGTGTTAAGCTAGTAAAGGGGTCGATACTGTTTTCAATACTATATTTGATAGGAAATCTATCTATTTGTTCTTTTCGAGTTATTTACTTGAGTGTAGGAATTTCCACAACAATGATTGGGTTTATGGAATCATAAAGCTTAGCTATGAGTGAAAATATTTTACTACTTTTTATGTTTAGATTAATTGATTTCTACTACCTGTATTCGGAACATTGTCAATATATACTAACATGACTATTTGCCTATTTAAATTTGGCTCAGAGGTCATCGACAACATTTAGCGAAACGAATTATTGATAACTTCGTATTCTTCTTTGGCTTCAATAGTTTTTGAATGTTTTCCGTCAAGATGAGCAACTACCAAATATGGTAGAAGAAATACGTGGGCATCTGAGAATAACATTCAACGGAAACATTTATATTTATGATCCGTGACATTTTAAGAGAAGACAGGTTCGAAACAAAACGAGCTTAAAAATAAAACTGCTGTGAGACATAAAGGAGAGGTTTCTTCATGACTTAAATGCCTAAGATAGTTTCAAATTGACCCGTTGTTAAAAAAAAAAAATGAGAAATAAAATAAACTTACCGCTTCCGTGACTGCTCCCGTTGTTACACTCTTTCCAGTTTCTACAGCATTACTCAAATTTGGACGGGCTTCTGTACCGTTCACAAAACAACAAATCCAAACATGACTCAAAAACATCAAAACACACATTTTATTCAAAGTTCTCAAACTCGTTTGCTTTGTTTCTCTGTTTCGTTGTTTTCGATGTGTTTCATTGTCAGAAGTGGACATTGCTTTGGCATTTTTCACCTCCGTTTCTCTCTTAAGACTATAATTTTGTAGCACCATTTGCAAATTAACGAATATTGACACTAAGAATACCGTGAAACTCGACCAACATATTGTTGGAGCGATATCAGCGAATTGACTTAATTTTAAAGACGACTTTGACTTATCGAAGACGATATTTTTGGATGTTGCATATTTTGACAGAGTATTTTGGGCTTCCGTAGACTTACTGGACATAACTTTGATAGGATGTGATGATTTAGTAGGACAAGGATTAACTTTCGCATCGATTTGAGTTGACGATCTCTTTTTCGACAACATTTCTGGTGTTGGAAGATCTACTAAAACCGTTTGCGATGCAGGTAGAGTTTTTCTGTCACTTTTATAATTGTTCACTAATTCTACAAATAAATATCTACACTTTTTATTATGCACTTCGGATTTTGTTTCACACCAGCATGCTCGTCGCGCTAAATTCATTTCTTGCATAAGCGACGGTGTTGCACTGTCAAAGTCGGTTTCGTTCATTTTGTTTGTTGCAGGACAAAACAGCGGTGATGACCGCGGTGGTTGACAGTGGATGACAGAGTTGTATGTGTCAGTTTTGTGGTTGCTTTTGATTGCATTGGTTTTAAGCATTGCATCGGGTTAGAATGCAGACACACAAGTTGAGGTAATTCATTTTGGGGAAGCGATGTTCAAATTGAAAACGTGCAAATCACTGAAAAAGAAGAAAATAGAAATTTATATATTTATTAAAAAAATTAAAATGAAATAGTTCTCCTAACAAAATTTGCAATATAAGACAAAGAACTGTCAGTTTTTTTGAATATGTATCTCGTTTATCTCCGTCAAAAAGCTTAAAAACACAATTTGCTCCCCGATATCTCAGTAGCAAGATCATAAAAATGCTAACAAGCTGTGAAAGCATGTGTTGTATTATTTGCTTTTCTACTCTGTATTTTCTGGTTATTTTTCCGGTTTGATCACCTACAAAATGTATGTACAGTTCATACAATGGTGGCTTTAAACTATTTGCATAAATTGTTATCAGATAGGCGCCCCTTGTTTAAGCAGAGTAGTCAAGGTTATTGATTTGATAAGATTGTTGTCACTGAGTTATAAATATTTTGTTTATCATTGCACCATATGCTTGACAAAAACCATTAGCTATAGTCTTCTGAGAGGACTTGTCCCAAGTAAATATTTTTATAATAAAAAATAAGATGGATTTTGATTGGGTTTTTAAAGGGATATCCTCTTTTCAGATTAAGGATTATCTTGATATTGACTCCGGATGTTATGCATATTTATCTATCAAATATTTCGTATTCAAATTTTTTTTGTTAAGATTGATTTAAGGAATAATCTCCAATGGCTTTTAAAAAAGTGCAAATAAAAATATACGATTGATTTATGATACGTTTATGGCAGTATGGCACGTTGACTTTGATGTAACATGAAGGGCTCAATATAATATTTCAAGATTTATAAATATGTTCGGTGCTAAAAAAAGAGAAGGTAAACACCATGCATCGTTTGAACAAGTTTGTATTGCATTGATCGACTGTTAACTTCCAACTAGGTCCAAGGCCCACATCGCCTGTGCTACAACAGTGGTTGCCATGGTTGGGAAAACAGTTATGAGTAATCTTTACTAAGCTGCTTGGTGAGATGTTATGGTATCAAATACATATGTATGTGATTCCTACATCTCGATAGCAAACCAGATTGACTTCATTGCGATCGGAGCAAAATACTTTTTTGCACATGGCGATAGGCCTTAATAACAAGAGTTATGTTCCATTGATTGAGACAAGAATAAGAATATGCTAGGAGAGAATTTGACGTCATCGTCAGGAGAATACAGTGGATCGCCAAGCCCATTCTCGTCACGTCATCAATAACCTAGTAAAAAGTCATTTATTACCAGCCAAGGGCTTAAGAATAATTGGAATCACTGCCAAAACAACAAAATATGTGGTTTGACAGTGAACTCTGGCGAGATTCTAGCTTTTCACCACGGGCTTTATACCGTGAACCAAGCGTGAAAAAGCAATCAAGAGACTAAAGTAACGGTTCATTCATTTCATGGTTTCAAGTTGGGGGCGCTGGCATTTGATACGTGTCAATCGACTTCGCAAGCAAAGTGGTAGCGATACTGACGTCACAAGGCCTGTGCGGCATCGGAATGCACGTTCAGTCGAAAATATTGTTGCTATAAGCAAGTCTTTCTGATGATCCGAATCGAACATCTCACTATCTCACTCAAGGGATTTGTATACCCTTTTTATGCCAGAGACACAGTGAGAACATTAGGAAGAAGGGAAAGGTAGGAAAGGAGGTGTCGATGTACATTGGTCTAAAATTCTTGAACATTGTAGTTACTGGGAAAGACAGAGTGAGGAAGAGAGTTCCACATTCGCGTAGTACGGCTAAAAAATTATTCTCTATACTTGAGAGTACGTCCGAAGTTGGGCTCGAGGGTAAACTGATGGACATTTCTAGAAGCGCGAGTATTATGGTCGAATTGTTTGAGGGGAGGAATGCAACGGGCAATTTCACTAGAGCAATTACCGTAAAAGTAGCGATAGAACAAGGAGAGACACGCGTCAGTGATCTTTCTATCACCATTCATTCTTACAACTCTTTTTTTTATTCCATCCAAGAGGCTTAAGTAAGTAGCTGGAGCACCAGCCCAAAGATGTGAATTGTACTCAAGCTTTTGACGGATATAGGTTTTATAGATAATAGCCAGATCAGACGGGGAGAAAAATTTCTTGCACCGTCTTAAGAAACCCAAACATCTTGCAGCATTTTTGGCGACATCGCGTATTTGTTCGTTCCACAAGAGGTGGTCAGTGATGCACATACCGAGAATCTCGCGTTGTTCGGTCTTATTGATGCAAGTGCCACTCATGGACAGTGGCAAGGGGGCATATCTTGCTTCAACGATAGAAGACAGCATTGAGTTTTCGAAGCATTAAACTCTACGCGATTTTGTATTCCCCATTGTACAGTGCTGTTTAAGTCAGAGTTTAATGAACTTATCATATTTTGCCGTTGCAGTTCCACATCCGAAGAGGAGGGATGTGATTCTGGAAACGAATATGAGAAGCTAAGGGTACTATCGTCTGCGAAACAATTTATTGGATTAGAAGTAACAGACAAGAGATCATTAATAAAAATGATAAAGAGGGTCGGAGACAAAACGGAGCCCTGGGGCACACCAGCATTGCCGTATTTTGCATTTGGATTTGGATTTGCATCCTTACAAGGTTCAAACCACGCAATAATTGAAGCCTACTGCCTGCCTGGACAATATGTGGTTCCAACAAGACGGGCAACAAGGCACACAAGGCGTGAGAAGTTTCCTTGTCGCTCGTTTTTGCAACATCAATTGGACACCAAGATCATGCGATTTGACATCGTTAAATTTTTTTTTTCTGTGGGGCTTCGCAAAAGACCATGTTTACGCGAATAGTCCCCGAACTATATCGTAGTCACATTAAAAATCAACATTACTCAAGTTAAGGCCGAGATACGGCGCAATATGTACGAAAAAGTGATTCAAAATTACCTCAAAAGGATCGCATGCTGGGAAACTCCCGAGGGCCATTTGAATGATATTGGCTTTCACACTTAATAACAAAGTCCAAACTTTATAATGAAAAACAATAAAACGAAATGTTCATTGCAAATGTATCGTTGTTTGGGTTTTATTTAGGTTTACTTTCGACACCAAAAAATGAATGATCCTGTGCATTCGACGACGTTGAAGATTTTACGCCAGTGTTAAGGTGTCAATCCTGCACAAATGTAGAGTAACAAGATTTAATCAAGCGAACTATACCTATAGCGATACCCAGATAGTCAGAAGCTTCAAAGTCCAAACTCAAATGAAATAACCTAGATAACTGGGTCATGTGGGTTAAACGAATAACTCTGCTCCGGTCCGGTAAGTATCATCAAATAAACCTCCAAGCGGAAATTCAGATTATTTCCATTCCTTTTTAAGAATACGTCAATTCCATTAAATCTCACCAATGGTGACTTTAAGTTCAATCCCTCTTAATCATTCTTGAAATTGTCCGTTCATCTCTGAGTGTTCTTAGAACTATTTCATAAAACCTCAAGTTGAATTGTTTCCAAAACATTGTTTTCGACTTTTATTGTGATGGACCGACCGGTCCATCAAAACAATTTCCATTCTCTATGAAGTTCCTTTTTTTCTCACTTCTATGAACCTCTTCGTTTGAATAATCCCTATAAATTCCAAGATACCAAGATATTAAATATCTTCCCAAAGGACTTTCAACGACAGCAACCGAATGTCATCTCCATTCGACATCAAACTACTGAAGTCATTATGAAAACATAAAATACCAACGTAACATACCATCAATCGGTCCCCGCAAGGACGTTCAAATTTATGGAATGATCCGAAAGATTTGAAAAATGGTTCATAAACCATTTTGCAAGGAAGTTAATGAATTATTTAATAGTTTAGTTATTTTGGTTCTAGGAGGCACGAAAACAACTCTCACTGATGTTTGGAAATCAAATTTATAACGCCACGCGGCGTTTTCTTTTAATTTATTTTGACAAGGTGACACTAAAATTCTGAGTTCATTATACAAATGTCGTGATTGTAATTGAATTAATGAAAACATATGAACTCATGCTCTCTCGAGGTTGTTCGTGCCAAACCTGCTGTACATATTCCTACATTTATTCTTTTTTTTTTTAAGAAGAAATCCTTTAATTGAAAATGAAAATCAAATAAATTTTACCAGAAAAATAAAGGGATTTTGATAAACTCCGAACATGTGCATAAAATTAGAAAATCTGTATTCAGAAATTTGCGGTTTTGCCCAAAATTAACAAATCCACCAAAATTAAATTCGTCATTCTTCACAAATTCTCGACAACATTGTGAGTCTTTGTAAAGTAAAAAAGGTGCGAACATTAATTCACACTGTTGTGCTGAACAATTAGATGTGACGCACACTGGGACCTGTTGTATGGAGAGCGTGCTAAAAAATTTAAATCTGTGGGAATCGTTTCAAAAATGGGCATATAATAAATAAAAAGGCAATACAATTCATTTATTTATTTATTCATTTGAAAAATTGTTTGTACATATTTTACAAAATGTATCTTTACAGAGTATTAGATAAAGAAAACGATTTTTTAACGTTCTTCTTCTAATAAGTTCACAACTTCAAGGTCTGATGATTTTCGATTTATAACAGGTAGATAATGTACACATAAGACTCATTAATGGAAAATATCGGTTATGTTATCTTTTATAGATGTCTTTCTACAAAAGTTTAAATTAGATGGAACTTTCAGCAGGTCACTTTTCTTAAAAAATGGTGTTCCACAAGGCTGCGTTCTCGGCCCATTACTTTTCTTGGTGTATATAAATGATAATGAGATCCTTGATGCAACGTTCATATTAGATAAGGTAAATGACGCGTTGAAAAGGTTAAAAGACAAAAAAGCAGGAGGATCGGATGGAATTCCCGCGGAATTTTACAAATATGGAACTCAGGATCTTATTAGTGATCTTTTAACAATCTTCAATAACATAATGGAAGATCCCTTGACAATTTACAGAATCCTTGATCTTGAAATGGCGAAGAGATGTCAGATTGGTTCCACACTTGCACAGGAGTTAGACAAGAATGTACTCTAAGCCCATCGTTTGTTTGCCCTCTATATTGAAGATCTCGTCGAATGCCTACCTTGTGGTATTGAGTACGCCGGAAAAACTATCAAAGCACTGATGTTCGCCGATGATATTGTCATTCTCGCATACTCGCCAGAATCTCTCCAATTAATGATAAACCGCTTGTGTGACTATTGTAAAATATGGAACTTGACTGTGAATTTAGAAAAGTCAAAAGTCATGATATTCAGGAAAGGGGGCGGGCGTAACCGTAACAGTGAGAAATGGTGGTATAATGGAGAGACAATCGAAGTTGTCAACGAGTACAGGTACCTAGGGATACTAATGACTAAGAACCTGGACATGGAGAACCACTTTAAGGATAAGCTTGCAAGGCTAAGACCGCAATCGCTGCCACGTGGAACAGGTGTTTTTCGAACAAAAATATTAGACATAGTGCCAAATTTCGAGCCTTTGAAGCAGTTTCAGAAGCCATCATGTTATATTCGGCTCAGGTGTGGGCTACAGCAGTATGAAACGGTGGAAAAATTGCTGAGATATTATATTAAAAGAATCTTTTATATTCCGTCCAACGCCCCAAATTATCTGGTCATGCTGGAAACTGGACTTCCACCTCTGTTTATACAGACCCTTAAGCTTCATATAGATTATGTTCTTAAGGCCATCAATATGTCTAATGAAAGACTTCCAAAGATAGTAGCGCTTCATATAATAAGGAGAAATACAGGCTGGATGGAAGAATGGCAGGAACTAAGTCAATGGTGCGGGCTGCAACTTAACCTCAATTGCGATGACTTAAGCGAATGGAAACCGAGGCTATACGAACTAATAGCAAATGTGGATCGTAAGTGTAGAAAGGATATGTGATGGAAGCAACATGCTCAGTTCATAGAACCCTATACAGCAGTTTGAACCATAATCTTAATGAAAGGAATTATTTTCGAGATGAATGTAGTGTTGACGAAATATCCATGATGGGAAGATTAAGAGGCGAAAAAAAAAACTAAATTAGTAAATTTTAAACTTTCCGATGATTCTCTTTTTGAATACAACCTTTACTTTCATGCCAATAATTGTAATAAATTTTGTTTACCTGTTCACAAATGTGGTAGACGTAATTTTAATTTGGACCGTTTATGTTCCGGAAGTTGCTTTAAAATTGAGTCGGTGATTTAAATACTCGGGTATTATAATTGATTTCAAGTTAAACTGGCAAGAACATACTCGTTCCTTAAGTTACATTTATTTTATTTTTTTTTTTTAAACCATACGTCAGATTTTCTTGAAAATTGTATGACTTATGTAAAGCAAAATTGTTAGTTCAATAACGTTTAAATAAAATTTAATTTGTTTTTAATGAATAATTTAGAGCCAATTTTGCTAAGAATGCCCTTGTCGTATGTAAGAACTTCGCCAAGTCTCCTAGTTTCCAAAACACATACGACAAATTTTGAACACTTACAACAAAGATTTATCAAATTTTTGAATGGAATATGTGCAACACACAACAAAGCAAAATTTTTTATGAAGCAAAATAAAAATTGTTTTTATTGTTATTTTTTTTTTATGTTTTAATATAACTCGTGTGAATCCAATGGGCTCACGTTTAGTTATATTCTAAATATGACAGAGACGTAGTGTAGAAAAGGCGTAGACGAAAAAAAAAGAGAATTAGTGAAGAGGAGTCGATATTTTTTTTTCTGAGCTGAAGAACAAATGATTCTACTTGACAGTACGTCTGAAGTTGGGTTCTAGGGTAAACTGATGGGCATTCCTATAAGCGCGTATATTACTGGTGAATTGTTTAGGGGGAGGAACGCAACTGGCTTTTTTACACACCAAACGTTACGACGATATTCATATGAGGTAAATAATTCACGCCTCTATCACCAATTTTTCTTAAATACCTTTTCTTTGTATATCTTCCGACTTCCAAGAGGCTATAGCTGGAGCATCAGCCCTGAGATGAGATGTACTCAAGCTTTGGATATAAGTCTTATAAATAGTATCCCAGATCAGAAGGGTAGAAACATTTTTTGCACCGT
The DNA here is from genome assembly GCA_920937365.1 of Sphaerophoria rueppellii. NCBI lineage: Eukaryota > Metazoa > Arthropoda > Insecta > Diptera > Syrphidae > Sphaerophoria > Sphaerophoria rueppellii. Next base: position 77,310,109 of record CAKKXW010000002.1, on the reverse strand, counting down.
CGTCGTACGTTACCCAAACAACTTGTGCTGTTTTTGGCGACAGTGCAAATGTGATCGTTTCAAAAGGTGGTTGGTGAAGTACACATCGAAAATTTCGAGTTGTTCGGTCTTATTGATGCAAGTGGGTTTTTATCTCCTTTCAATGATTCAACAAAGGTAGAGTTTAATTATTAGAGCTTATCGTATTTTGTCGTTGCATTCCCACATCCGAAGAGGAGGGATGTATTTGCCCGCAGTTCGATCGACACCGAAAATCTAAAATTATGTCTAATATAATGAATAAATTCAAGTCAACAAAAAAATATCTTACTTACTTTGTATATGAAATACTTAGTACTATCGACAATCATGTTTTTTTTTCTCCTCAATACCAACATATATTTAAATAAAAAATAGCTATCTCAGCTTGCTACTAGTTGGCGCAATGATCGACTGCTAGTTTGCCATAAACATACCGAAGATTCTAGGGTTAAAACTGAAATGTCAAATGTTCATTTTTGGAAGTAGTGCCAAGTTTCGAATAATTCTTAGTTTTACATAGAAGGAAATTAAATGTGATCACATTTGATAATCACAAATCACCTTTCATGATTCCACCCCAGATATACAATTTTGCTTGTACTGCGTATGGCTAGAACTGCCATCAAACCCCCACGTTGAAATTAAAACAATCTCGTCAGATAGATTAACAGTGTTAAGTTCAAAAATATTTTGCTGAGAATTAAGTAAGCGATTGGCTGTGTGATTAAGCAACGATTGAAGAGACACCTCAGCCTTAGTTTCAGTAGCATAAACGTTACTAGAATAGCATAAAGACTTTTCCGCCTGAATGATTTTTATAGGACAGAAAGAGAGCTTTTGCGAAATTCCTGATGATTTCGTACTGCTTGAAAGTTGAGCTTCAATGATCATTGAAAGTGCTTCTCGTGGCGATATTTTGTTGCTATTTTCAGTAGGACAACCTTTAAATCGCAACAGAGGCTTTCACTTCTAGCTTTTGTTTATACTAAATGAACATTTATACTATAAGTCTACATACTCAGTTTCAAAAGACTTTGTTGCAAATATGGGAGAAATCTGTTTTAAACATTTTGAATGGATATTTGCACTTTTTATTTCTTTTCCACGAGTTTTTTTATTTATGTTGGCAAAAATACTTTTCCCTTATCTACTGACCTTGATTATTGGATAACATTTTCTTTTACATACTGAATTTTATTTTTTTTTTTTTTAAGTTTTAACTAACCGATTAGAAAACACAGCTTCTTTGTATTTACGAATACACAACTTGCTTGTTTTCTAGCAACTAACTGTCTCTCTGACCTTCAAAGTTTAACTCTTAGATAGAAAATTATGTCAACTCGGCAACAACAACAACAAAATTGCAAAATACCGTTATTCTCAATTTTGCATTTTGAGCACGCTCTCCATACAACCGCCCGCCCGACCCCAGTGTGCGTCGTCGTGTTAATGAGGGCCTTCAATTGTTCACCTGTTGATTTTGTTCGTAAATGATTCTTGTAGACTTTTTCGCTTTTCAAAAAATACAAATTAAAAAATTCATTGAGTGAAATTAAATTTCTGAAAACGTAGACATTTACGCGCCATGCAAATTTGGACTTTGAAACATCAGATTTTGCGTGAGTGGTTTTGACCGTGAACAAGAACAAAATAGACTACTTTTATTTATATAAAGACATCTGTTTAACTTATCTTTTTCAGACGATAATATGAATGGGTATACACTTTGAAATTGGATAAATGATTATCAATATTTTTGGATTTGCGTAGGAGTAGATGTGTTGTTTCATGAGTTTTTCACGTGCTTTCAACATGTTTAATACATAATATTGTTGTCATGCAGACATTTATGTCTCCTCCAAGATTATTTCCATCACGGGATAGACATATTTTCTAACATATAAACCAAACTAAACGTTAAAGAATTGTTTAAATTTTACTCTTTTAATGCCTTAAAGCATTAAACCAGACCATCGAATAACTGTGTGTGCACATAATGTTAATGTTCTTCAGCGGAATAGCGAAGGATTAACTCATGGCCCAACTATAACGGCTTAAGTGAAGTGCTATTGCCAAAACAACCGGACCAAAATTTCCTTATGTTAGCAAAAGAAGTAGGCTTCTTTGTATTCTAGGAGTAGTAGATGGCAAACGATGATGGCGCCATCTTGAAACGTTTCACCGCAGCAGTTTTTTTTTTACATAAGTTAAAGGTATGGTTGAGGTTTGGTCTTCTCTTCTTCAAATTGTGAAATTCACTAAAGCAATGAGCGAATGAAACCCATTGAATAAGAAGTATAGGCGAAGGGGTCTTATGAACAAGAATTGAAGCATTTTTCTAAGTAGTGTGAGTTTCACAAACACAAACGCATTACAACAGGGCTGGTCTGCAGTTGAATGGTCAATCTCAGGGGCGCCAAGCGAAATTTGATTGAATCAAGATTTCGATTTTGCTTCAACTTTTTTTTTCAATCTCAATTCTTTTTTTAGGAAGCATGGTGTTTTAACACTAAAGGTGCATTGATTTTCCAGGGTTATTACCAATATTATGTGTTTATTAATTTAGCTGCACATATTTAAGAAATATATGTACTTGAAACTAAAAACAATTTGGAAAAGAATTATATTTTCTTTTGATAATAACATAAGTGGTTGGGTATTGTAGGATCTGAGGGCGTATACTGTATCTTTTCCTACACAAGTGCTTACTTTACCTCAAAGCGGTAACCACCGGGTACTGGTTATATCTCTAGATATAACTTGCGAAACTTGTAAGCGCGGAGAAACACAAGCACCTTTTCAACGGCCCAACAAATTAGGAGGTTAGTGCGAGGGGCTAACAACCCCACCACAGTAAAAAACGAGAAACACCAGCCTCGGATAATGAACCCCCTCTTTTGGTAACCAGACGCGGAACCACAACGGACTATGCATTGAGAGTTTGTACCTGGAATGTTAGAACACTCTACACTCCAGCTCTAGGTGCAAATCAGAAACTTGAATCTGTCCTCTCGCAGTATAAGGCAGACATCACTGCGCTCCGGGAAATTCTATGGATAGGATCAGGGATAATGAAAAGGAAAAACTGCGACATTTTGTACAGCTGTCATCAAAGAATGCATATATTTGGATGCGGATTCGTCGTGGGAAATCGGCTTAGATCGAAAGCCATGGATTTCAAGCCAATTAGTGATCGCCTGGCTGTAATCCGCATCAAGGCCACACTACAAAACATCAGTATACCTAATATGTGCACACGCCCCTACCGATGATGCGGAGGAGTCAAGCAAGGAGGATTTTTACAACCTCCTGGATAGAGCCTATGGAGCCTGTCCAGAGTACGACGTCAAAATCGTACTCGGAGATTTCAATGCAAAAATCGGGAAGGAAGACATCTTTGGCGGATTAGTTGGAAAGCACAGCCTCCAAGAAGTGACAACAGATAACGGCTTCCGATTAATCGACTATGCCAGCTCGTGATACGGTGATAAGTAGTACTAGGTTCCCAAGGCGAAAGATCTACACAGCAACCTGGCGATCTCCGGATGGTCGAACCACCAACCAAATCGAACATGTGCTAATCGGCGCAAGGCACACATCCAACATCTTGAACGTGCGCACTTTCCGAGGGGCAAATGTCGACTCTGACCACTTTCTAGTAGTGACTTAGTTTAGAGCTCGATTATCGAACATCGGTTGCCTTAGCACTCCGGATAATGCCAGTGACTATAGTGAGCGACTCACCGCCGGCCGTCCTCCCAAATACTAAAGATGTCAATACCTTGTGGAACCAATATCGCGAAATAATATAAAATGTAGCCGTAACCACCATAGGTTACCAGCCACCCCCTAAAAAGAAAACGTGGTATGATGATAATTGCGCATTATTAAAAAGAAAAGACGGAAAATGCACGTTTGCAGATGCTGCAACGGAAAACAAGAGCAGCAAGAGAAGAGTACTGAACAAAAGGAGAAACGAGAAAAAGACCCTGCGAAGGAAGAAAAGAGAATCCGCAGTTTCTCAGCTCAAAGACAACCGGCGTTTCTTTAAAAGATCAAAGCAATTGGCTTCTGGTTTCAGAACCGGGACACAGGCTCTTCAAAACAGTGAAGGAAACCAAGTTACCGAAGCACAGGGAATTGTAGATGTTTTCAAGCAGCACTTCCAACAGCTGCTGAATGCGCATAACGTCGAGCGAGCCAGTGGCGAAAGAGAAGCAAGACCAGTCAATGAAGACCCAGCCCCCAGCACAGAAGAGGTAGAGAGAGCCATCCAAAAGCAAAAAAATAACAAGTCCGCCGGGTCGGATGGCATACCTGCGGAACTCTTTAAATATGGAGGAGACGTTTTGATGAACTGCACTGGTGTATGCAGTCATCAACAAAGTGTGGGAGGAAGAATGCATGCCCACTGACTGGTCGATAAGCTCCATATGCCCCATCTACAAAAAAGCTAACCTATGTCATGTAAAAACTACCGATGCATATCCCTCCTTAATTTTGCATACAAAATCCTATCCAACGTACTGTGTGAGCGTCTTAAGCCGTTCTGCAACACAATAATCGGTACGTACCAGTGTGGCTTTTGACCAGGCAAAACAACGATAGACCAAATTTTCACACTGAGGCAAATCCTGGAAAAGACCAACGAATTTCAAGTCGAGACCCACCATATTTTCATCGATTTCAAAACTGCTTATGATAGAATCCACCGGCAAGAGCTTCTGATGGCGATATCTGAGCTCGGAATCCCGAACAAACTGATACAGCTGTGCCGCATGGCACTAACTAATACGCAGTGCAGTGTGCAAATGGGTAAAAGCTCATTCGAGTTGTTTCAAACATGCACACCCTGCGCTGTCATGTGACTTTTTCATCAAAGTCATGGAGCAGATAGTGCGCAAGGCAGGTGTAAGCACCGAAAACACTACCTAGGCTCTGCGGACGACATAGACTTCATCGTTCGATCCAAGAGAACTGAGCTTGAGGCCTTCACAGTGATTGGAGAACAGGCGAAACTCGTTAGTTTAAAGTGAATGAGGACAAAACAATGTACATGCTATACCAACAACTAAAGCAACATCTTCCCACCGCCTAGGACAAAACGTCACTGTTGGTAGCAGCAATTTCGAGATAGTGGAGGAGTTCACCTACCTTGGAGTAAATATCAATTCCACAAACGACAGATCCGAATAAGAATTACGAACCGATGCTGCTTCGGTTTGGCAAACCAACTGGGTTAAAAATTCCTCACTCCAAAGACAAAGTTTCTGCTTAAACAAAACTTTGATTTAACCAGTCCTACTCTACGGCGCCGAGTGCTGGACAATAAGTAAAAAAAGGTAAATTGATACTGGGCACATTCGAAAGAAAAATTCTTCCACGGATTTTCGGTTCTATACATGCGATGATGGCGAATGGAGAAGAAGGTTCAACCGCGAACTGTACGAGTTGTACCAAGATGTGAATGTTGTCCAGAAAGCCATGAACAGTTGACTACATTGGCTCGGCCACATCGAACGAATGGACGACAACGCTCCAGCCAAGAAAGTCTTCTCTTTGCAGCCCTCAGGTTCGAGACGAAAAGGAAGACCGAACATACGGCACAAGGACCAAGTGACTGCGGATGCCAGAGCGCTTGGTTTCGGCGACTGGAGAGTGCATGCGAGGGACCGTTCACGATGGAAGGCTGCAGCATCTCAGGCTGAGATCCTTCATGGATTGTGAGCCGGATAAGTAAGTAAGTAATAACAAGAAATACTTTTTAACAACAAAGCTCGTCAAATAAGTCAATCACCTACAGATTATAAAAGTTTATATCTTTTAATTGTTGGCTTAGTTTTCAATTAACACTGTCAAGTACACTCGAAACATCTTAAGAAAACAATAATTTAAACATTTATTTACCTTTGTGAATATTTTTTTCCAAAAAGTTAAAAAATGGAACAAATGAAATGGTTAACTTGAAATAAAGACCCACTCAAGATAAAAAGAAATGCTATTCAATTAAATGAAAACAATTAAAGAACGTTAAGCTTAAGAGCCAGAAAAGGATTTATATTCTTTGATGTGTTTTCAAATTTTTGTTTAATTAATTATGTATTTGTCTCTGTCGTCTGTCTCTTTTTTTTTTTTTTTCTTTTTTTAATAATTGTAGGAACATACGTCAAAGAGGCTTTCATTGTCTAGATACAAGTTCTTCAGAAATACCTGATGATTAAAATGAGATTCCAAGAATTCTAAATAAGGGATTTTTAAAGACGATGTCTAATTAAGAATTTAATAGATTTAAAGCTTTTATCGCATTTCAAAAGAGAAGTCGAGTGAGATTCTTGATCCTCATAGCAGTAGTCTGCAGATTGGTACTTGCTTAAAATTGTTCTTATTTATTTAACAAGAATAATTTGAATGACAAGCAAATTATAGGACAATATTTACATGGCACTAAATTACCATCATAATTCCAAAATTTTACCATGTTTTTGTTTAATTAAGTACCAGCTTTATCTGGTTTCAAGGTTTGACATAGACTTAACGGAAATTTTCCATCTCTAATTGTGCGATAGGAATATTTGATAGGGGTTCTGCATTCTATTCTTAATCCAAAAAGATTTATAGACGGGTTTTGAAGATAAAACTGAGGCAGAGAAATTAAACAAGAAATCAGTGTTTTGCTTTGACTATTTTAAGATCAAGAGTTTTTGTTTCAAGATTATTACGTAAGTATTGAATCTGTCTAGAGGTGTTTAAGATATGGCGCCAATTGATTGTTTTTTTTTTTTAGTTTTGAAGTAGCATATATGAACTTTTTTACAGTTTTTTTTCTTGTTTTGTTTTTTAATTAAGTCTTGAGAAAATTAAATAAAGTAGATAACAGCTGTATTGGTTTTGTCACGCACGAAAATATATCTAAAAGTTATACACATAAATATTTTAAAATTCGCATCACATGTGGGAATAATATTCGAAAATAGAAATTAGAAAAAGAAATTTGCGATAGTGCGTATTTTATTTTTTCTTTGATAACCAAACATGTTATGCACGTGTTGGGGCATTTACAACGCTTAGATACTCAATACCTTGCGTGGTGTCTGAAAATGTGACTCAATCATTTTCATTGTTCTGAGTCTTGTTGTTCTCGGTTGCCAAGCTCTTTTCCCGTCTTTTATGTTGCTTCATTTGCAATGCAGTTGTTTTTGTTTGGTCGAACACATTACCATTCAAGCTTTCATTAACAGTTCCTAAGTTACTGACCTGCTTTCTTATGAAGTTACTCATTGGATATTCCATAGGCCAAAACTAGCAAGGATTTTGTGAAAACAGCTATTAACTAACATGCTAGGAGCGCCAAGTGACTTCACTCATCAACATCTCTGTGAATGCATGTGAAGAATTGGGAGACCTACAATTCAAAGCCACCGCGCAGGTTCCAAACGTCTAAATTGAGAAGCACTTTTTTCTTGATGCTCTTGAAAGTTTAGTCAGTTCTTCGCAAGAGGCAGCTACCGCGAAAAGTGAAATACAAATTTAATATAGGCATGAGTCGGATTGGAACCAACAAGTTCTGCGTTACGCCAACTCACATAACCAGTACGCCACGTGCAGTACATGCATTTGTGTAGCAATACAAATTCTACAGGTCTGTTCGATATCACTAGCACTGAGGCGCTGTTAATTCGATGTCGATATCCTGGGCATTGCATTGCGTCTACAGCCGTAACAAATTAGGTTAGGTGCGTTGGCTGCTAAGCAGAACGTCGTGATTTCGAGCCCTACTCGTGCCCATCTTTCACTCTCTCTTGCCCTCTTGCGAAGAACTGACAAAACTCCCAAAAGTATCATCTGTCATGAAAAAGTGCTTCTCAACTTTGCCGTTCGGAATCGGCGTTAAAATTGTAGGTCCCCTAAATTCTTCACACGCACCTAGAGAATAATTGTTGATGAGAGTAAGCCATTTAGGCCTTGGGTCTTCAAGAGCTGTCGCGCCACTTTATTTTTTATTTTAATTTTAAAAACAGGCCAAAATACTTGGAAAAATTAATCAAATTACTAAATTATGATATGGAAAAATCTCTTATTTATACAAAATCTGAATTGGTTTTTGTTTTGCTTGCCATGTTTTACCAAAATTGATTAGTTTCAATCGGCATGAAATATTGGATTTAAATCCCAAACTGACACATGTACACATGTACTCGAAAACGTTGACCACTCCCTTTTTACAATACAAATCTTGGGTGGAATCGTGTAAGGTGATTTGTGATTAATCACCCTTGTGACTATCAAATGTTATCACATTTTATTTTCCTTCTGTGTAAAGTGATCACCAACAATATTTTGAAGCTTAACATCATTGTACAAAAATGAACAATGACGTATATAATAAGTTTAACGATTGCCTGGAATCAATCAATGCTATGATGGACGATGTTGATGAATTACTTGTTGTTGGGGACTTTAATCTGCCAAATATCGAATGGACTACTTCACAAGAATGTGACTTCTTATCTGCGACTCATGTATCTACTACAAATGAAACTATTGTCATCGATGGAATGACCTCTCTAGGCCTCAGTCAACTAAACGGGATTAAAAATCTAAATAATAAAATTCTTGACCTCGTATACTTCTCTGACATCATTTGCTCTGACGGAACTGTACAAGCATGCGATACTACAATTGTGGAAGAAGACAAACACCACCCTGCACTCTCAATTTCACTAAGTTTAAACACCCTTAACGTTTCAAGTCATTGTAAGAATAAGCATGAATTCAATTTTAAAAAATGTAATTTTAATGAACTTTATAGACTTTTATCTGATATTGACTGGAATATTTTACGTCAGGACGTTAATTGCAATGAAATGGTTTTGCACTTTTACAAAATATTATTTGACTGTTTTATAGAAACTGTTCCTTTAAGGAAAAGAAAACTTTTGAATTACGCTCCACCATGGTTTGACCTACATATAAAAACTTTAAAAAATAAAAGAAATAAGTCATGGGCTAAGTTGAATCGATCATGGACTGAAGAGGCCTTGCATGATTATATCATACAGAGAGATGAATTTCTTAACTACTCCAATCTTCTTTATTCTGATTACATAATACAAACTGAAAATAATCTTAAATCTAATCCTCGTGATTTTTGGAAATTTGTAAATTGCAAACGCAAATCTGATGGGTACCCATCGAAAATGAGTTATTTGGACTCCTCCAGCCATTCCTCTGAAGAAATCGCAAACATGTTTTCGGATTATTTTCAAAGTGCATTTGGTAATATATCTACTAATGAAAACAATAATAATTTTAGACTAACAGAATTCTCACACCTTAATTCAATAGATTTTTCAATTTCTGAGGACACTATCCTAAAATATATTGATAACTTAGATGACTGTCTTAGTCCCGGTCCTGATGGTTTACCATCTTATATGTTAAAAAAGTGTGCAATATTTTTATCTTATCCTCTTTTCCTACTTTTCAACGATTCCCTAAAATGTTCTGTGTTCCCTACCCTTTGGAAAAACTCCTTTTTAATACCTTTTCATAAAAAAGGAAAGAAAAACATAGTTTCCAATTATAGACCAATTGCTAAATTATCAGCCATTCCAAAAATGTTTGAGTCTATTATCTGTGATACCCTTTCGTTTCACTGTACATCTATTTTATGTGACAACCAACATGGCTTTGTAAAAAAGAAATCCACGATAACAAACTTATTGCAATTTACTACATTCTGTACTGACGCTTTTGAAAACAAAGAACAAGTTGACTGCATTTTTACTGATTTTAGTAAAGCTTTTGACAAACTTTGTCATAAAACTCTTCTTAAGAAATTAAGAATTATTGGTCTTAATGAGTGTTTCATCTTGTGGTTGTCGTCTTATCTTCGTGATAGATTATATAGTGTTGTTTTTAAAAATGAACGTTCTAAATGTTTTACAGTCAATTCTGGTGTACCACAAGGGAGTCATCTTGGTCCATTGCTGTTTGTGTTATTTGTTAATGATCTTCCTTCTATCTTAGTTAGTTCCATGTCACTTATTTATGCCGATGACGTGAAATTATTTCGAAAAATTAGTTCTATGCATGACTGTGATCTTCTACAAGAAGACCTAGAGAGATTTAGGGAATGGTGCAATATAAATAGTTTAGTTTTAAATATTGACAAGTGTAAGACAATGTGTTTTACACGCAAGAAAAATGTCTTTGTATATAACTATTCGCTTAATTCGTTGCCTCTATGTAATGTCTCTAGTTTTACTGACCTGGGAATAGTGTTGGACTCTAAACTTACATATACTAACCACTTTGACTACATTATTAATAAAGCTAACATGACACTTGGATTCATTAAAAGATTCGCTCGTGAATTTCGAGATCCGTATGTACTAAAGACTCTTTATTCTTCTTTTGTAAGGTCAATTTTAGAATACGGATGTGTTGTTTGGGCTCCATACTATGAAGTCCACATAAATAGATTGGAGAGTATTCAAAAGAGATTTTTAAGATTTTGTCTTCGTTTTTTTCCTTGGCCGAACAGGATCATCTTGCCTCCTTATATTGATCGACTCAAACTTATAAGCCTTCCCTCTCTTGCCAGCCACAGAGCTTACTTACAATTTAGCTTTATGGTCGGTGTAGTAAATGGCTCAATATCAGCGCCATCAATTCTTTGTCGCTTGAACTTTAATGTGAGTAATTATTCCTTAAGAAGACAAATGCCACTTCGTAATTTTTATAGTAGGTCAAATTATGGTACACATAGTCCCTTAAATCTTTTAATAAATATTTTCAATAAAAATTTTAACTTAATAGACTCTGTAAATGACAATATAAAATCACTCAATTTTAAAATCAATTTTTTCATACAAAATTAAAACTTATAATTATAATTAGTTTTAAGATATTTATTATATAAATGTAGTTAAAATAAGTCCTGACCGTTAGCATTTAACGAAATAAATAAATAAAAAAAATACATATGACGTTTCAGTTCTGACATTAGAATTTGAACTATCTGTTATGACTAGTACAATCACTCTGGCAATCGATTGTAGCGCCACTTTTTACAAGCATTCTATTATATGAGTTGTATTGAAAAAATAAACGACGTGGCAGAGAATAAGGACAGCACGATATCTGTTAGTACTAGGTATTGCATATACAAAAACAAAGTTTAGACATTAAACTATAGAATAGGCCAGTTCCACCTACAACATCTCATTGAGATCTCAGAGATCTCAGATATTTTTTAAGTGGAACAAAAAATCTCAGCTGAGAACTGAGATGTTTTCTGAGATCTTTGAGATGAAATTATTTTGGATGCGATTTCGAACTCAGCTATTTTGACATGGCTGACATATGTGCAACAACAATTTGTAAGGTAACCAAAAAATCTCAATGAAAACTGAGAATTGTGTTCCACCAAATGATTTCGCCTCAGTCAAAGTGACATTGAGATCTCAGTGAGATGTTGTTAGGTGGAACTGGCCTAATGACACTTCTGTTTGTTTGTTGTAATTGAATTGTTGTTGTTTGTTTACTTTGCCATCTGAGTCTCTGGACTTTGACCCTTCTGGCTAGGTCCATGTCGTTGTACAACCCGTAAAGTTCGCTGTTGTATCTTCTTCGCCAAAGATAACCCGAAGAACTTTCCTCTCGAAACAGCCTAAGTCACTTTCATCCGATTTTGTCAGGGTCCATGCTTCTGCACCATACAGCAGGACTGGGATGATGAGTGTGTTGTACAGTTTTACCTTAGTTGCTCGAGAGAGGGCTTTTCCACTCAATTGCTTTCTAAGCCCAAAGAAACAGCGATTAGCAAGAGTTATTCTTCGTCTGATCTCGGCGCTGGTGTTATTGCCCGTGTTTATAGCGGAGCCTAGGTAGACAAACTCCTCTACTACCTCGAAGTTATACGCGTCTATTGTGACGTTCTGCCCGAGTCGTCGGTGTTGGGTGTCCTTCCTCGAAGACAACATATACTTCGTTTTTCCCTCATTTACCGCTAAACCCATTTTTGCCGCTTCTGTCTCAATTCTCACAAAGGCGCCATTGACATCACGCTGTTTTCTTCCCATTATATCAATATCATCGGCGTACGCGAGAAGTTGAACAGATTTTTGGAAGATAGTGCCTCTGGTGTTGACGCTGGAGTTCTGCACTATCTTCTCAAGAACGATGTTAAAGAAATCGCATGACAGTGCATCGTCTTGTCTGAATCCTTTTTTGACGTCGAAAGATTCCGTAAGCTCGTTGCCAACCTTGATGGAGCAGCGTGAGTTCTCCATCGTCATTTTGCAAAAGCGAACGAGCTTGGCAGGGACGCCAAAACTAGACATAGCTTTGTACAGTTCGTCTCTGTAGATGCTGTCATACGCGGCCTTAAAATCGATGAAAAGGTGGTGGGTATCGATTTGGAGTTCATAGGTCTTTTCCAGGATCTGCCGCAACGTGAAAATTTGGTCGATGGTTGACTTTCCTGGCCTGAAGCCACATTGATAAGGACCAATCAGATTGTTGACGAAAGGCTTCAGACGTTCACATATTACGGCAGAGAGGAACTTGTAGGCGATGTTTAGTAGACTTATTCCTCTATAGTTGGCGCAGTTTAGAGGATCTCCCTTTTTCAGGATCGGGCAAACAAAATGCTGAAGTTCAATTTATAGGGCATGCATTCCTCTGTTTTTATCAGTGTATCCGTCCGTTTCCGAGGCCTGTTGTTGCTTCGCAACTAAACTTTTTTCTACGTGGTCGGGGAGTCACCCCAACGCACAACCCCCAACCTGGAGTGCAACGCACTTGATGTGACTCCAAGTGCAAGAGCCGGAAAAACCGCTCCTTTTACGGCCTGGGCTTCAAATAAGTCGAAGTAGCCCGTAAAGGTGTTCAACAAGTAGTTCGGCCTAACTGGAACTGGAGACGCCACCGTTGATTCCAAAGAAGAAATTCATTCGCTGCCGTCCCTGGGTGGGAGTGCCTTGGTGGGAACACTCCTTCGTTGTGGGGTAATTGGTAGTAACAGCCTACTCCGCTTCGACCTGTCGACCATGGGAGGCCCTTCTGCGAAATCAAGTTTCGCGATCGCATAGCTCTAAGCTTCATAGTAGTAGTTACCGTAAGCCGCTCCGCCACGTCAAGGAACTTGGAACACGGAGGTTATATAAAGTGTGTGTCGTTCAGCCTTCTGTACCACGAATGTTTTATTTTTATCTATTAAATTTGAAAAGACATTAAACAAATTATAACCATAAATTTGTAAAAACAAAACTGCATTCGAATATATTTATTCTATTTCGCAGGTCAATTATCAATAGACGAAGCTCGCTGTGAAGTTATTTCCTCTCTCCATTATTTTCATTTTTTTTTTTATAATTCCACGTTCATTTTGTACTAAACATTCAAAATAATTGAAAGGCGCGCAAAATCGTATATGCATTTTAAAACAAAAAAGTTGTCACAAGAAAAAGTAGCAAATTGGTGATTATCGCTTGTGGCTATCACCTTACGCAAACAAAATTTGTGATTTGTGACTATCACCGATCACCTATCACCGATCGCTTTACACGATTCCACGCCTGTACGGTTTTCAGTAATTAGTTAAATACTTATAAAGGTTTTCAAATAACTTGATTTATTTATATTTACAATTTAAATTTTCTTTTTGTTTATAAATCATATTGGTTGACTGTTCTTTTACAAAAAAAAAAAATATGAGTGCGACACTTGCGGTGGACCGCACTTACTTCCCAGAGTGGAAAAATAGGTAAAAACATTAGTTGTTTTCCAGCCAATGCATCCCGTTGGAGTTTTACAATGTACACTAACGTTGGTTTCAAAGTTAAATTCGATAATGATGATTTGAGGACAATTACATTAAGTTCATTGAATAACAGTGGCGCCATCTGTCAAAAATTGGTCATACCAATACCAACTCGAGGACTCATGTGCAACTACTTTGTATAGTAAAATACAGCCTATATTACTCCTGATTATTGTAGTTTTCTATTTGTGAGCAATTTTTCTAATCGGAATAGTATTATATGGTAAAACGCGTTTGTTCACTATATTAATATGTCTATATATATTAGGGTTAGTCTAGATTTTTGATTGCATTAAAAAACCCTAAGCATCGCTCTTTCACTCTTAACAACACAATACCGCGTCGAATGAGGCCAATTTTTTGACAATACGATGAGTGGTTCGCGAGATAATCGAGACGAGAAAACGTAACGCACACACAAACACACATACACACACACAGACATCACCATAAAAACGCTTTATTCCTATTCTAGTGACCTCGAAAAATGAAGACATGCAAAAATTGGAGATTCACAAAATCGAACCCCTCTGGGAAGTTAAAAAAAAACAATAATCAAAAATAAAAGTGTGTTTTTCCAATACGTAATAATTTCTTGCAATGTTTCGCTATTCTATTGCTACATTCAATTTAATGTTCACTCACCTCAGAACATATTTAATTTACAATTTACTTTGCATGTCGGCTGTCGGGCGTTAAAATTCATTGAAATAACTTAACTTTTGAACTAACAAAATCAAAACCTGAACGTGTATTTTATATTAAAACCATAATTCATTATTTCCAATTGATGAACAAATTTTTGGCACCGATAGTTCCTCAAAAACAACGAAAATAAATTCAAATCCAAATGGCTTATGACCTATACGCTGAAATTAGAAAACACATTTTTACGAATATGCGTTTGGAGGGAGCGAAATTACCATTAACGTATTACGTATTTAAAAAACATGCAGCACTGCAGCACAGCGTGATTAACGAATGTGTTTGTTTGCTTTTTTTTGGAGTAAATTCGGGAAATGGCCTGAAGCCAAGGAAAACCAACAAACCAGCGAATGGATGTTTGCTCTCTTCGTTCGCAGTGCGATAATATTTTTGTTTGTGGAGACAGTAGGTGAAAAAATCTATAAATAAATTATATTTTGTTCATAAATTTGTAAGAAAAAATGAACTTTTGAAGATTATGGATGCGCTGGGCATCTGTTTAAATTGAATTGATTTTTGATTAATATCAGAAACAAAAGATAAAACAGTTGAGATTTTAATGGCATTTTTATTAATCTTCTTTTCCAGTTGATGAGCAGCAGCTCGTGGGAAGTAAAATAAATGCAGATTTGTTTATTTACACAATTTTTATAGGTTACCTAATGGTATTCTTAGTATATTTTTTATTTTTGTTCTTTTAGAAACAAATTTGACTTGGAATGGACAAATTCAAATATTAAATACAATCAATACCCAATGTTTCAGTTTAAAAGAAAGTTCTCCGAGTTAAAATTGAGTATTAGTTGAGATTGTGTTGCTACAAAAAAAAAAAGAAATGACAAGCAAATATTTATGTATACGAGACCCAGTCTCTATTTCATTTGAGAATATTAAATGCTTTTCTATGCCAAGATAAGGAAAATATTATGCCAACAATCAGCACTCTATCATCAAAGGTTTTCCAAATGCCACAATGTCATGGTCACATTCTATGAGTAAGCTTTAAATACCGGAAGTTAGTAGATGTAAAGTAGCATTGTTTCGCAATTCAAGCGGGTGTTTAGTATACCTACAAATAAAAGTATCTAATTACTATATTTTGCGCTTTACACTGAAGCACGTTTTATTTTCTATTACTATTTCATTACGTCTTTAAAGATTTTAGTGCCGACAACAGCTGCTACTTAAAATGTATTGAGTAGTGAAGTGAAGTCGCTGGTTGTGTTATTGGAAGGTATTAAGGCAGTTGAGGAACGAAGGAAATGGTATCATTGAGCAGGAAATGTTGTACTTACTTACCACTTACTTGTCGTAAACACAGTGATTTGTATGAAATTATTGAAGCCTTACACAGCTTAAACCAGAGACAACAAAATGTTGCCAAATCAACTGTCTTTTCATCCAAAAACTAGATACAATTATTAACGTTCCGCAAAACTTTCAACTAGTTTTAATTTAGCGAATTCATTAAAACTCTGTTTCGTACATCATTGAATACATAGTTGAAAAAGGATGTGAATAACTTTTAAATGAAAACTGGAAATTCGCGAAAGTTAACTCTCAGCAATTTGTGTTTCTCTTTTATTTTAGTTCACTGTGTTAACGTGTCGTCGTCATTGTGTAATGAACATTGACTGAACATAGAAAACATTTCTGCAAACTTTCATTGAAATTTATAAAACTATTAAAGTTCTGAATGGGTTTCCTTCAACTGGAATTGTGTTTCATGCAGTTGCAACCAACAAGTTAAAACAAAACATTGCAGCTGTAGGTAATAAATTGAAGAGGTTAAAAACCGTTCATAAAAAAAAAAAAAACTGGTAACAAACGACAAACGACCCAGGTCCCCATTCTTGAAACATAAGTTTGCACTTTATTCAATCAAGGATAATACCATTTGCACTTTTGTCATACGAATATTTGCTTAATAACAATAACAGCTCTTGAAAAATGAGGACTTTGCAATAGCGGCGCATTGAATTTTGTTTAAATAAAATATTGGAATAATCTATTTGATTGATTTTCATTTCCCCCAAGCAAAAATAGCTGTCTTTGAATTATGCTTAATTAAGCCTCACTCAATGAAGCTAAGACCGGTTGAAGGTGGTATGAAATCAGCAAAATCTGGAATCTTAAGTGGACATCAGTGATTTGCGATACATTGAAGCTAATCCGCTTTGAAAATTTGTGTCTTTATTTTTGTTTTTCTTTTCTTTTTTGCTGAGCTGCAGGGAGTGTATGTTCGTGTTTTATCGCTTTTCACTTTCATTTGATCCTCTTAGTATCCTACATATTATTTGTACATGAAAAGAAGTGTGTTAATAGGAAGGTATCAAGTTTAGAAAGGACGAACTACTTATTTTTAAATTGATGCATGGTTATAATTGATTTCTTGATTTTATGGATTTTATGGTTTGGTGACCTTTTTATGCATTTCTATTAGATTTTCCAAAAACAACAATGTGCGATTTAAAATTGTATAAATTGTCAAAATACATATACATAGATCAACCCTCAAACGTTTTAAAAACTTTGACTTGCATATTTTATGCACATGTTACATTTTTTTTTTGTTGTGGATGTTAATGCTCAACAAATGTTCCATTAGGCTAAAAACACACCGAAGCGGACAAAACGTCTTTTTGGTCTTTGACAAAAATCGTGTCTGATTCCAACCCACACCGAGGCCGACAAAAACAAAATGTTTTGTCTTTGTCCGCTTCGGTGTGTGTTGCTCCTATGAAACCTATACAACTAACATCTTTTTTTTGTCGATTTCTGTTTGTTTGTCTTGTTCATTCTGGTGTGTTTCTTCATAAAACGGTGTATAGTTTGTCGTAAGACAAATAGACGTTTTGTCCGCTATAGTCCATGTTTCACCAAAAACATATTTTTTTGTCTTTGAAGAATAAAGATACATATATCAATAGCTATGGACACATTTTAAACATGCAAAAATGGGACATAATATGAACGAAACTCATTTCCAAAATTCTATTGAATTTATTTTTTTCCAAAACGAACTCTAAAAACAGCCGGTAAAAAAAACAGCTTCACAACTAGATTTCTATACAAAAAAATGATTACATACTTCAAAAAAAAAAAAAAAAAAAAAAACAATTAACAAAATTGTATTCTAAATAATGTTTTAAGTAATACTTTGTGGCAAAGCCTTTGATGATTATTACCACCTAACATCGTCGGCTCATGGAATTAGCTAAGTCGGATCCCTTTTTACCGATAATTATTCCAGGAGAATAGTCATAGTTTCATTCCTGACACCGCTTTCTATAAGTCAGCCCATAGATTCTCAGTTGGAATGAGATAAGGCGACTGGGTTGGCCACTATATTACATTTATTCAATGGGGTTGACGACACCAAAAAATTGTCTTTTTGGGATCATTTTCATGTTGGAAGACCCACAAAAGCGGCAATTCTTCGTCTACATAGGGTAGCTTAATGTTCTTGAGAATGTCAACATAAACGTGTTGATCCAATATGATTTTGATCCAAAAAGTTGGTCCAATGCCATATTAGGAAAAGCAAGCCCAAACCATTATGCTTTACCATTTTGATGTTGAAATTTGGGTTGTTCTCTGCTTTAAGATGTCTTCTAACATAGGAGTGTGATCATTTGCAAAGTTTTCGTCCATCCTTTAAAATTCCGCCATTTCTCTTGTGGTGATAATTGTTCTGCACTTTATCAGCCTTATTTATAAACAAGTATTAAAGGCAGAATAAAGTTATTCCGACCTTAAACCGCCTTTAATACTGAAAAGCTTATTTATAAAAAAAAAATAAAAAAAAATTAGAGTCGGAATAAGCTAAAACTGTTTCATAGGAGGTTTAAAGCCGGTGTAAGTCCGTTTCAGTACCTAAATGTCATTTTGAAAATAAAATTTGTCAAACAAATGTTTTGTCAAATTTTCAAATGTCTGGCAGATGCATTTGAGTCCAAAAGAGCCATTAATTTAAAATCTTCAGAACGTATATAGTTTTTAAAATTATTTGGAACCGTTCTTCGTGTTCATACCTACTTTTGCTGGTATCAAAATAAACATTGCTCAATTCAAAAAAGCTACATTTTGCTCTTTACTTATTTATTTTATGAGAAAATGAAAGGCAGTGTCAGGTTTGTATATTTTTTTGACAAAAAATATACAAATGTGTCAGATTTCAATAACTAAAGTTTTGGATAGGCCAATTTTACAGTTCAAAATTGGACATAAGCAGGGCATAACTAAACCGAGTTGGAAAATATTTTATAAATAAGAAATAGGAATAGGTTGATGTACCTGCTTATTCTCGTTATAACTATTCCGGGTTTCAAACGAGTATTAGTGAAATCTAATAAATAAGGCTGTATCAGCCTTATTTATAAAAGAGTATTAAAGGCAGAATAAAGTTATTCCGACCTTAAACCGCCTTTAATACTGAAAAGCTTATTTATAAAAAAATAAACAAAAATTAGAGTCGGAATAAGCTAAAACTGTTTCATAGGAGGTTTAAAGCCGGTGTAAGTCCGTTTCAGTACCTAAATGTCATTTTGAAAAAAATATTTGTCAAACAAATGTTTTGTCAAATTTTCAAATGTCTGGCAGGAGCATTTTCGTCCAAAAGGGCCATTGATGTCAAATCTTCAGCACGTACACGGTTCTTAAAATTATTGGGAGACATTCTTCTTCATACTTTCTTTTGCTGGTAACAATATAAACCTTGTCCAATTCAAAAAAAAAAATACATTTTGTCCTTCATTTAATTAATTTTTTGAAAAAATGAAAGGCAGTGTCAGGTCTGTAAATTTATTTGACAAAAAATATATAAAGGTGTCAGATTTGCTTCATTTTCAATAACCAGAGTTTTAGACCGGTCAAATTTATAGGAATAAGGAATAGGAATAGGTTGATGTACGTGCTTATTCTCGTTATAACTATTCCGGGTTTCAAACGAGTATTAGTGAAATCTAATAAATAAGGCTGTATATGTTTAAAAAACGTAAGCTGTTAGAAATCTGGGACCGAATTATCGCTTTAGTGAACGAGTGAGTGAGTCTCTTGGGTCAT
This sequence comes from Sphaerophoria rueppellii, assembly GCA_920937365.1. Taxonomy (NCBI): domain Eukaryota; kingdom Metazoa; phylum Arthropoda; class Insecta; order Diptera; family Syrphidae; genus Sphaerophoria; species Sphaerophoria rueppellii. The sequence goes on along the minus strand of CAKKXW010000002.1, from coordinate 77,290,491 downwards.
GAGTGATAAAACGAACGAGCAATCACATTGGGATGATGACATGAGTCACGTATCGTTTGAGAATTAAAAGTTTTAGTTTTATCGATAAAAATAAGTACTTGATTTGCGCGAAAAAGCGAAAGAAGAAAAATTAAATTGTTTTTTTATGAAAAAAAAAAATACAGTTTGACTGTTAACAGAAGACGAGATTGACGAAGCCTTGGACCGGCAAATGTTTACCCAAATGGATTATTGGCTAAGAATTTCATAATAAAATAACTGAAATATAGTTACATTTAAATTTTTTCTTAGAAAGTTCCTCCCATTAGTGAGCTGTTTAAGTATAGAATGAAATTCAGTTCAATAACTGAGGAAAAATATTTTTACTAGAAGCTTGATAGATTACTCAATAACGTGAGAGGTAATGCCAAATACACGCTAAATTCAGTCACGTATTATTCGATCAAGGATGTGATAATTCGGCCCCTGGATTGATTAATCGAAACCGAGGACTCAAAAAACCACTTTTTTCACAACAAACAATTGACAACATTGATTTTTTTTACAAAATGATAAGAAGGTCTTACGAAGTCATGTCTTGTGATTATTTAAAACTAAACTTAACGAATTCAACAAAAAATTGTATTGGCCTTGGCAATAATAATAAAGCGGGTAGATATGATATTTCCGAAGATGCTCAAATGAACTCTTTAAGAATTGAAGAAATATAAAAATATATGCCAATTCTGAACGTCTAAATTGAATTGTTCTTTTCTGCGACAAATCACAGATGCTGTTAGATGTGGAACTTAGCTCCGTCGGATAAAAATTCCAGGCTTAGTATATGCAGATGATATATGTAGTTTTCCTCGCAGCGAAAGCTGATGGCATGCAGTTTATGATAAAAAGATTAAAAAGGTTTTGCAAAAGTTGGAACCTATCTGTAAACCTGGACAAATCGCAAATGATGAGCCTAAGACAAAGTGGAGGCAGACACTCACGAATCGAGAAGTAGGGGCGGCACAAGGTATGGGGTGGGTGAGGTATGGACCCCACCTTAAATTTCTGAGCATAAGGTGCACCCCACCTTCTGGCTTTGGAAATATACCAATTTTTTTTAAGTTAATTGAGGAAAAAAAAATGTTAAGAAATTATGAATATTGTTGCAATAATTCTCGATTGATTGACTGAGACTGGCCAAGTAATTTGATTTATTTTTTTTTTTCTCTACTTGATTTTAGTTTGTGTCCGACCGAACCTTCGGCTTCGACACCCCACCTAAACAAAAAGTATTCTGCCGCCCCTGTCGAAAAGTGGACGTTTCAAGGGAAAGAAGTAGAAATTGTTAAGGAGAACATATATCTGGGGGTGGTTGATTTCATAGAACTCTAACATGGAAAAACATCTTCAACTCAAACAAGCAGATGCTAAGCGATCTACATATTTGTTCGGATTGGGGTAGTTGTATACATAAGAAGTGTATTTCACTTTTCTTATGGAGCAAAAGCGTTGTGATTCCGATTGTACGAAACAGTAGAGAAGAGGTTTTTGAGAATACCCCCTAGTTCGTTATATGTTACATTTAGAGTCTGGCGTTCTCACTTTGTTTTTGGATACTCTTAAGATTTATTTCAACTAATGCTAGTTTTAGCAATGAATGGGCAGAGAATAAAAAATAATAGAGTGGCGCGACAGCTCTTGAAGAGCCAAGGCCTAAGTGGCTTACTCTCATCAACAATTCTCTAGGTGCGTGTGAAGAATTGAGGGGACCTACAATTTTACGCCGATTCCGAACGGCAAAGTTGAGAGGCACTTTTTCATGACAGATGATACTCTTGGAAGTTTTGTCAGTTCTTCGCAAGAGGCAATGTCCGTGAAAGATGAAATAAAAACTTTGGGCCCGAGTAGGATTCGAACCCACGACGTTGTGCTTAGCAGCCAACGCACCTAACCACTAAGCTACGGAATGGGCAGAGAATACCAACAAAATAATAATAATGCACTTAATGTGCAGTAATTGGATTAAGAAGAAACCCTACAAGTCTTAAATGGACCTCATGGCTGGAATATGCTTTATAATTTTACCGTTCAAACATTTAAATATCGCAACTGCTGTAAGCGAAGGTTTTTAAACAAAATATATATAAATACTTATCTATTAAACATAATCAAAATTTAAATTTTAATACAAAGTATGTCAGTCTGGTAGAAGGCTTTCCGCCAAACCAATAAACTTTTAGATTTGTGAAGGGTCAACTTGGTTTGCTAACTTGAGTCAACTCGAGCTAGCCCTAACTCGAGTTAAATCGGTTTGTTTTTTTTTTTTTTTTTTCAACTCGAGTTAGCTAAGTCGGTTTGCCAACTCGAGTTGAACGGTCCAACTCGGTTTGCTAACTCGGTTCTCCAACTCGGTTTGCAACTCGATTTGAAAATTCGGTTCGCCAACTCGGTTTGCAACTCGATTTGCAACTCGGTTTGCAACTCAGTTTGCCAACTCGGTTTCGCCAAATCAGTTTGCCAATTAGGTTCAGCAACCCGAATCGCCAACTCGGCAATTGATAAAAAAGACTAGTTTACTTGCTTCTAATTTTGTACGTGTTTTTTAATTTTGAGTTTACATATTGTATACAAGGCAATTAATTACCAAGTGTTAGAATTTTTGTATTTTCGTTTTTTTTTTTTATGTTTTCTAGAGCGATTTTCGGGGCAATCCGGTAACATTTTGAACGAAATATTCCTCTATTGAGCCATTGACATTCAACTTTCAATAGCGGATGGCAGATTTTTTGACGGATTAAAAACCTGGTATTTTCATTTTTTTTTTTTTTAAGTTTCAAAGCGAATTGGCAAACCGATCTACAAACCGACTTGGACAACCGAATTTTCAAACCGAGTTGGCCAAACCGAGTTGGGCAAACCGAGTTGCAAAAAACCAACTCGAGTTAACTCGGTTTACAAAATTTACGGTTAGGCACATCACTATTTTAGATACCTATAATTATCAGTGAGTGAGTATTGACTAGTAAAGTCCTCTCCCGAGCAACTAAAATAACACTCTACAAAACTCTCATCATCCCAGTCCTCATGTATGGTGCAGAGACATGGACCATGACAACATCTGATGAAAACGCTTTGGGCTGCTTTGAGAGAAAAATTCTTCGAGTGATTTTTGGTCCTGTCTGCGTTAATGAAGAATGGAGACGAAGATTCAACCAAGAACTGCACGAGCTGTACAGCGACACTGACTTAGCCAGAAAAGTTAAGGTCCAACGACTTAGATGGTTTGGTCATGTTGAGCGAATGGAAAAAAATGCTCCGAGTCTTCGGATCCAACCCGGAAGGACGTCGCAGAAGAGGAAGAACGCGACTCAGGTGGTTGAGGACCTGAACCAACTTGGGGTGAGAAACTGGAGACAGCTAGCTAGGGACCGAACTGGCTGGAGAAGTTTGTTGGGTGAGGCCCTGGTCCGACCTGGACTGCAGCACCACCATATGTAAGTAAGTAAATATAATTGTCAAACTGTTTGTATATTTTATATATTATTTTAATGAGTCAATAAAACTAAACTAAAGATGCAACAAAAAGACAAATGGCATGAGTTGGATTCGTTACCGATTTCACTTTTTAAAGTATGTCAAATTTTTATCAAATATAGGTTTGGCCCAATGTGGAATAAAAAGAACACAAAAAATTTACCAACATCTATAAAATGTGTTACTTTTGAAGTCATAAATTTTTCCGAAAAGGACATTTTTTTTGGTTTGTTTTTTCTTTTAACGTAATTATGCTTTTTTATTTTTACTCCGAATATTTTCCCATTGTGTTTATTTTATTTTTTTTTTTCTTTGCAATACATTGTCATAGAATATTGTTAATGCAAATACACACAATCAATTTCCAAGGAACATATAATTTGAACAATGAATTAATATCGACAACGAAGTGAGGTGTTAATGTATGTGCGAATTAGGGTATACTGCGGGTAATATAATAGGTCGGAATTTTATTAAAATTTGGGTGCTGTTAATGTTAATGCTTTTTGAAAGACTGTTGACATAAGGTAACCACATCGATGTGATAAATATTTAGATACATTAAATTGACTTGCTTATAAATAGGAAAATTGTACATTAAGGTGTTCCAAAAAAAAAAAAATGTGTTGGAAACTAAAACAAACAAAAAACACATAAGCAATTAACCTCAATGTGTATACAATTTTAGCTTTGTTGAAAAGGAACATACATAGTCATTCATGAAGTGTAAGCAAATATTTTATGTAAATATATTGGCTCAAAATTACAGTCCGCTAATGAACAAGTTTAGTGTGATACAAAATGAAGTTTCATACATGACTCAAACGTCATTTTAAGCTAGAATCTATCACACTAAATTCTGTTTAAACTTTTCATTAGCATAATGTTATGCCATTGTGTCTTTATTGCTTTATTTATTTTGTCTTTTTTGACTTGGGTCTGAATACTCGTTTCGTACATTATCAACATGATATTTCGAAGAGTATTTTTTTATCTCCAACAGTAGGTAATTACAACTTGATGGATTGTTTCATTTTTAAAATGTTCAAAGCGGAGATATGCAACAGCGTGCACACTAGCATTCACAACCAAATACATAGTTCAATTACACGTTTATCAATTAATCCGCACCTGCTATTCTATTCAGCGACTATGAGTGTGACAAGGTGATTGATTTTGTCGCCAAACTATTTTTTTTTCAGACATTCTAAAACAATCATCAATTGCAGAAAAGTCATAATAATTAACCAGGTTTCCCTTTCAGAATCATAATCATCAGAACGTGAATTGGAAAATCAAAGGTTAACTGGCAAAAATTAATTACAAATTGCGCACTTAAATAAAGCGCTAAGGGTTTGGCGCCAGCATTAATCAACCTTGACTGAGCAATATCTTTTACCAGAGGAATTTTTTAAACTTTTTTGAGTTAGCAGAATTAAATTAGCAGATTTAGTTGTGTACCGGTTTAATTAGCGTGTCCTAATAACAAGAATAATAACAAAAATACTTTTTGTTATTATTATTGGAAGAAAATCGAAACACAAAAAAACCGATTTGAATTATTATTGTTGTATATTCTTTGCCAAAGTAGGTCAAGTGCAAATTTTCCAAGCACGTGGAAGGGTGATATAGTCTATTGAATTTGTGTACCTATTGTTTGGCTTTTTTTATTTGTTCGTGTTTGTATAAATTAATGGGGGACCAAAGGACATTTGTGTAAGGATTTGTATTGAAAATTATAGGACACAATCATGAATCATGGCATTAGCCAAATTGCAACTCTTGATTAAGAATGTTTGACTTGAACTGATTGGCACAGTTCTGCACTGCGAATTCACAACATTTGTCATCGTTGTTTTTAAATGCAATGAATCTTGCACGCGTGTTGGAAGTAGATTCAAGGGCTCTGACCTCGGCAACGTGTTCACTTTAAAACATGGAATTACTACAAATTATTATTATTTCGTTTTAAGCTGCAAAGCTGCTTTGCTGATCTCCGAGAATTGATTGTTTCAGACAAAACAATTGGAATGTTTTATTTTAACACAGAATTGAAATAAAGTTGGTCAAGACTTTGGTGAGTTTGGCCGATTAAACGTTTATTTTCATGTTCTCGTTATGTAATCTATACTTATATATCTATATCTATACTAATACTAGCTGACCCTGCAGACTTCGTACTGCCTCAATCGATAAATAAAAGTTCTAGGTTAAGGTATCTCGCTACTACTCTACCCGCTTCCCACTACCGTCATTCCGCTTACCGTTACCCGCTAACCACTATCCCACCACCCCACTACCATTACCGACCTCTACCCCGCATTAGCATGGCATTGTTTGCTTTTTTTTATAATTTGCACACACTAAAGGGGCTTTTTATACCCTTATTATGCCAGAGACACAGTGAGCGCATTAAGAGAGATGAAGGGGTTCAAAAGTAAGTGTCGGTGTACATTGGTTTTGAATTCATCAACATTGCAATGACTGGGAAAGACAGAGTGTGGAAGGGAATTCCACATTCGCGTAGTACGGCTAAAGAACGATTCTCTATACTTGAGCGTACGACCGAAGTTGGGCTCGAGGGTAAACTGATGGGCATTCCTGGAAGCGCGAGTATTACGGTTGAATTGTTTTAGGAGAGGAATGCAACTGGCTATTTCACTAGAGCAATTACCGTAGAAGTAACGATAAAACAAGGAGAGACACGAAACGTTACGACGGTGTTTCAATAAAATGAATGAGTTAGTAATCTCTCTATCACCAATCATTCTTACAGCTCTTTTTTGTATTCCATCCAAGAGGCTTAAGTAAGTAGCTGGAGCACCAACCCAAAGATGTGAATTGTACTCAAGCTTTTGACGGATATAGGTTTTATAGATAATAGCCAGATCAGACGGGGAGAAAAATTTCTTGCACCGTCTTAAGAAACCCAAACATCTTGCGGCATTTTTGGCGACATCGCGTATGTGTTCGGTCCACAAGAGGTGGTCAGTGATGCACATACCGAGAATCTCGAGATGTTCGGTGTCAATGATGCAAGTGCCACTCATGGACAGTGGCAAGGGGGGTATATCTCGCTTCAACGATACCAGACAGCATTGAGTTTTCGAAGCATTAAACTCTACACGGCTTTTAATTCCCCATTGGACAATGCTGTTTAGGTCAGAGTTTAATGAGCTTATCATATTTTGCCGTTGCAGTTCCACATCCGAAGAGGAGGGATGTGAATCTGGAAACGAATATGAAAAGCTAAGGGTACTATCGTCAGCAAAACAATTTATTGGATTAGAAGTAACAGACAAGAGATCATTAATAAAAATGAGAAAGAGGGTCGGAGACAAAACGGAACCCTGGGGCACACCAGCTTATGTTTATTTGTCTTTTATTTTTTAACCTACCTTTCACAATAATAAGCTTCAATGTCACTATCACTACTGCGAATCTGCGATCATTAAAAAGTGGCTCATAAAAAGTAGGCTCATAAAAGTAGGGGTAAGTGGTAGGAAGTTGAAAATTAAGGATTGAATGTATTTCTTAATGCCGCACCATACAAAAATTATGATTAGAATAACTGCTCAAAAATGCCAAAACAAAATATGTGGATGAGCCTTCCTTAACAATTAGCGGTATAAAAAATAGATATGAACCTATTCTCATACCTACTGAATACACACCACATATAAAATTTCATAAATATCGATCAAGCCGTTTCGGAGGAGTATGACCACTAAAACTGTGACAGAAGAATTTTAATATTAGAGAAGATATAAAGCTGAAAAGTTTGTTCGTTTGGAACTACTGGTTCGAATGGTATAATTCTTTGTGTTGGGTTAGATAGTATTAATCGAGGATAGCTTTAGGCTACTTAACATTAAGCTGTGACCAATAGGAGCGAAGAATCAGTGGAAAATGAGCGAAAAACGGCAAAAAAAAAGTTATTTTTTCTGCGTTTTAACACGATCTCAGGAACTGCTTAATGTTGAATGGTCCATTTTTCGTAGAAGGCTTCAAGCTTTATAACATTACGCTGCGACCAATAGGAGCGAAACGTCAGTGAAAAATGTGGCAAAAAATATTCATTTTTGAAGGCTTGTTAGGCGCTTATCCAAGCAATAGTCTATTGAATAGTCTATTTATCGGGGAAGGGTTTAAGCATTACAACGTTACGCTAATAAGTTACGAATAATAAGAGCAAAGCATCAGTGAAAAGTGTAGATAAAACGGGGAAAATTGTACATGGATATATGAAAAGGCTTCTAGTTAAGAATAATTTCGATTTAGAGAGAGTCCACTGTTTTAAAATAACTTCGCATAAAAATTCCCATGAAGGATCAGTGGCGTAGATAGGGGGGGGGAGATCAGGGGGATCCCCCATTGGGATCGATAATTGTTCAACATAACCAGTTCCAAACGAGTAAGAGAAACGCACTCTGTCATTAGTATCTACTCACAGAATTCCTAGAGGCATTGTCAAATGTATATTCTATGTACCTACATTCTATGGGGAAACAGCAAAATTTCTCTTTTTATACGATTTTTAAAAAGCTTTTATTGAACTTCTCTCACGAATTGATAACTAGTAAACGTGCAAGAAAACGAGCTTCCATCCAGCTTTCCATTACAAAGAAAATTAAAATTATTAAGATTTCTTCGCACCGTGTGACACATTGTTAAGTCGGTATAGGAAACCGCCGCAAACTAAGCAGCACATTCATCCGCACAAGCAAATGTTCGCACAACTGCAGTGTAGTTAACCAGAATCTTAACGGTATGGATAACTCACACTCATTCATTTTGACCAGAAAGCCAAATGCGCTATTACTTAAGCTAGGCATACACGGTGAATATGTTGGTATGATTTGTTGGGGTTGGGCTGAAAATTATTCGTGTATGGGCATGGCCAACAAATCCACGGTTTATGAAATATTTTGTAAACCGTGAACTTACGGCCAACATGTTGGCAGTGTATGGGCAAGTTTACAACAAATTTTGAAATTTATCAACATATGGCGTTGTGTGACAACAATTCCTCATTTGTGTTAGTATTTTTATTGCGTTAACATGCCGCAAGGCAAACAATTAGACATGCTATTGCATCATCCGCACTTGTATCGCACAACTTGCCTTCACGACAGTCACACAAATAATGAAGTTTATAAACATGTTGGGCCGTGTATGGCGAACCGCTGCCCAACAAATCACACCAACATGTTCGCCGTGTATGCCTAGCTTTATACCTTACAAAAGCGGCAGATTGACTGTCATTCGTCGTGATTTTGCGGGTTATTTGTGCAAAGTCAAACCAATTATGCTGAAAAATGTCAAATGTGTGTCTCCTTAAACGGCTCATACTTATCGGTGTATGTGCGCGGAGATATGTGCCGCCTGAGCGAACTAGATTTATCACTCCCCCCCCCCCTATCTACTATCTACGCCACTGTGAAGGATTAGCCTCTTGTTTTATATACATGAACAAATGTTGGCAGGAGATGACCTTGCAACTTGTTGAATCAGCCACTTGACGATGACCCAAAAATATTTTTTTTATTAAAAACTAAAATTAATTATTTTAAAAATTGTAGTAACTAAGAAAATAAATGTCTGTTTTTGTTTTAAGGACTTTTTAACGTTAACAGGTTTGGAGAGTGTCATAAATAACGAAGTAGAAGTTTGTTAATATTTCATGTCTTTCTTCAAAATTTTTGGGACCAAACATGACAAAAATCTTAAATTCTTATATTTTTTTAAAAACAGCATCTTCTCGTGCATGTCCTGTAATTTTGAATGCAACATTTCACCCACTTGACATTCATTGAGCTGAAATGTTTATCACATGTATTTTATTTTTATTTGTTTTCTCAAGAACCAACGGGCTAATTTATTTTAGGTAGGTACTTTTTGTGTTTAAAAAAAAAATAGCGTTTTAAGAAATATTAAATATGTTTACATTAACTTTATGAATAGGTAAATGTACAGGTGCTAGAAAAAGTACCTGTGATTCAATAAGGCTATATGTTTTAGAAAGAAAGTTTTACAGTTTTGAATAAATAATTTTTATTAATAGGTTCTACCAAAATTTTATTTAAAGCTTCAAATTTTAACAACCCCGGTAAATCTATGTTAAACTTTACCTCAGCTTAGAAGTCTTCCTAAGTTTAAGAAAATAAGTTTCTTTAAAGTGGGTTTTACTGTTTATTATTCTTTTTGTTATGTGTTCGGTAGAAAAAAAAGAACTAATCACTTAAATAACGGTTTTTCACTATACTCATTGGGTACATAAATGTTTAGTAGCTAGGAGCTTTGCCATACCGACTTACAGCCTACCTACTTAGCTTTTTGGGTCTCTTTAATAAATAAATCATGAATGGTGAGAAAACTAATGAGTTACTCCAGAAACGTCAATATCAAGAAAGGGATACAAAATAACAAGCCAAGTCTTAAATGAGTCATTTAAACACCTTAAAAAAAAAAACAGTTCTCGTGCTCCTCATTAAATAATGATCACTGAATCATTCTTGTTGAATTTATGTTGGCTCGAAAAAAAATACTAAGAAGCTCAATTGAATGTTTAATTTTAATTATTTTCTCAAAACATAAATAAGTCATGATCATCGCGAATGTAATTAAAACTGATATCCTGTCCTTTAAGAAAATACAAAACCCACTTACCATAAGTCAATAAAAATTAGGTATAATTTATTAGTTTAGTTCCAGTGTTGTGCGTTCTGGAGTGATGAATAGATAAGTGGAACTGGAAATTTTATATTTTGATATTATATTTTGTTTGCATTAAAATAAATTTAAACACTGCAGACAAAAATACACAAATATTTAATTGCAGCAGATTGCCTCAACAGAAAGATACGAAAACAGATAATTTTTTGTTTGTGATTCAGAAACGATTTTAGCGTCTAGTCTCAGTATGGTAATAATAATCACCTTTTTTCTAAAAATATACACACACTTCAAATAAATAGGAACAAATTTCAGACAAGAACATATTACACTGAACTAAAATGCTTAAGCAATGCACAAATCCAACGGAAAAAAGGAGAACGGTTTTAATATTTCCTTCAAAAATAGAACAAAATCTATAAAAAGTCGTTTTTTGGGATGTTAAAATAATTTATTTTTGCTTTCGATTCGAAAGAGAAAGGTTTTCTTGTGATTCGATGTTTGATTTTTATTATTAACGCTATACTTCTGTGTTTTTAAAGATAGGTATCCCTTATAAATGAAAGTATCGATTTTAAAGATTTTAAATAATTGGGAACATGGTTACGCTTTCCAACTGGCACGCGACGATAATCGCCTAATTGGAACAACAACAAACAAAACTTGCGCGGCGGAACCGGCGAAGTCGAATTGACAAATGCAAATGAAAAATGTGAAAATGTTGAAATGAAAATAAACCATGCGAAAAAGGAACTGAAACAAAATGAAAAAAAAAAAAAAATAGAAATGACACTTGACAGAAGCAAAATTATTTTTTATTTTGCGTAGTGTTACAAATGGGTGCATTCAAAGACAAAACCACTTTAACAGTAAAAAAAATCTTTAAATTTAAATATTATATTTTGGAAATTTTGTACCACAGATCAGTAACAAGAAGATAGAAAACGAATTTGAGACAGCTTGGTTTCCTTCTTGTTTCTGATCTGTGTTTAGTACATATATTACCTAAAAGGTGTTATAGTCATATTGCCTTGATTCATCCTCGGACCAAGGATTTAAAACTTTACAACTCATTTTTATTAACGTGAAATTAATCATTAGAGCAAATGCTAAGGCCCAGAAAGCCTTCGACACTATTCTCGAGGGACATAAAAGAAGAGGAAGGCCGCTACTCAGGTGGCGCACACAAGTGGAAAAGGACCTCAATCAACTTGGAGTGCAATACTGGAGACAGCTAGCTAGGGACCGAGCTTACTGTCGGAGACTGTTGATTGAGGTCCAGGTCAGCCTTAAGTAAGTACCTGAGTAAGAAATTGATCATCATGACAAGCCTAGTTTGGTTTAAGAGTTCAACGCGGTTCAAAGTCTTCTCTGGATTGTACAACTGGCCTTAAATGCTGTATTAATTTGTTATTCGGCTCAATCACTGGTAGTCTACGGCAATCGCTGAGTTAAGTCGTGAACCTGAATGATTCTTGACCATTTTGTACTAGATCGTTTGAAATTTTAACTTACAACAGGTATTCATAACAAACAATTTTTTTCTTATGAATAGCTATCTGGCTTTCAGAGAATCTTAGAACAACCCATCATTAGAAGAAATATAGACGCAAAATTATAGTCCGCTAATGAGAATTTAGTGTGATAAAAAATAGAGTGGCGCAACAGCTCTTGAAGAGCCAAGGCCTAAGTGGCTTACTCTCATCAACAATTCTCTAGGTGCGTGTAAAGAATTGAGGGGACCTACAATTTTACGCCGATTCCGAACGGCAAAGTTGAGAAGCACTTTTTCATGACAGATGATACTCTTGGAAGTTTTGTCAGTTCTTCGCAAGAGGCAGTGTCCGTGAAAGATGAAATAAAAACTTTGGGCCCGAGTAGGATTCGAACCCACGACGTTCTGCTTAGCAGCCAACGCACCTAACCACTAAGCTACGGACACTACTTAGTGTGATACTAGCCTAAAATGACGTTTGAATCTAGTTCTGATTGGTTGTTTAGTAGTTTTAACCAATCAGAACGAATTGGCTACGTAGTCACTAGGTTTTGGAATGCGCTCATTTTATATCACACACATGATAAGATAATTGTTAAAAATAAAAACACACATTTCCGTGACAACATCCCTGTCAAAAAATTTAATTCGTTCTGGCAGCACTGCGTCTTCTGCTATTTGACAAGTCTGTTGTGCATCGTCCGTGTGGGTTTTTATTTTGTTTACCTATATTTCAAGCTGATAGAAATTGTCTCAAAAATTTAATTTCTTGAGTTCTGAATTGTTTGATTTGAATTTCTGCTCATAATATGGCCGATGGTTAGCCTACAAGTCAACACATTTTGCTCGACTGTTACTTATTTACCTATTTCTTCCAGAGGAAATCATCAAACGCCGCTTGTTAATTGACGGCGATGGCACCGGTGACGACCGGAGGCTAAACATCCTCCTAAAAACCTTCATCAAATGGTGCAACACAACCGATAGCCAAGAAAATCAAATCTTTTATGACCGCCTGATGGCTCAGCTTGCTCAGTGCAGTTTTGTTGCCGCCAAGTCTGAACACACTCTGAAAATGATCAATGAAGAACTGAAAAACTACGAATCCCTTTCGAACAACATTGAAAGTGGTATTGAAGTTGCCAAGGAAGATATTGAAACATGCAAGTTGAATCTTATGTATGCGCGAAAGGTTCGAAAGAATCGCGAGGAATACGATGCTCTTGCCAAGGTCATCAACGATCAACCAGACCGCGCCAATAGTGAAAAAGAACTCGAAGCACTGCGAATGGAGTTGGCTTCTTTGCAAAACAAATCAAAAAAACTTGATCGGAAGCTTGTTAGTCGGCAGAATAAATTCAAAGTTCTCATGCAATCGATCAAAGAGATGGAACTGTCAACAGTGGAAAACAGCACAAAGAATAGCGAATCGAACGGCCTTGAAGTAATTGAAGTTATGGAAGATGATATTGATCTTGATGATATTATTGAATACCAAGCGGTAAGCCCTCAGCTTTTGGAATGATAATTTTTTCTAATGTTTATAATATTAGTGTAAATACATGTACTTTTTTTTATTTGAACTAAGTTGGTTGAAAATTTCTCAATGTTTTGCTCTGATTATTATTCCTATTATTTACTCTAAATGTTACGCCAGTAATGATAATGAGACTGTCGAGACAATGGCCTTAAGTATCGTCAATCATTCAACTGAATTAATTACTCAAAGGATTGCTATTACACTGCGGGGAAAGTTTTTGATTTATTTACGGGACGAAGGTCCAGGTGAAAAATAAATTAAGAAAGATGAAACAGTGGTAATTAAAAGTTTTTATAGGCAATGATATCTAATTTTGTGGCACGCAAAACGCAATGTAAGCTTTCCGTTGTTTGTGTTTTGTTTCATTTTTGTGTTCATTTTCAATTGTAAAAAAAAAATATGTTAAAGGAATAGATGACACAGACTTGAATGTTTTTGGTGTCTTTCAGGCGTTTGTTATATAAAAATAATAGAAGCAAAGCAGCTCCGAAAATTCAAGGCCTATTGTGTCTCGTGACCTCCATCGTTAAGATATGACGATACGATATGGATATTTTGAAAAGAACAGCACTGGGAGGTGAAAAAATATTAAGGCACTAGTGGGAACACGCATCATCTACATTACTTGTCAATAATGCACATAACCCTTTCACTAACATACACATTCTACTTACTTACTAATTAGTAATTACAGACACTTCAAAAGCAATATATAGTAGGATTCTGAATTTTATTGCGTTCTTATCTGTACACCGCAGTGTTCGTAGCTTAGTGGTTAGGTGCGTTGGCTGCTAAGCAGTACGTCGTGGGTTCGAGTCCTACTTGTGCCCATAAAGTTTTTATTTCATCTTTCACGGGCACTGCCTCTTGCGAAGAACTAACAAAACTTCCAAGAGTATCATCTGTCATGAAAAAGTGCTTCTCAACTTTGCCGTTCGGAATCGGCGTTAAATTGTAGGTCCCCTCAATTCTTCTCACGCACTAGAGAATTGTTGATGACAGTAAGCCACTTTAGCCTTGGCTCTTCAAGAGCTGTTGCGCTACTCTATTTATTTTTATTTATCTGTACACCTTTTCTTTCTTGAAAGGATACTTGCTTAAACACAAAAACGGTGTATGTATTTTGAATAACAAATAAATGAAATGAAAGTGCCCTGGAAACTCGATACTGATAATGTCCTCTTATGTATCGAATGTAGCTGTATGATTTTTAAAATCCCCGAAGACCTACATACTTCTTTTTGTTTAGAATTTTGTTAATTTATCTTTCCAATTTTTTGCATAAATTTCAAATCACATAGACCATTTTCTATCCACCAAGGACCCATCTTCAATGCTACTTTCAAGTAAATTACTATCTCGTGTGTGAAGAAAAATATACACACAAACATAAGGACTCCTAACTTCAATTAGCATAAGCACAAATCAGTCATCGAAAATTAATTTAATCAACGAACAATCCAATAATAAGAACTTGTCATTGGATTAATGATGATCACGAGTATTTAATTAATTGGATAATCCGTAATTCAAGTAACTAATCATGAAAACCTATTCGAACATGAGCTCGACAAAACAGAAATAACTGACAGTGACGAAACTCACCTTTCTCGGCAGTAACGGTATAAAGAAGTATAAAGATGTTATCCAAATGTAAGGCGAAGGCGACCCAAAGCATGAATGAGAATTTGTATCTATCTCTTTTGTTAAAATTAAATAACGATTGCACAAATACAAACAACACACATTCACTTTAACTGACACTCGTATTTAAATGTCAAATCAAAATTTAGCAGCACACTTTAACTCGACGTCCTAGACGTATATTTAATATTTAACACTGACTTTTATTGAAAAAATAATTTGAATTGATGTTATTCAGTGTTGTGGTTTGTTCTTTTCCAGTGGATTTATGTAATCGAATGGCCTTGCACTTGATTTTCAAAGTGTTTGGTGTTCAAACGTGTTGTGTACCACACTCAAGGGCCCACACACATATCTACATATATGTCGCTGTTGTTGGCTTTCATAGATTATGTCCAAAAAAGCACAAACACGTTTTATCGAGATTTGAATAACTTAAACCAGTGAAAAACACATTCCGAACGAAAAGGCCAAGGTTTTTCTTCGGAGGTTATTCGATTTTCGTTTATTTGAAACTTTCAAAACAGCTCTTTAGAGGTCCTTTTGTTGCCACAGTAGAATTGATTGTGGCTATTTATTTTCTTGCAAGTTCAACCTTAAAACATTTGTTGTTGTTGTTGTTGTTTTTGTTTTTGTTCTCCATGTGAATCCACAGGCAATTATTGTTGGCTGTTTCTGATGTTTACAAGGATAATGACTACCTGCGTCTGTTCTCCGTAATATCTGTTTTGAAACTCATTCGTGCAGAAATAATTAGTTTTCTACATCAGCAAAAAAAAAAGAAAAGCTATAGGTATTGCACGACTCTTGTTATTATGTAACGATTGATGGAAAAAAATCATCGTAATGGTGTTTTTCAATGTTATTTTTGAGATAAACACCCCCGTTTTTAAGGTCCTTTACCACCTACACTCTTGTAACATGAGGCTGTCAGTTCTCTGATACCTTTAACCGTTACAAGCAGTTTGTTCTTTTTGGGGATGAGAAGTTATGCAAGCAAAATGTACATATAGCCCAGACAACACTGAGGTTCTCCACTCCAGAGTTGTTGTTTTTTTTTTTTTTTTTTTTTCTATTCCGTCTTCAGTATCGGTGAAAAATCAATCGAGGACCGCATTATGGAAATAAATCAATGTGTGTTTTTAAATTTCCGTTTTTGTTGTACTTATTATTGGGTTTTGTTATGAGAAATTTATTATGCGTTTAACTGCGATTTAAAGTGGCAGACATAAGAGATACCGAAAAGCCGATTTTATTTTCTTTTGTTTTTCTAACTAGGAGTTGTTTTTTTTCGGTTTTCACACACAAAACTATCTATTACACGAACAACACAAAGGACCGACCCAAAGATGATTCCAATTTTAATGTTTTGTTTAGTTAAGTTTGATGTTTTTAACATAAACAATATAACCCTTTGGATGAGTTTTGAATTAAATTCGCTGTTTTTATGTAAACAGCAAACAATTTAATATGGTTTTTATGAAAATTGGTAAATTTATTTTCATAAAACAGAACGACTGCCATTTCTCACCGAACCAAAATTGAAGACTGAAATTTTCTTTCTGCAAAAAGCTGTGTGTGAAAATTTTTACTCGGATATATCCTTGCGGGAGCTTTGTATTTATAGTGGGTGAATATTTATAATCGTTAAAAATTGTTGAAAAAGGATAGAATTGAGCTTTTGAACCGGCGTGTTTTGACAGTTATCCTGACGAAGTTTTATAGGGTGGATTCTTGTGTTTTTATCATAAGGGATGAATGAAAATGAAAAGAGTTTTTTTTTTGTAGTAGAAATTTGGTCGCTGTTTTTCAAATAAATTTAAAGTGTAAGTAGGTACATATATTGTATGTACATAGGTATCAAAATTTGATAAAATGTGAGAAGTTTTAATTTTTTTGTTTGAAGTCATTTAATTGTATGAACATCATTGCTCCTTTTTTTCATTATTGAAGCCTTGCACTTGCATTTTTTGACTTCAGACACTCTCGTATTAAGAAAAGAAGAACAATAGGTAAGTTAGAAATATGAATACACTTTTGAGCATTGGTGTCCATCCGCTCTAAATGACCGACCCATCTGAGTCTCTGGACCTTGACCCTTCTGACTAGGTCCATGTCGTTGTACAACCCGTAAAGTTCGCTGTTACAAGAATGTTAATACCTTCAAAGTTTCACTATTTATGTAACGGTAAAATTGGTGAGTCATATACCTGCTTTTGAGGTAGTTAAGGAGTTCACCTAGTTTGGAACAAATATCAATCCCAAAAAAGACACCTTAGTGGAGATCCGAAGAAGAATTACCCTAGCAAAAATTGGCAAAACGACTGGGTTAAAAACTCCTCACTCGAAAGACACAGTGCCTGCTATACAAAATTTTGATTTTACCAGTCCTACTCTACGGCGCCGAGTGCTGGACGATAAGTAAAAAGGGGAATTGATACTTGGCCCTGTCGAAAGAAAAATTCTTCGACGGATTTTCGGTCCCGTATGCTACGATGGCGAATGGAGAAGAAGATTCAACATACAACTGAATGACCTGTACCAAGATGTGGATGTAGTGTATAAGGCCAATAAAAGACGACTGCATTGGCTCGGCGACATCGAGCGAATGGACGATTACGATCCAGCAAGAAAGTCTTGTCATCCCAGTCCCCAGGTTCGAGACGACAAGGAAGACCGAACCTACGGTACAACGACCAACTGACTGTGGACAAAGATTAAATAATATAATATTTTTAAACATTTTAATGCGTTTCTGCATATAAGCATACATTAATGTAAGGCACAAAAAAATATATCTTCGGTCTAAAGTTTCGGAACGCATCCAATCAATCATAAGTTCTAGTATCTTCGTGGTGAGTTTAAGAAAAACGTGTTTGACAATTTCAAAATTCAATCTAGCAATCCACGCTAAATTTGAAAATGTGAAAGCAAACAAAAGAGAACTGTTGAAAATGCGAAAACAAACAAAAGAGAAATGTTAAAAATATGAAATTCTCACCTCATCTCTTTTTTTTTGTAACTCACATGTATTCATGTAGACGAAAAGAAAAAGGAAATGAAGAAATATGAAAATTGCGGGATCTAGGGAGTGAAACGTAAGTCAGTTTCCCATCTTGTAACGTATTTAATCTTTGCTGTGGATGCCAGAGCGTTTGGTTTCGGCGACTGGAGAGTGTATGTGAGGGACCGTTCACGATGTAAGGCTGCAGTATTTCAGACTGAGATCCTTCATGGATTGTGAGCCGTATAAGTAAGTAAGTCCCTGCTTCTGTAAGGAGATCTTAAACGAATTATTTTAAAGTTTAAAACTTCAAATTATTGCTGCTTGCTGATCGTAATAAATTAAAGGACAATGGAAGTTCTTGCCCTGAGCTCAATAACATATACATTTGACGAATACTGTGCAAAAAAGGTAGAGCGTGCAGGTTGAGTCGAGACAGGTAAAAATTCGTATGAGAGGGGGTCCATCCCCCCCCCCCCCCACTAAGGCGAGAGGACCAATTTAAGAAAAATCACATAATACAGACGACAAATATTTAAAAAATAACGGTAACACTTAGAAAGTCATGCTATAGCATTTATTACCGTTACATAAACTGTTTAATTTGCAGCCCTAAGTTGACGTTATGCCTCTTATTCGTAGTCCCATAGCATCTTTCCCCTCACCTGTCATTGTACTTGCCATCTGAAATTCGCTTTCGCTTAGAGGAACACATGTACATTTCAAACTTACAGAATAAAGTTTATTTTTATTCATATAGGTACCTACTGCATACCCTTCGGTTTCACTTTAAAAATGTCCAGCCTTACAAAATGTTGACTGCAAAAAACTCTTTGATTTTGTTCTCGTTCGCCGCCTTTAACTTGAAAATTTCAAAACTTTAGAGAATTGTTTTGAGGCCTTGGATTCAATGATGAATAACGTAATTCATTTTAATTGTATTAAAAGAAAGTGTTCATTTTTTAAGAACGGATTTTATTACCAATTCTTCTTATTATTAATATAATGTCGATTTCCGAACAACAACAAAATTGACTGCATACGACTGCAGTTGCTACTATTTTTTTTTATAGAAATTCATTTAAGGATCGATTGTTTTTTGAGAATGATGCAAACGCATTTTCACACACACTTTGAGTTTGAAAGTTGTTCAATACAAATTGTGTGCGAAGTGAATTTGCATGTCATCTGGTAATCATACATATACATGCATTCACAACAACAAAAAATCGCTTCTTATTGAATGTCCTAATATTTAAAAGTAATTAACGACTGCAGTCGACGGAAAATGGTTGGATGGAATTCGACATTAGATACATATACATAATTTAAACAGTTTAGATATCAACGTTATTGGGCCCTTGACGATCGGATTTGATTTGTGATCTTTGCCTTTTGATAAAAAGCCTCTCTCTTGCGGCCCTTTCTTGTCTAAAAATGTAAACATCAGAGTTTTTCTTAAGAAGCTCATTTGGGAAAAACAAAATATTAACTTACCTTCTGCGAATGTTTTCTAATGTTTCTTTTGTTGGCTGCGGAGTATCGATCTCATAATTTCGAATAATATTGCGAAGTTTTTCTAATGCATCTGCAAGATTCATGTGTTGCGAACGCGTTAAATCGCTCTTTATGACATAATAACCTTCTTTGCTGAGTTTGTTTTTTAACTAAAATCGAAACATTAAGTATTATTTCTAGTACACATTGAAATGCAAGACTCTTGCTCCGATTGGCATTATAATTTACCCCGTCTAGCAATTTTTGTCTTGTTTTCTCTGGTATCCACGTTGCTGTAGCCAATTTAAACCGCAGATCCACTTTGGTGTTTACGCAATTCACATGTTGGCCTCCAGCACCCGAACTGCGACTATAAGTGATGTCTAATTCATTAATTGGGATATGACCTGAGAATTTGTTTCCTGTTGATAGTGGCTAAAAGTGCAAACAAAATAATATTTAATAGATATTTTTTTTTAATTTTGCATTAAACCATTCAGTTACCGCTGATGGGGTAAACAATTGCAATTTGCTTTTTGGGTATAATGTTTCCAGGGACAAGTCGCTTTTGAAAGCAAAGTTTCGGGCAGCTGAATACTTGGCTCCTTGAAAGGGAGGTTTAACAAGTAAGGACATGATTTGAGAACAGATTTTATTCATAATGTATTAATTTTGAAGAATCCAATTTAAAAGAACAAATTGTTTCCAAATTTAACAAATTTTCATAACCAAAAAAAAAAAAAAAATAAACAGCTGTTACCGCCTGTCATTTGGCTGTCAGGAATTCGGAGTTTGAGGGTATGTTCGCAAGGTGATGCCATAAAATGTTCAACAATGTGTGCATTGTCAGTGAACATGTTCACAGCAGTATTGTGATTGCATTTCTCTTTTTAAGGCCGTGTGCGAATTCAATGAATTGGGATGAAAATAATGGTTACATTTTACTGTCATATCTTAGCCTGCTCAGCAGCTAGTCAAATTTTAAAATACGAAGTGTCAAAACTTAACCAAACGTCGTTTTAACCACATTTTACCTGAATTCGGACACGGCCTAAACCACATATCGACTTCCGTAGAAGATCACAGAACACAAATGAATAGATTGGAATCCTATATAAGTTTTACCCTCCAAATCCCGCAAATTACATTTTGGTTCACTTCGTGCATGCGAATAAATGAGGAAAAAACAGCAACAAATATTTAGTGGGGTCCAGCGGAATGACAAAGTGGGTATTGTAAATTTTGACAGGTGTTTCTTATCTTCTCCTTTCTGATTTGTGGCGTAATTAATGGACAAAATACGTTTTTAGATGCAAACTAGAACGTGTCCAATCTTTTTAACTCCGAAAATATGAAAATAGGTCTGTCAAAAACAGCTGGCTCTGGCTTCAAGCAACGTGCATATCTGCCACTGCCTCAAAACGAATTTATTTTTTGGTGAATTTTTGTTTTGTTTTTTTAATTATCATTAAGAATACTTTATTAAAGTAATATGGATAGGACACAAGATGTAAATTGTTATTCAATTATCTGCCATTTCAATTATTGACTTCAATCAATTTCAGAAAAATTCCCCGGCCGCTAAAAGCATTAAAGAAAATTCTGCTGAAATTATATCCGGTGGACAAGTATTTTACAATCCTGTGCAAGAATTCAATCGTGATTTAAGTGTATCAGTGCTTAATGTTTTCTTCAAAAGACTACAAAAGGAAAGATTGGAGCAACAGGCAAAAAAGAACAAGAAAAACGAAAACCATGAAAGTGAACAGAAAAAGACGTATGTACCAGGACAAAAGTATGAGGTAAGGGTCACTTTCTTAAGTTCTCAAGTAGAAACTATGAACTCTTGTTAGGATGGCATGCGAATACTTGAGGCCTTATCTGCAACTGGATTGCGTAGCATACGATACGCGAAGGAAATCGCCGGAGTTCGCGAAATCATAGCTAACGATCTATCCCAAAAGGCTGTTGAATCCATTAAGGAAAACATAAAGCACAATAATGTAGAACATTTAATAACGCCAAGCTTTGCAAACGCAATGTGAGTTCAAAATGGATCTTTCGATAATCGTTTTTGGTTTAGAAAAGACAACTTCCTATTTCAGGACCTTGATGTACCTTTCCACGGAACATGACAAACGTTTTGACGTCATTGATTTGGATCCATATGGCTGTCCAAATATGTTCCTCGATGGTGCAATACAAAGCCTTCGGTCGGGAGGTTTGTTATTGGTCACTGCCACTGACATGGCCGTTCTGGCGGGCAATACACCAGAGGCATGTTTTGTGAAATACGGATCGGTTCCTTTGAGAAACAAATCCTGTCATGAAATGGCACTTCGAATACTTCTCAGAGCCATCGAAGGACACGCAAATCGTTATGGCAAATACATAGAGCCTCTGCTCTGTGTTTCAGCTGATTTCTACATTCGAGTATTTGTACGTGTTCATGTCAGTCAGGCAGCATGTAAATACAGTATCTGGTGAGTATTTCTATTGAGTTTGCGGCCATCCAATGAGTAACTTCTTTCACGATAGCAAGCAGTCGATGATCTATCAGTGCACGGGTTGTGACACGATAACTCTGCAGCCCTTGGGAGTAGCTAAACCCAATCCAACTGAAAACGCCCCAGATCGAGTCAAATTCGGACTTCCCACCGGACCGCAAGTCTCTTTGAACTGTTCACACTGCGGACACAAGCATCATGTATGTAACATATTTTTGTCACCCAATCGAGACCGTCTCCACAACATTTTTTTTTTATTCTCAGTTAGGTGGTCCAATCTGGTCGGCTTCGATACATGATAAATCCTTTGTTCGTGAGCTGTTGGATGAAATCCAGAAAGAGCCACTCTGTCAGCTGGGTACAAACCGGCGTTTAGTCGGAATGTTGAGTGTGATTGAAGAAGAACTCGATGATGTGCCGCTCTATTACTCTTTAGATAAACTATGTTGCGTTGTTAAACTAGAAATCATGCCGATTCTTAAATTTCGTTCGGCTCTGTTGCATGCCGGCTATAAGGTTTCATTTTCTCACGCTTGCAAGAGTTCCATAAAAACCAATGCCCCGCCGGCTGTGGTGTGGGATATACTACGTTGTTGGAATGTCATAAATCCTGTTAAGAAGGAGCGTATGCTTGACGGGACACCGGTGAAGGAAATTCTAGGTATTCCACCAAAGGTTCAGTATGAACTCAACGAAATCCACCCGGATGCCAATCCAGACAGTAGAAAAAATGCTCTGTCTAGATTCCCTGGAAACCCCACTGCCCATTGGGGTCCTGGGACAAGAGCTACAATTATGTAAGTTTGCCTTTTTGTGCGGATGATTTAAATTCTGATTTTGTTGATATTTCTAGGATCGGCGAGGATAAGATTTTTAAAAGTTTTAAGAACCAAAATAAAAACAAGAAGCTAAAGACTCCCCATTCAGTCACGGAAGAGGAAGCAGAACAACACAGCAAACATTTAAAGCTAGACGAAGGAAAACTACCTTCCTCATAAAGTTTCTCTTCGTGTATTTTTTTTTTTTTTAAAGCAAATAAACTAACCAACGTGATGTTGAAGATGTAATTTTGGTATGTGATATTAGTAGTGGAAAAAGTTTCCATCGGCCGGTTGTCTTGAAAAACCATTGTTGGTGAGTTGAGTACGATGGCCACTATTGATCAATTTCACACTGTGTGGAGAGATTTTCTCCTTGAGGCCAGCTAAACGAAAGAAAAAATATCGGAGTTAATTTTGTGCTCTGAACTCAACTCTAGGAAAGCCTACCGATCCTCAATGGATGTCCCAATGGGAATGGCTTCGGGATGATAACATCTTTGGTATTTCTGAGCACACGGAAAGTGTCAACCGAACAAGTTTCATTCTGAAGAACGAAGTCGACTTTATCGGGAAAGATTTCCTTACCATTGTTATATCTTGCTTGGAGCTGAAAATCCAAACTATCGCGTGGTATATTGGGATTTGGCAAGTAGCGTTTACATTTTCGAACTGAATTCATTGTTTGATGGAAGTATAACCGTTCGTGGGTTTTGAGATTGGTAAACCATAAACCACGTACTAGCGGTTTTGGAGGACATGGCATCGGACGAATTAGGGTTCCTTCCTTCTCAAGGTCCGGTATGTAAGAAGTATTGCGAATTTTTATCATTGTGCTATTTTATTTTATTTGCGAATGTTCTGACTAATCAACTTTTTATGTCGTTAATTTTTTGATTTTAAAACAGAACACAGTAGGTTGTTTGGTTTCTAGTGTTTTATTTGTTACCAAAGAAACTAGGTTATTTGTTTAGATCGCTGTGCCTAAATAGCAACAAGGACTGTGATTGAAGTACCGTCCATAACAACACACAACACGTATAGTGCAGTAAGGGTTATTTGAACATGAGAACTGTTTCCCGCTTGAAATATTGACAGAAAGTAAACGTCAAACTTTCTTGAAATAAAAAAAAGGTTGATTTAAGCTCGAACAACGTTAAGAAACATTGAAAACTTTTTTCCAATTAAAATATATAGCCAAAACGGTGCGTTTTATGAAAAGATTTCGTAGCTATCTAGTGGCATCAAGCAATCTGCAATGACATGATATCCTACTGCAATGCCCCTTGAACGACATTGTTTTACGATTGGCATGTTAACCGAACAAAATAAGTGTCATGCAATTTTAAAAAGTAAAATTTTACTATTTCTTGGTGAGAAATTCAACTTTACGTACGAAGTTTTCGTAGAATTGTAATATTAATTTAACGATTGTCGAAAGGAAAACATTATTTTACACGTCTTTATTGCTGTAAAGGCTATGCAAGGGAGGCACATCTTAAACGAATTACTTTTCCATGCTAAAGCTAGAGATTCGGATTGGCCAAACATTACACTTATTTTGAAAACTTCAACTAAAAAAGCTTAGTTTTCAAAGTAACGGTAAATTTGCATGCCTAACTGATTCATTATATAATTAAATACATTCGCTCTAATCGAGGTAACCGTCGGAGTGGAATTTCCGATTTCCTCCGAATTTTGCTTCAAGGTAGTTCTCCGACAAGCAAAATGTCTCAGATTCAGAGGAAATCGGAGAAAATTCTTACCTCGATTGGGCCGATTATAAAATTAAATACCAAAAAAAAAAAAAGTTGAATCTATTTAGATGAGCCAACTACAGTTCAACAAATGGTCAACTTGTGCGATGTCTACCTTAGACTTCAGCTCATCTGGAGAGTTGCCTCACCTTATATTTTATTTGTTTGGGACATTTCTCGAAGAACGGGTAGGCGCAATTTTCATCGCATTTGCGATCTTCAATTGGAAAGCGCGTTACAAAGACAAAATGTGTGTAGTTCTGAGAGAAATACGTGTATTCTTTCAACATTCTTTTTGTTTAATGCACGGATTAAAATTGTCCAGCGCTATAAAGTTCGAATTTTATGATCTATTGTTGCTATGGCCCTTTATCCACATTTTTTTTTATAATAAACACACACTCAAGGGGTGTGTTATACCCTTATTATGCCATAGACATATTGAGTGCTTTAGGAAAGAAGGAAGGGGTTGGAGAGGAGGTGCCGGTGAACATTGGTCTTAAATTCCTGAACATTGCAATGATCGGGAAAGACAGAGTGTGGAAGAGGGTTCCACATTCGCTTAGTACGGCTAAAGAACGATTCTCTTCTCTTCTCGAGGGTAAACTGATGGGCATTCCAGGAAGCGCGGGTATTACGTTTTAATTGTTTAACGGGTGGAATGCAACTGGCTATTTCACTAGAGCAAATACCGTAGAACTAACGGTAAAACAAGGAGAGACACGAAACGTTACGACGGTGTTCCAATGAAGTGAATGAATAAGTGATGTCTCTGTCACCAATCTATCTTACTGCTCTTTTTTGTATGCCATCCAAGAGGCTTAAGCGGAATACACAAAGCTGCTTTGTTTTTAACGCTGACTCCGTTACGCTTCTATACTTTTTATTGAACTTTGACTGATATCTGTCATTTTAAGCACATACATATCAAAAAGTAGAAAACATTTCTACTTTTGCTACAGCTTTTGAGACGTTACATTTATGTTACGGGGTTCTCACAGTATGTCAAATTAAATTTTGAGCAACAAAGCTGTTTTGGCAATTCCTATGATTGAATTTTATGTCACTCAACGCTAACAGCAAAGCAGCTTTGTGTTCTCCGCGTTAAGTATGTAGCTGGGGCACCAGCCCAAAGATAGGAATTATACTCAAGCTTTGGATGGATATGTCTTGTAGATGATAGGCAGATCAGACGGGGAGAAACATTTCTTGCACCGTCTTAAGAAACCCCAACATCGTGCGGGATTTTTGGCGACATTGCGTATGTACTCGTTCCACAAGAGGTGTTCAGTGATACACATACCAAGAATCTCGAGATGCAAGTGTCACACATGGACAGTGACAAGGGGAGTATGTATGTAGCATTGAGTTTTCGAAGCATTAAACTTTAATTTAATCGAATTTACAAAACGGGGTCTCTCTGGCCTAAATCAGCTTTTTTTAATTTTTATTCCTTTGAGAGAAAAGAATAAGAAACATAATTTTTGTCTTTAAATTTTTTTTATTGAAGTTTTGTGTTAACACATGCAGGTAACATTTAGAAAAGAAAAAAAAAAAAGAAATCGGAACAAAAAACCTTACCAGTTTAAAGTCGCACCAACATAGATTCGTTCTCTCTCGCCGTCGTCGTCGTCGTCATCTTCATGAAACTTACCCGCATCTCATTCGAAAGAAATAAACCTGTGAATTACCTTATTTTTATTGAAAAAAACCTCCAACAGCAAGTCAATGCAGCACATTTCGAGATCAGGGAAACAGCAAACAGGAAAACTTCATACAAAAAGCAGATGCTTGTAAATTTTGTTTGTTTGTGGATTTCGCTGCGACACGGCTTTGAAGCAAATACGAATGAAAAACGGCAAACTGCAAAGCAGCAACGTGGGCAAATCCACAAGAAAAAAAAAACGTTTTGTTGTTGTTGTTGAGTATATTGCATTATATCGGCGGAAACCTCGGAAGATCTCTGTCGGGCAGCAAATCTTGAAAACAGCAACAAAATTGGTTTAGCTCAGCTCAGCCAAAGCTTGCTTCTTGATTCGATTGATTTTTTTTTTTTTATTCGAAGAGAGAAATGAGACGCTGCCCATTAAAAACCAGGGACGGGAGCTGCCGCTTGAAAGACGTTAACGCTTATTAATTCGAATAACTGCTCTGCTAATTCTCTGCTACTGACTAAAATCTGCTCTACGATTCTGCTTGATTTTGTTTTAAATCTCGAAATCTTTTCGCAACTCGGGCCACCAACAACACCAAACACCACCACCAACATTTTTCACTTTCTTCTTGCACCTTCGCTTTCCTCTCTTTCCTAACAGCAACTTGTGCAATCAAATTCACCACCCACCATTGTAACGCTCGCTGTGCCGACAGGAACAGTCAGTCAGCTAGCTGCTTTGTTTTTTTTTTTTTATATGTTTTTTTTGTGTTACTTGCTGAAGGCACGTTAACAGAAAAGATTCAAATCAGCAGTAGCGGCAGCAGCAGCAGCAGCAGCTTCACACGTTACATACAAAGACAGGAACGTCCTGCGTTAAAATTTGAGTATAAATATTTAGTATCACATCGTTGTAAAGGTTTTTTTTTTGTTTTTGTTTTTTGTTATGTTTAAATTTGATAAATGTGTGCCAAAATATAACAGAAAAAGTTTAAAAGCAAAAAACATAATCCTCTGTAATTCTAATACTACTGTGCCAATTGGGGTTTTGTTTCTTTTTTGATTAACAAAAAAAGAAAAAGGGCAAAAGCAAATAAAAATTCCAGCTTTTTGAATATTTTTATTGTTACATTTATTCACCTAAACTGTATGTCAAAGCATACGATATTTTTGCTTGGGATTTTGAGTTGGATATTTACTCATTTTCACCACTAAAACTACAAGGAAAATGTCTACTTTGTTATTTTTTTGTTTGAAATTGATGAAAATACAAAACACATCAGACAGAGTTTTTTTTTAACTTGAAATACTTTTCTTAGATTAAAATTATCGTGTTCAGATGAACGACAGGTCTTTTTTTTGTTGTTGTTTTTATATTTATTTTTTCAAGCATATTTTTTTTGAGGTTATAAGAATATCTTGTTTGATTATGTTGTTTATTTTATTTTATTCAAATTTAAAAAAAGACAGTTTTACAATGAATCAATTTCTGATAGAAAAAATTATAGTTTTGGACAAGGTTTTTTGTTTCTTTTTTGTCCTTCGTCTGTTTGTTTTGGGGAATTTATTCTTATTTTTGAGTAATAAGATTTCGAAAGGTATAAAAAATAATAAATGTAATGTAGAAAATTAAACATTGTAATAACTATAGAAAATTAGAAATACAATACGCGTTAATTATGGTTCTTTGTTTTTTCGTTTTATTTTTTGTATGTTATTTATGTACCTGTGTGTGTATGATAAACTCGAGGTCCAGTGCATCAGCGATACTTGTCAGCAGTCTGGAAGGATAAAAAAATAGAAATAAGCTTCAATTAATGCTCTCACACATTTACTTCAAAATGCTTGGTATAAATTACAACAAATTTAGAACGAAACGAAACGGTCACGCTGAGTTGCATGATAACAAATAGATATTAATTTTTTGTTTTTAAAATTCAATGTCGAGGCCTAGGGAGTGCTAGCCGGTGTCCGTGTCATAGTGACATGTGCGTTGGCTTGCTACGCAGAACGTAAAGGGTTAAAATCCTGCCCGTGCCCATGAAGTTTTTATTTCATCTTTCACGGTACTGCCTCTTGTAAAGAGTATCAATCTGTTATGAAAAATTGCTTATCAACTTTGCCGTTCGGAATCGGCGTCAATGAAGGTCATGTCTATTCTTCATACGCACTCAGAGAATTATTGATGAGAGTAAGCCGCTTAGGCCTTGGCTCTTCAAGAGCTGGGCATAGAGAATATATAATACCTAGAGTCGCGACCTTTTTCTCCCTTGCCTAAAACACCCTCAAAATTTTTCTGAGGGGAACTCTCACAATCCTCTCTTTTTTCGTGTCCGTGAATCTGTGAAAGAGGTGAAAACAAAAAGTGAGTACTCTGCCGTGAGTAAAATTTTTTGTCCTGTTGCCCGTGACAGATGAGGAGATTTGTAAATAAAAAAATTACAAGTCAAAAAAAGAATTTTTAAAAAAGCAGCCAAAATGTGATGAAATTAAATTAAATTAACTGGTAAGTCAAATCAAATCACTTAAATTCTTTTAAAAAGGCAAAAGAAGGTTTCATGTGCTTGATTCCTTGTATTTCAGAGTACACTATCTTGGAATGTTTGCCAAACTCTCGACGACTGGACGCGAATATCTTCAGGGGAACAAGGAATCGCTCGAAGGTTGGACAAATAAGTAGGGTCAATGAGATTTTCATTGAATGTGTTTGTTTTGTTACTCTTCCTGAGCAACTATGTACCTACTATAATGTACACGCAACATCTTGCCCGATTTTCTTGTTGCCGAAGATGAAATCGAAGGCAATGTATGTGAGGCTGACGACGTAGTCAAGGCAACTCCCACGCTGCCTATTGAATCAAAAGCTTCATCGCCTTTGGCTGGAGCGGTTCTTCCAGAAACCATGTTGAATACATCATCTAGTCACGCAACCGTAGCATCCACCGCCGCCGCCACTCCAGCAGTGACCAAGAGCAAGCCACGCCGAAGGCAGTTTCGTTCTCTGTCAGACTGCAAAACGTCTATCGGTCTTCGCTGCGTATAATAATTCGCTGGCTGTCCGAGGACAAGAAAGACAAAACAGTTTTCATACCAGATTTCTACGATCACATTGACATTGAGTGTGTCCACTTGGAGAAGTTCGAAAAGGGCAATCTGAGATTGCCGCAGAGAGAGAATATTTTGAAGAAGGCAATTGACGTTGAACAGGGCATTGTTCCGCGTCCTGATGTTACCGAAGTGAATCCAGATGGACGTAAGTTTTCTTTTCAAACATTTCAATAAAATTTTTAAAAATTAATTTCGATTTGATTTAATAAACGGCCAAGTTCTTCACGAAGCCAAAACAAAATCACCTTCTAAGAAGAAGAAATTCGCCTTGTCATCTAAGAAGAAACAAAAAGGCAGCGATAGCGATTCAAGCGACGCGACTGCATTTCCCTTGTATGCTCCGAAGGTGTAAGCTTACCATTTCGACTTTTTCTTGTGTTCTTGTGAGCCCAGGACACCCATCTCGACTCAAATCTGAGCACTGTATCTAGGTCAGTGCGAATGTATTGGTGCAGTCTGCCATTTAAAAAGCATTGGAAAACTAACACATTCTCACTGAGTTAGTATAAAACGAACAAATCTCAGTTTGTAGGCAAAAAGAGAGCGAACAACCGAAGTCGCGATTCTAGGTATTATATATTCTCTATGAGCTGGGCCCTGATTATGGGATTCGCGGTGAATCGTTTTGCTAGCGAGTTTGACATTTTTCAATTATTGCTTTCGCTTTCGCCTTAAACAATTAACAAATTCGAAGGCGACAGCTTTTTACTGGCGGATTCACAGGCGAGGATTTGAAAGGTCGAATCCCATAATCAGGCCCCTGTCGCGCAACTCTATTTATTTATTTATAAGCAGCTTCTACAGAAACCATTTGTGTAGAACTCCAGCCTCATAGTATGTCTACATATGAGGCAGTGTCGTGTAATAACTCCAATTGTGGAGCTTAAGCTATGTCTGTTCAGGGAAATTTAAGCGTGTTGATCGCTTCAGATGAATGACGGGTACGCTTTGATCATCCAATATTTATTGATTCTAGAGCATATTGTTTGAAAAGATGCTTGCATTTAGCAAGCGGTGGTCTTATGTTTAGTCTCTGTTTGACATTGGGCAGAAGTGTTCCGTTTTTTGCGAGCTCATTAGCTTTGCAATTTCCCGGAATATCTCTGTGGATCGGCACTCACAATGAGATGAATTTTAAACTGTTCTGTCATCTCATTCAGAGATAGTAGTGGACTGTGATAATTTGTAGAGACAGACGCGAGATTTGAGAGCGGCTTCGCTGGCCGAGACAGGATAGTGCCTCTTTAATCGACATTACCTCTGCGTGGAACTACATTGATTGAGAAGTTTATATGATAAACTGAGATCCAGCTGCTGCGTGTAGATGCCACTTGCAACGCCGTTGTCGGTCTTTGAACCGTCTGTGTAAAAGTGTATCCTCCTTCTTCTCAAAAGGATCTTGAAGGGATATGGAAACAGAAACAGAAACACCTAAACGATTAGTAATTCGGTTTCAGTATGTTTTAAGCATATAGCATGATCGGTCATGACACATTTTATGTGAGAAAATGTCTAATGAATGAATAAAGTGAGTGTTTGTCAGACGGCTTTGCCTTTGATAAAGCAAGATTCTTTCTTGAACGGACTATATCAGTCAGTTTGGCCCTTGGACTTACACCCAGGTGATATTTGGTATTATAGACTTTGTTCTCATCGTCTTCCTTCAAACTGGGTTTGTAGAAGCCGTTTAAGCAGACACCAAGCTCTTTGTTGCGATTGTTTTCTTCATGGAATTCATTTGGTTGGTTTTTTTTATAAAATACGCACTAGTAGTTTATGTCTACAACTTTCTTCAATTGTTTATTTACTAAATTTGTTGGGGCTGGGTGAAATGGACCGATGTTTGCCGTTGCTTTTGATCAATGTTAACGACTACACGAGTTAACGAGTCCTATGGTTGGTCTAGCTATTACGAGATCTAGTAATAGGCTGCTGTCTGAATATTCATTGATACTGTTGCACACTTTAGAACAGAAAAGTACAGCTTTTTGGTGTTCATTGACACATTTACGCTCAATTTCTTCACAAAGTTCTAAATTCCCTTTAAAACTCGATCTAGTGAAACTCGGTCTAACTTTAGAACTTAG
This sequence comes from Sphaerophoria rueppellii, assembly GCA_920937365.1. Taxonomy (NCBI): domain Eukaryota; kingdom Metazoa; phylum Arthropoda; class Insecta; order Diptera; family Syrphidae; genus Sphaerophoria; species Sphaerophoria rueppellii. Next base: position 77,259,192 of record CAKKXW010000002.1, on the reverse strand, counting down.
TTCTTAGAATATTTGGAACTCGGGCATTTCTTCACTTCTCTAGAACTCGATCTAAAATCACAACTGAGTTCTAAGCGCTTAGAACTTGTTATTTTTAGAACCTAGTTTTAGCATGTTTTAAAAATTTTTGAGTCACCCGGCAATAATTGTTGACAGATATTTCCTTTACTTCAAAACAAAATACTTATAATTTTTCAATTTGAGCTTATTTTTTTGCGTATGTGTGTACGGTTAACCTATATGTGTATGTTTATTTTTGTGATGACCGTGTTAGTTTTATGTGTTGGCTGTTACGCGAACTTGGGGTTCGAATTCTATTCGTGACATAAGCTGTCAAATAAAAAGTGCTTCGCCGTTCGTAATCGGCGCGCATTAATTTGGCCTACAAATGCAGTAAAAAATTGTTGATGAGTGGCCTACTCCTACGCTTTGGCTTTCTTTCAGCTGTCGCCACCGCCGAAGTAAACTTCATGTTACTATTTGCTAACAATGATTCCGACGTCTACAAAATGACCCCTGCAGACGATTTCCATGCTCTCTGGTTGGAAAAAAAAGTTACAACAACTCTAATGACCCCGTGTCAAACCGTCATTATTCCACCGACAGCTCATGTGTCAGCTTTGTGCCGCGGTCGTCTGACAACACCAACAATAATTCATTGTCAAAAAATGTTTCAAAGTAAATATAAATTTTCCGGACGAATGGTCGACGCCGGCCGTTGTCCGATATGAAATCAGCAATTTATTTCGCTCGTTGAAAACACACATTCAAATAAAACCAAGTTCTAAGGCACTAGACCCTCGAATTCGAGGGTCCAATTTTATCGAAGTTCTAACTATAACAAAGTTCTAAATCGGAGTTCTAAAGCGTTAGAACTTGGTGAAGAAATGACTTAGAACTCAAATGAGTTCTAAAATTTCACTAAACCGAGTTCTAAGGGCTAGAACTTTGTGAAGAAATTGGGCGTTAATGTTCCAAACTGTTCTGATTTTGTGCTCATTGAGTCTGTCCAGAACAGTTAGGGACAGGATTTTCTGTTCTATCTTTTTAGGTAGAACACTTTTGTACTAAACTGCCCCAAACTATTCTGACGTTTCTCATGAAGCTGTGCTGTCTCTTTTCTTGCTGAACAAAGCTATTGTTAGACTGCTGTTGGGGATGCAAGATTGCATACAATCTTGCTGTTAATTCTTTAACAAAATATATCAAGGGTGTGGAATAGAGAATTTATTCAAAGTCCACAGTTCTCCATCAGCGTAGGCTTCTAACTCGCCTGTCTATTTTTAACATACATATAAGCTTAAATATTTAACCTTATGGACTTATGGTCAATGGCTAAGACTTTTTTATCACTTGCAAGTTGGTCTCTTGGTAATCAATTCGTTTACATAAAAGGAAAACCAATAGCCTTCGTCAACATTAAACAAAAAAAAATTTTGAGAATCGTTTCTTAGATAAAAACAGCTTGATAGCTATGGATGAAAGTGCCTTAGGCTGTTTCGAGAGGAAAGTTCTTAGGGTCATCTTTGGCCCCGTGTGAATAAAGGGGTATAGCGAAGAAGATATAACAGCGATCTTTACGGGTTGTACAACGGACCTAGCCAAAAGGGTCAAGGTCCAGAGACTCAGATGGCTCGGCCATTTAGAGCGGATGAACACCAATGCTCCGGACCGGAAAGCCTTCGACACTATTAACGAGGGACGTAGACGGAGAGGAACACCGCGAATTAGGTGGCGCACTCAAGTGGAAGAGGACCTCAATCAACTTGGAGTGCAAAACTGGAGACAGCTAGCTAAGGATCGATCTTGTTGGCGAAGACTGTTGATTGAGGCCCAAGTCCACAACGGACTGTAATGCAACCTTAAGTAAATAAGCTTGATAGCTGTGACGAACTGTATTGCTCCTTTGCTGCCTACGGAAATAGTAATTTTTTTGTCAGTCTTTTCTACACAAACCCAGCCTTTAAGAAATAACAGCCATGATTTGAAATAACTAACTGTGGTGTGTGAAAACTTACGAACTTATGTTAATAATTCATAGTGAAGTCCAAAATATTTTATTCAAAAGAACAAAGTACTAAAGTTGCAAATACAGTCAAACAAATCTTGTTCTTTTTTACTGTTTGTAAACTTACCTATTTTTAAATGCTTAGGACCTACTGCGACTGCGGCTACGTGATACACTGCGTCCGCCATTGCGGCTGTTGCTGCGACTGAGAGATTTGCGGACGGGACTGCGAGAGAACTTGTTCCTACGAACTGGCGAGCGACTGCCTGCCGAACGAGACCTTGATCTTGGAGAGTACGAAGGCTTGCGCCTCGGACTGCGCGAGCGACGTCGTGGCGAACGAGAACGACGACCACGCCGTCCACCTCCACCACCACCGCCGCGGCCATTGCGTCTGTTCGGTGATGTTGGTCGCCCGTAACGAGCCATTTGGACGCGCAACTCCCTGCCGTCTAACATGCGACCATCCATGGCTTCGAGTGCGTCTTCGGCGTCCCTTTTGTCGTAGAATCTAAAATGATATCGGAATAAATTAAATAAACGAACAAATTTGTGAAGGCTTAATTGGTTATTACCTAACGAAGGCGAAGCCGCGGCTTTCGCGGGTATAGCGATCGCGTGGGATGTAAATATCGCCCACCTCACCACATCTCTCAAAAACACGCCGCAAATCTTCGGGAGTTGTTCGATAAGTTAAATTATCAACCTTAATGGAAAGAAAGCAAAAAATATAGAATTCACTCCGGTTTTTTTTTTTTTCATTTCAATAGACGCCATTTTTGTCTGCCGAAAAAGGTGTTTTTCTTCCGTGTATGTATATTAAAATTTCCCAACTTACTTTTAGGGACACCATCCCATCGATGCGGGGCGGTGGCCGATTGCTATTGTTGCTATTATTGTGACTCATTATTATTTTTTAACTTTATAATGTTTTTATATCATTTATTTTTTATTTTTCACAAAACGTTTTGGAATAAAAAGCCGATTTACAAATTTTTAGTCGGCGGAAAAAAATGCCACACCGTACACTTCAGACAGGGAAATGCGATAGAAAAGACGAATAGAACGATGAAAGTAACTTCAAAATTTAAAAATGGCGACTGGAAATTGGAAGCGTTAATGACGAAAAGGAGGGAAATGAAAAACAGAAACGAGACTCGATTGGAATGCGCTTACCCTCTTTCTACACTAAAGCTGTTTTGACACAGCAGCTAGATGACTATAGCGCCTGGCTACACAGAGATTTTTCACGTGCGGTTGCTACACACTGTTGCGCTCAATGGGTCTGCAAACGCGGGATGAATAATTTTTGGACTAAAACGGGTTTGAGTCTTTAGTCGAGATGATTTCAGATTGGGGAAGAAATGTATACATGAATCTCTTATAAATGTGTTAGGCCATGTCCGAATTGGGTTAAAAAGTGGTTAAAACTTGACGTTTGGTTAAATTTTGACATTTCGCATTGAATGAAATGTGTTAAAAATTAGACTAGCTGTGGAGCAGGTTAAAATATGACAGTAGTGGTTAAAAATTCATCCATTTTTAACCACAATTTATCGAATTCGGACACGGCCTTAGTATTTATATCGTACCGTAGTGTCCTTAGCTTAGTGGTTAGGTACGTTGGCTGCTAAGCCGAACGTCGTGGGTTCGAGTCCTACTCGTGCCCATAGTTTGTATTTCATCTTTCACGGACACTGCCTCTTGTGAAGAACTGACAAAACTTCCAAGAGTATCATCTGTCATGAAAAGTGCTTCTCAACTTTGCCGTTCGGAATCGGCGTTAAATTGTAGGTCCCCTCAATTCTTCATACGCACCTGGAGAATTGTTGATGAGAATAAGCCACTTAGGCCTTGGCTCTTCAAGAGCTGTCGCGCCACTCTATTTATTTTTTTATTTATATCGTACCAAAACTGACAGCTTTTGTATATGTGTTAGTTTTAGTCTTCGTTCATCCAGCAAATTTCGGTTGAAAATTTCAGTCCGTTTCATGCTGCACACTTCGCTTCCCTTGCCCACTAAACTGATTTTAGTCCGGATGAATTAGTCTCGTGTATGCAGGCCCAATCACGTTCTTCTTTGCAATTCCGTTGCGGGGAACGTGAAATGTCTCTGTTTCGTTTGACAATTTTTTTTAAATAAGACAACCACAGTAAATTTATAAGTAATTGAAATCAAATCCAATTCTCATTTCGAAGGAGCGGTCAGCGGATATTGAAAACTCCCAAAGGTATGCAATGGACAACTTTTCGAACCAGAATTCTAGTCACTTCGACTGTTTTTCATAATTTTATTTTTCCTTAAATGGCTCTAGAATCCCGATTCCCGTTTCTGAGTTAGATTGATTCACGTGGAGACTTTAGCTTGTACAGTACTAGCAGAAAGTCTGAATTTAGCTCGTGAACTGCGTACCACCTAGTTAAAAATCCTAGCTAAAATTTATCTTTGGAGGAAATATGTATGGAAGATAAATGTTAGCACGATCTGCGTACCGACCTTTCTGTAAAAAAGCAAGAACTATTCAATTTTGTAATATTTGTAACAATGGGAATTTATGCTATATCTAATCATTTTCACAAGGAGAGCAAGGTTGCTGAAAAAGATTAATGGAACTTTTTTGTACAAGATATTGGAAACGATTTTTTGAATAAATGGCAATTTCCTCTTTGCCTAGCTGCCTTGGATGGCAAGCACATCGATTTTCGAGCATCCAAATCGGACGGAGCGATTATTATAACTACATACCCGTGACATTCTGTCTTATATTCACTGACATTCGTCTTCCATTGCGATGGCGTGTGTGTGCCAGTTGTAAAGTCAACACTATATTCTATTCGAATGTCAAAAAGAATGCTCTATGCTTTGTGTGCGTCGGACTGAAAAAATAAAAGTTCGAATATTTCAAAGCATGATAAGTCGTTGTATGTTACAACGCTTTTATGATTGCAGCACGATATTTAAATTGAAATAATTTATAATCAACCTGGAACACATGCCGTTTACCTAACTTTCAGGCTCATCTATCTACTCAATGAAATGTCATCGTATCTGCCAAAACCGCCGCCAACTTCATATGATTGGAAAGAATTTTTGCAAAAAAAAAAATTACCCCATATATGCGTGGCCATTTTGACTGATGTGTTGCCGAAAAAACGCGTGTAGTTCGGGTATCACGTCCATAAATTCTTTTATTTGTTTGTTAAATTAATTTTCAAATAACAAGTGAAAAAGAAATAAACTATTCCAAGTACTAAACATACTTGTGAATCAATAAAATCAAATCAAAGTTCAACAAGTTTAAAGATAAAATCCCAAAAAGAAAACTTTAAGCAGAAAAAATGGCTCAAGACAGCAGCAACAACGATATGCCAGCAAAATTCTCAACACTTAATGTTAATGCTGTGGAATTTGTGCCGAGCTTCAGTTTTGGTGGGCCACCACCACCCGTTGCAGTTGCTGCAGCTCCGCCTCCAATTCTAGCTCCTCTAACTACAACTCCTGGCACGGGAATCACAAATAGCACCAATAACACTCCCACAGAGCCTCTTCATCTTCAACAACTAGAATCTATGGACTCTTCGCCCGACAACCAGCCGCAGTCGTCCTTGTCACCTCCTCTGGTCGGCGCTACTACTCCAACGATACCTCAGCAGTTATCGCCCTCATCAGCTGCCTCGGTTCCCCTTATTCCAGAGATCTTTGAAAAACTCTCCGACAATGGTTTGTATTTTATAAAAAAAAAAAAAAAACTTAAAAACCCTTGCATCTCGCCAATGAAAAGAAAAAAACTCCCGAAAAACATTTTGCAATGATTTCGTAACATTTTTGGTTATTTGCAACATAATGCATTTTCCAGTCCTCGACTCGTCGTCCGTCACCCACACAATGGACGAAAATTCTAAATGAAAAAAAAAATCTCATAAAAAAAATCCACACCTAGCCGGTTGATAAGTTTTTTTTTTTTCATGACAACGACGATTCAAATGCAATTCCAAAAATGATAACGAGAGAGCATAAAATAACCAAAAAGTTGAAAAAAGCTGTGAAAATGTTTATAATTTTTTCTGACAGCTTCTGTGAGAGCAACCGAGGAGTTTTTTTTTTTTTTTGGTAGTGGTTAGCATATTTTTTAACATAACCTAGAAATTTGGTATTGGTTTCTTTCGTTGGACGTTCTCCTCGTTGACACGTCGTCGTCGTCGTCGTCGGTCTTGGTCGTTTGGGCTTTTTTCGTTCGTTTTTTTTTTTGTGTCCTCCCATCCTGTTTCCTTTTAATTTGCTTGTTAATTAAAAATTTATTTATTTTGTGGAAAATATTGTAATCAAGTTTTTGTCGTTAATTTTTTACTGTACACGTTGTGTATTTTGGTGTTAAACTTTGGCGCTTGTGAACAACATAAACTGCTTTTAGCCAGTTAGTGTTGGCAGGAAACATTCCAGTTTGAAGAAAAAAAAATAGACTTATACTTTCACTTGACACAATGGGTATTTATTTTTCTTTTATTTTAAAACTCTATTTTTCTTCCTTCGTTATTCTTTTTACCTTGATTAATGAACTTGTATTTTGGATAGCTAGTGTGAGTCATCGAAGAAATAGAAACAACCTCACCTAGTTTCCAAGAGATCTATTGTGAAGGGAGGTTAAATTTATCTAATATTAATCAAGTGTGCTCGTTTGCTTTTCACACACGAGTACAATTATTTTTGTGAGAGTTGCTAGATCCTGAAGATTGTTTGGATTTTGAGTACCTATGGAGAGCCCAGCGACATACATTGGATATTCAATAGAAATAGAGGTTAGAGTAAGATAAGATAGGTGTTGGTCGTGAATTGCATATTAAAGACGTGTGGGCACTTATTCCGTAAACTACACGTCCATGGCTTATCAGGTTTAGTTCGAGAACAAATTCATGGCGTTTTTGAGATGTTTATTAAATGAGCCTTGACAGAAAAGAACGTTATACACACTTTTAGCGTCTAAACACATCTGCCCGCTGGAGTATTTCTTAAGTCGAATTGTAGACCTCCAAAAAAGAGTAGAAGAAGGAATTTTCTCGACACTTGTGTCACGGCCAATAAACGATTGCCCTATTTTGATAAGAATACACCAAAGTATTGTCAACACATAAAGTAGTAACTTTGCTGGCTCTAAGTAGACTACACAAATGAAAGCTCTACATTTGTTCTAATAGGCAGGGTTGGAGCTTCTTGTCCCATAGTCCATGGACGGAAAATACAGCTCGGACTGTTACTTATTATGTTAGGTTGGAGTGGCTGTCTAGATGTTGCTGACCCACTTAGACCTCAAGGGTCCATTGTCCACTAAAGAAGTTACTCATGGGAGAGTAATGAACTTAAACAAACCATTTTGTACTTTTAATGAAATTAGAGAGACATTTTGTGTCGATCGTTGTCAGTTCACTGGTATTATCGAAGAAGGATAACCGAGATAGTTATGCCTTCTTGTTGGAGAGCGCCGGACATGTACACAGAAGGTGTTGGATTGTTTCCTCATTCCTCTTCCTCCTATTCTATGCAGCTTCTACAGTATTCATTTGCGTAGATTCCTAGCCTCAAAGCATGTCTACCTATGAGACAGTGTCCTGTTATGACTTCAATTGTAGAGCTTATATTTTGTCTGCTCAGGGAAATCAAGCCTCTTGACCGTTTCAGGTCTATGCTTGGCCATATTTGTTTGGTTGCTAGACAGGTGGTACCCTGTGACCATCTAGCATTTGTTGATTCTAGAGCATATTGTTGTAAGTGGTGTTCCTATGTTATGTCTTTGTCTAACGGTAGGCAGAAGTGTTTGGCGAGCTCATCGGCTTTGTAATTTCCCGGGATGTCTCTGTGACCCAAATGAGGTGAATATTAATCTGTTGATCTGTCATCTCATTCAGAGATGATCGACAGTCGTGGACTATTTGAAAGTTTGTGGAGACAGACGCGAGAGATTTGAGCGCTGCTTGGCTGCCCGAGAAGATACGTGTATCTTTGCAAGATATAACGTTTTCTTTGAGCCAGGATAGTACCTCTTTAATCGCCATTACTTCTGCCTGGAACACACTACATTGATTGGGAAGTCTATTTGATAGTTGTTTCGAATAGATACACTTCCAACTCCGTAATCGGTCTTTGAACCGTCTGTATAGAAGTATAGAAGAAGAAGAATTCTACGATGAGATTCGAATAAACTTATGTTGCTTCAGCCCAAAAAGCTTCACTTTTTCCTAGCTGTTGGATTAATCGAATGATTGTCATCCCAACGATGATGACCATTGGCTACTGTATCCAGAAACGACTGTCATCACGTTCTTGTCACATTTTATATGAGATCATTAGTATTAATCTCAAAATTCGTATTACAATTTATATTCAACATTTTTTTCTTTTAGCCGAAAACGATCCGAGCGACAGTTGGGATGTCGAAGAAGATCCAATTATAACTCCCGATGAAGACGAAGCCGATGAAATTGAAGATGGTGATGCCGAAGGAGAAGCAACACCAAAAATTTCCAAAAAGAAACCAGCAAAAGTTGAGGACACTAAGAGCAAAAAGGAGCACGTCAATGTCGTATTCATCGGTCATGTTGGTAAGTTCTTTCGATTCATCACCAAAAAGACATAAAACTAACTAAAAACACACATTTTATTCAAAGATGCTGGAAAATCAACAATCGGTGGTCAAATTATGTCACTCACAGGCATGGTTGACAAGCGAACCCTCGAGAAATACGAACGCGAAGCTCGTGAAAAGTCCCGCGAAAGCTGGTATCTCTCCTGGGCGTTGGATACAAATCAAGAGGAACGCGACAAGGGCAAAACCGTCGAAGTGGGTCGTGCCTTTTTTGAGACTGAACGCAAGCATTTCACAATTCTCGATGCACCCGGTCACAAGAGTTTCGTTCCAAATATGATTGGTGGTGCTGCGCAGGCTGATTTAGCTGTGCTTGTGATCTCGGCCAGAAAAGGAGAATTCGAAACTGGATTCGATCGCGGAGGGCAGACACGAGAGCATGCAATGTTAGCGAAGACAGCTGGCGTTAAACATCTTGTCGTATTGGTCAATAAAATGGATGATCCAACGGTAAATTGGGACGAGAATCGATACAACGAATGCAAGGATAAAATAATGCCATACCTCAAGAAATTGGGCTTCAATGCTGGCAAAGATTTGACATTTATGCCTTGTTCGGGTCTCAATGGTGCTGGCCTACGTGATGCGGTGCCAGAAAGTTTGTGCACGTGGTATAAGGGACTTGCATTTATTCCATTCATTGACCAGTTGCCTTCGTTGAATCGTAAACAAGATGGACCATTTATAATGCCCATTGTTGACAAGTACAAAGATATGGGTACAGTTGTTATGGGAAAAGTTGAGTCCGGATGCGCCAAGAAGGGTCAAAATCTATTAGTTATGCCTAACAGGGTAAGAATGAATTAATTTTGTTTCCCTTTAAACGGTATTTCAATATAAATATTCGCTTAAATGTAGACGCAAGTTTCTGTGGATCAAGTGTGGACTGACGATGATGAAGTTACAGCTGTGGGTCCTGGAGAAAATGTTAAAATTAAGCTGAAGGTTAATTGTTTTGCTTTTAAATCTATTTGTCAAGAAAATATTACTATTTTATTTGTTTTTCTCTTTGCTTTTAGGGAATTGAAGAGGAAGACGTCTCACCTGGATTTGTCTTATGTGATTTCCATAATCCAATTAAGACAGGAAAAATCTTCGATGCCCAAGTTGTTATTCTAGAACATAAATCAATTATTTGCGCGGGCTACTCAGCTGTTATGCATATTCACTGTGCCGCCGAGGAAGTTACGGTCAAGGTAAGGTTTAATTTCTTTTCAATGCTAAGCAACTACAAAACAACTCAAGGAAGTAATTTAATGTAAATAATAAGGGCTCGTGTACGTTGTTCATTAATGAAGAACAAGAACATGTTCTAGTTGGGTTTACTAGATTGTTTACAGTTGTATTGAGGCCGTGTGCGAATTGCGTTAAAAAGTGTGTTTTTAAACTGCTCATAAAAGTCCAGCGGTCAGCAGTATGTGCATCACGGAGCACTTCGCTCAACACCAACAGCAGCTTTGGAAGTGCTTCTAAACCTAACACCTCTTGACATCTTCTCCAAAATGGTGGCAGCCAACTCATGCGAGAGGCTTAGAACCACCTCTCAATAGATCAGTAACAATATTGGCCGTGCTACTATCCTAGACAATTTCAGATCTATCCAAAATCACTTAGACTATACCACTCCAAAAATGGTATTCGATAATAACTGCCATGTTTCCATCCCTTCAGAACCTTTTGGGAGAAGGAAGACCCATGGAAGAAAACACAATACACTTCTATACAGAATGTTCAAAGACCGACCACGGTGTTGGAAGTTGCATCTACTCGAAACAGCTGAATCTGTCTCCCGTATAGACTTCCCAATCAATGTAGTGTATTCCATGCAGAGCTAATGGCGATAAAAGAGGCATTAATCTGGCTTAAAGAAAACTTTATATCTTGTAGGGACATACGTATCTTGTCGGACAGCCAAACCGCTCTCAAATCTTTCGCGCCCGTCTCTCCACAAACTCTCTAATAGTCCACGGCTGTCGATCATGTCTGAATGAGATGACAAAATAGTTGAACATTCACTTCATTTGGATGCCGGGCCACAGAGACATTCCGGGTAGTTGCAAAGTTGATGAGCTCGCCAAAACCGGCAGGAACACCACTTGCTACATGCAAACATCTTCTCAAACAAAAGGCTCTAGAATCAAGAAATGATAGATGGTCACAGGGTACCGTCTGCCTAGTAACCAAGCAAATATGGCCAAGCATAGACCTGAAACGGTCAAAAGGCTTGTTTTCCCTGAGCAGACAAAGTATAAGCTCCACAATTGGAATCATAACAGGATACTGGCTCATAGGTAGACATGCTTTGAGGCTATACAAATGACTTCTGTAGAAGCTGCTTGGACGAGGAGGAAGAAGAAACAGTCCAACACCTTCTACGTGCATGTCCGGCACTCTCCAATAGAAGCAATTACTATCTCGGTTTTCCCTTCTACGATAATACCAGCGAACTAGCAACGATCGACACAAGATGTCTCTTTAATTTCATTAAAAGTAGAAAAGTATTAACTTCTTTAGTGGTATCACAATGGATCCTTGAGGTCTAAGTGAGACATCCACTCTAACCTAACGTACTTGCTTTGATATGGGTCAGGCTCTGTCTCCCTGGACTTGTAGAATATAATATTTTTTCCCGTTTGAAGTGTTTTCGGTCATGGCCCTTGCCTATCACATTTCAGTTTTTAAGACTCCGTCCACAACCTAATAAAGCTCATATGCATATTCGTAGTTTCCGCTTCAATCTTATTTTCACATCTCCTTCCTTCTTTCAACATTAGAAGGAATGCCTAAATCAAGTTGTTTCTGTCGAAAGTTCTCAGTATCAATTCTCTCTTCCATCTCATAGTCTTGGCCTCAGCTGCGCCTCATTGAAAAGGGCTGATAACATCAGGAACGGTTCTTAAAAAACACGCACTCTGTCTTTAACTGCTCGTCCGAATTTCCACTAAAGTGTCCTCTCTGTGGCTTTTATTTATTCCGAGGAAAGTGCAATTTGTAAACTACCACCAAACGATCAATGAAGAATGACGGTGTACAGTTTGAAATTATCACAGTTCTAAAATAACTATTGCGAATTAGCACAACCTTATCCGTAATTTCAGGATCGCGAAATCAGACATCACCTCTAGTTTTAGACGGTAGATACTCTCATATGCGGATGCAAAGGCCTTGCCTCAATGTAAATATTTCGTCTATCGTTTATCTGGTCGGCATAAAGCCTCGTTTCATTTTGAATTAATGTCATTACTTGCATACAATTCAGACCATTGGATGAATTTCGTCCCAATTTCGATAGATTTGTTGACGTTATCCCAACGACGATCACAACTTACATACTTATGGTGGTGCTACAGTCCAGTTTGGACCAGAGCCTCATCCAACAAACGTCTCCAGCCAGCTCGTCCTTCGTCCTTTCCTGTTGACTGCATTAACTTGGTCTTGCCCTCGATGATCACAACGATTATATGATAAGCAGAGCGCACAATAGTCACTTACATATAACATTTGCATGAATTGCTGAACTCAGTAATTGTTTATAGTGATTTCCCAATCAAATAGTTGAAGTTTTGACGGACTTTCTGTTGGATCCTTTACTGTGAACATAAAACCAAATCAAACAATTTAATTTTTAACAAGGACTAGTTAGTTTCGATTATAAAACAAAATTGCTTCTCTTGCCTAGAGTGATTAAAAATAGCAGACATATAAGTAAACTTATTCAACATCTTAATTCTCATTTTAGGCTCTAATTTGTTTGGTGGACAAAAAGACCGGCGATAAATCAAAAACACGTCCAAGGTTTGTTAAACAAGACCAAGTTGCAATTATGAGAATTGAATGTTCTGGAATGATATGCCTTGAACAATTTAAACTCTTCCCCCAAATGGGAAGATTTACTCTAAGAGATGAAAGTAAGTATTATTAAAAATCTTAATTATTAAATTCAACAAAACTAACAACATATTTTTTGTTGCCTTTCAGACAAAACCATTGCCATCGGAAAGGTGTTGAAAGTGATCGAATAAATTCGCATACATTTTTACTATGCGACAAATTTAAAAACCATAACAATGTTTTTCTTTTTTCGGTTCGTTATCCTAAAACAAAAATAAAATAAAAATTGTATTTCGCGCAGAATGAAACTAAACAAAAATCTTAAAAATAAAACAAACTAAAAACCAAATCGAAAACTACTTACTACTTTCTAAAGAACAACAATTCAAACTTTAATCAACTCACACTCACACACCTACAACCGACAACACCAAAACACACGCTACACACATTTTTAATGACACTGAAATAATTACAAGAAAAGAAACAAATTGGTATGAAATGTTGCAAAACAGAGAAACATATTATAGGTTTTTAGTAAAAACAAAAATTATATATTATATCTAATTATAACTGTCGAAACTATATTGAACAATAATGTGTGGAGAATGAAGGCATCTCTTGAAATCAAATGAACATATTTTTTTCTTCCTAAGTTATATGATAAAATAGAACTATTGTTATTAAAAAAGGGTTTATAAAAAAAAGTAACTATTACAAGACATATTTTTTGTTTAGTTTGCACGCTTTCTTCGCCGCTATATGTTTTTTTTTTTTTACTTAATTAGTCATCTTTTTTGTTTTTTGTAACTTTAAGAAATAATCATTAATTTTATTGTGGTGATGGTCCATCCGAACTCAGTTTAATGTAAGTGGGCTTAGATGTTGTTAGTTTGATTAATAAACCATTGCACATGAAAACACTTAATTTTTGTAATACCGAGTCACGAATTAAAGCAATACAACCCCCGAAAAAAGGCCGTCATCGATATTAGAATTTATATTTTATTTTTATTAAATTTCTTCAATGTTTTTTTTTTTTTTTATTAAATTGAAAAACTAAGAAACAAACAATCTTCACAACCTCTTTTTCACTGTGAAATCTAATTTCACTTAGTGAATATATTTTATTGAAGTTTTAAATCATGTTATTATTGTTTAAGAACACCTTCTTAAACACAATTTTACATTAAATTAAAAAAAAATCATATTTATTGTTATATGGGTAAGCGAATTCAATTTCATTTGTACTTACACATATAATTATAAATGTCAAAACACTATTTAACAAGACCTCTATGCAAGTAAATTGAAGAATAGAAAAAAATACTATTAAGGCAGAGTGTATAACAAACAAAACAGCTAAAAAAACAAATAAAATATATTAATTAAAAATAAAATTAATGAAAAATGAACACATTTTATCAAATTGCTTAATACGTTATGGCTTGATTGTAATAAGAAATCAACTTAAAGATTGTTTTAATGAGAATACATGCAAACAAACAAACAAAAAATAAGTAATAAAAAAGGAAATAATAATAAATTATAAATTGAACAAACAAAAACGAAAACAAAAAAGAAAAAAAAATATTTATACACATAAATACGCTGAAGAATTTTTTTATTAAACTAAAAAATATAAAGAAAAATATTTAAAACTGGAATTGGTGTTTTGTCTCTTTACAGTCACAGCAGTTAATGTGGGGAATGTTTCTTTAAAAAAAAAAAAATGGAAAATATATCCTCATCATAACGGTGTACACAAATACTAATTAGCTTTCAATGGTTGATATTATCTGTTTGATAGTCAGCTTATATCCTGTGGACTGTATAATTAACATTTATGTTCACAATAAATTACCTTTTCATTTATTAATATTTCCCATAAAAACACGGTTTTTCTGTTTTGATTTATGTATTTTAATTTGATTTATTTTTAACTCGACTGTTTGAGAAGCTAAAAACTGAACGAATGAAAAACAAATGAAACGTTAACAACAAAAAATAACAAGCTATAGCAACCAAAAATACAAAAACGTTAAATTCAAAACAGCACAGTAAAAGTAGAATTTATAAGTTAAATCCTTGTGCGGATAGCATCACAGGCGTGAACACACTCCCCCCGTGAATGCTCTGCTTCACTTTCTACCGGTAGCCGACACAATCTTTGTACCGGGTGCTCCAAAATTGTGGCTGTGGCCTGAAAGCTCCCAGATTGAACATTGAATTGCACATCATTAATCGATCCTGCTGTCGGCAATTGAGACAGCAAACTGGCACGTAACTCAAGAAAGCGGAACATTTCTTCCAGTGTTGGCAGCTCCTTAGTTGACCGACGTCCAGACCATTGGACTCGACTATCAGCATCAAGTAGCTGTTCAAGCTGAAAAAGTAACATGTATCCTGCCACATCCTCAGGCTTCAACAATAACTGCAACTGGCGGAAGGCGTTCCGAGCTGCATCAAGAACCTCTCGCATCGCATCACATGATGGGTTCTCTAGTGGTCTTAGCGCCGATAAAGTTTGAAGATGAACACGAATTGTGTTGTATTCATTGCCATAATGCTCGCATAACTCCGACCATAGTTGACGGTAAGTCGTACCATCGCCGATAGGCCAGTTTCTATAAATTTGTTCGGCCCGACCTTGCAATGCTCCTAAGAGATGCCTCATTTTTTGCGAATCCGAGAATTTCACTTGAGTATGCACCTCTGCTTCAAAAATTGCACGAAAATTGGCCCAGTCCGTTTCCAGCCCAGAGAATTTTGGTACTCGAGGTGGCTCCGACATTTGAATATGGATCGGCGGGCCACCAAAAGATTCCACAAACCGAGGTTCCCCTTGCGAATTCGACTTCATTCGGGACAACTTCTCACGCAGCTTAAATTTGTATTGCAGGTATTCCTCCTCTGCTTCAGCCAGGAATTCACTGCACTCAGCCAGATGCTGGTCCGAAAGCTGTTGCTGGCTTAGTATTGGCCAACTATCCTCAAATTTCTTCCACAGTTCCTCGACTCGATCAAGACGGCTCAACAGCTCATCAAAGGACCACTTTTCGATATCCTCATCTGTACGGCCTGTTACAGCGCGTCGCAGCGTAGCGCGATAAAGTCTCATCGACTGAGGTACCGGGTTTATAATGGAGTGTGAAGTTGAACCTTCGACACCATTCTCCTCTGCATAGTCTTTATCGATTTCTTGTTGTTGCTCTCGAGTGATTCTCACAAACGCTCCTGGTCCTCCTTAAAAAAAAAATGAAGTATAATTAACCCCCAGCCATTTGAGGATTGCTTTCGCGATGTTGGCTCCTTTCATCGACAACATGCGCAATGCAGTGAAATCGCGAAATCATCTCAACTGGTAAACGTGCTGAGTTTTAAGTAAAAATTTCTGCTAAAATAACTTGTAATCACAGGAAATAAAAAAAGTCTTATCAACATCGCCCTTTGTATCCAATACTGAAACAGACCAAACAAGCATTCCGAAACCAAGTGATATCGGTGCAAGGAAAATTAATTCTTCAAAAGAAAACAACAGTCAAAACTGACTGTTGACTGGAATTCCACAATCGCCCCTGGAATCTCAAGAACTTGAATGCAATTAGCGCAACCACAAACAGCTTTCAAGAGACCCGCAAAAATCCAAAATTCTAAGCGAACGCAGTGTCGCTTGAAGTGTTAAATTCCCTGCATAATAAGGAAAACTGAATGTCAACAGTGCGATGACAAACAAATCACAAAACACATTAAACCACTGCTTCCTAACCCAGCATTCCCCAAAACCTCCGAATTTGAATGCCATCAGCGCAACAGCATACCAAATTCAGAGATCCTGAATAAAATCACATCTCTATAGGAGCGCAATTCCGTTTGAAATGTTTAAACTGTTCCTGGTAACGCTCTATAATTCTATATTTAAATGTCGTCAGCGCAACGGCAAAATGAACATAGAAAGGCTCTACTAAGTTAATGAAATTTAATTCAAATCACATTTCCACTGCATTTCTCTGCTTCTTAACAATTTCTGAACTCACCTGCCCTAGGCGGTGCAGTAGCCTCGTCCTCACTCTCGTTTAACCAACTTTGATTGTCCAATTCCATCTCCATTCCGGACATAACTGCATAAAAAACAATAAAAAATATCCTAATTAAAATATCTTCCCGAATGAATGCCCACAATTGCCACCCTTCCAAATTAGACCTGCACTGGTATCCGGCTCGAAGGACCATGTTTGATAGTCAGCTTATATCCTGTGGACTGTATAATTAACATTTATGTTCACAATAAATTACCTTTTCAATTATTAATATTTCCCATAAAAACACGGTTTTTCTGTTTTGATTTATGTATTTTAATTTGATTTATTTTTAACTCGACTGTTTGAGAAGCTAAAAACTGAACGAATGAAAAACAAATGAAACGTTAACAACAAAAAATAACAAGCTATAGCAACCAAAAATACAAAAACGTTAAATTCAAAACAGCACAGTAAAAGTAGAATTTATAAGTTAAATCCTTGTGCGGATAGCATCACAGGCGTGAACATTATCTTTTAAGCCCTTATTTTCATGTATAATTCGATTTCGCTTATTTCCACATATTTGATAGTTCTCGTTATTTTGAGCTAACTACTGGTAGCCAAACTTAATTCCAAGCTCTGGTTGCCGAGATATTTGCATCAGAAGACATTCTTGCTATGGGGACATCAGCTAAGGACAAAAAGCAAAAAAAAAAATTGTTTTTTGATCATAACTCGGTAACCAGACCTCGAATGTAGCTATGGTTTTCAGTGACATAGCGAGGGCAAATAGACCCTGGAAAAATAAAAGATATACCGTGAGCTCATAAATGCAACCTAGTTGCTCATGCTCTGCCGACAAAATTCGTTTAATGCATTTATGAACAGAAAATCTGCTGCAAGAATGCGGCAGCTATACAAGATCAAAAAACTGTTTATAAATAAAGTAGACGGCTTAAACAAATAGAATGATAGAAATTATTAAATAATTTCCTAGACGAACATAAATAAATAAAATAAATAGAGTGGCGCGACAGCTCTTGAAGAGCCAAGGCCTAAGTGGCTTACTCTCACCAACAATTCTCGAGGTGCTTGTGAGAGGTACATATGCTGGTTTAAATTTTTAAAAATGTTGTATTAGGAGTTAGGACTAATTTTAAATATTTTGAATGGAACAACTTGTGGAAGCGTCCAAGACAAACTTTACTTTTAATTCTTATGAATGTGGTCTTCATGTTCTGATTTTTTTTTTAATGTGCTCTCGACTGTGACCAAAGAAGGGCAAAACGGTTTTTAAATTCCGTCAAACATTTTCCTCACAAAACAGCCTTTTTCTCTGCCAGCAGCAAATTGTCATTCTACCGCCAGACGAACTGTTATCAGCTTAACAGTCATATCATAAAATAATATTCAATTATTTTAGTTACTCATTTTGTTCCGACATTTTTATGCAGAGCGACAACAGATATAAAACGACTGCAGACTTGATCGCAGTTTAGCAGTCAGTTTGTTTTTATCAACACACTGACTGATTGCCTTACTGCAAACATAATACAGTTTATCTTCATTTATGTACGCAAATCTGGCATTACTGCTGCATTTTGACATTTATGAACTTACCCATTGCCAATTGAAATCGCAGGAAATTTTTCAAGGCAGAAATCGAAAAAAAATATTTTTTGACCATAACTTTTTAACCGATAACTGCAATGGCAGATAGAAATATAAACCGTTTATTTGATGTACAATTGTATCGCTATTGTCAAGGAAAATTGTGGGTAATAGCGATTTGAAATTTTGGGAAAATATTTGCGAAAAATTTAAATGTTTTATCATTATCCCGACTACCAGGCTTTCAAAAATGTTGAAATCTATTTCGATGAATAGAGTTCGGCAAGGACTTTCGTTTGATGTATCATTCGATGGCTTTTGGAAGAAATTGTTTTCTATCCAAAAGTTGGACAAGGGGTTGCTTATGATATTTTTCGAAAATCATGAGAAAATCGTTATTCTAAGTCTACCACTGGAAGCCAAATTCAATTCCGAGCTCTGGTTGCCGAGATATTTGCATCAGAAGATAACCTCTTTATACGGAGGATTAAACAAAAAAAAAACGTTTTTTGATTATAAATCGTTAACCAGACACAGACCTCGCAGATAGTTTCGGTTTTTAGCGATTGATAGGGGGCTAACAGACGTTTGTTTTCGTCCATCACTTGACATACATATGCCTTTTTGGAAAAAGTGAGCGATCTGGCGATTTGAAATCGCTGGAAATTTTCTGAAGACAGAAATCGAAACAAGTTGTTTTTTGATTATAAATTTATACCCGTGTGCTGAAAAAAATATTCGCTTTGGCTGATAGATTTCTTGTTTGCCCTTATTTTGATGTACAATTTTATAATCGTTGTCGAGGAAAATTGTGATTAATATCGATTTGAATTTGCGGGAAAATGTTTGCGTTTTTGCTAACATCCCGGCTATCGACTCTTAGGCCCTCCGCACTCGAAGCAACTTTTTTGCAAGTGTTTTGCGACTAGAATCGAAGGTCAGTTGCTCAAGCAACTTTGTATATCAAGCTCTATAGAAGAGCCCCCCCAGTCGACTAAAATGAAACCGGTTTGCAATCGGTTTCCAACTAGTCGCATGCAACTGATTTTGAAGGTCGAATTTGAGTTGCTTAAGCAACTTTTTTTGTTTTTGTAATTAAAATTATGATATTATGTTTGTGTTTGTTTGTTTGTATGTCTGGTATGGACTTCTAAACGGCCCAACAGATATTTATGAATTTTGCATGTTGTATTTTTGGAATTTTTTGGAAATAGACGTGAATTTGTTTTTTTTTTTTGCATGTTCTTTTTGTTCCCGAATCGCTTATCGAATAGAAAAATAGAAAGTTCTTGATGGAAAACCCGCAAAACTCATTAATGTTGTAGGTGCGAAGTTGGCGGGGTCAGCTAGTTACAAATAAAGAAAATCGCCTGTATGCAGTCTCAATAAATTTGTATAGAGCAAACCAGTTATCTACACCTATAGACATAACATTCTCTCATATCTATGTCCATCTTTTGAATGTTAGGAGCAACGAACTTTACCCATTCAAAGTAAGTCTCTTTTGACATCCGATAAAATGCAGTAAATTTGGCATCCGTTTCATTTAAATGTTTTGCTTCCATAAAAAGTCTGCATTTCAAACTTTTCTGTATACAGTGAAAGCTCCGCCTTCGGACAGCTCCAATAAGCGGACAGTTCCCTTAAACGGACAATTTTTTGGGAACCAACTTTTATTTATCATTTCCCATATAAAAAGCATTCTAATAAACGGACACTCTCTTAAACGGACACGGACATTAGTTTCATTTTTTCTCATTTCATCACCTCTCATAAGCGGACACATTCAAAACAAATTTCATTCGTTTGAATTTTCGTTAATTAATGTAGAAGCGAATTCGTTTAAAATCTCCAATAGCCGGACGCGAAGCTCTAATAAGCGGACAGAATATTTTTTTCGTTAGCTTGCTACGCTGATTCGTTGTGAGTTAAGAAGGGTAATCCCCAGTTCTTTGCTTATTCGAAAATTTGAAACAAAAAATATCGTCAGGTTTTGAATATTCTTAGCCTGCTATGATCTGATATGTACCTACTTATACTTATTATGTTTGTCGATAAGATTTGCTTTCCGCTTTCATAGTAACCTACTCTTTGTGTTATCGGGAAGCAGACAAGATGTCTAAGAAAAAGATGCTTTCTTTGAAAGAAAAAATGGAAGTCATCAATATTTTGGAGCAAGAAAAGCTATCCGTTCGCAGTTTAGCAAAAAGGTTTTTTTTTTTTTTAACACAAACAAAAAGTTTATTTTTGCAACTTTTTATATTTTAGGTTCAACATAGGAAAAACACAAGCTGCCGAGATTTCTAAAAATAAAGAAGTCATTCGTAGGAAAGAGCACTCCGGATCCAACGTTTATCAGTACATGAATGTACTGTACAGTGTACATGCATTTATAACTTTTTCCTTAATTTTCTTTAGTAAAAAATATTAAAAAAAAAAATTATTTCTCTTAACCGGACAGCTCCCGTAACCGGGCAAAAAATCGGTGACCATGAGTGTCCGCTTATGGGAGATTTCACTGTATATGGATGGGTCCAGTGGTCTCTTCGTACAAGTTTTCTTTATCTACAGTACTGATAATAGTCGATTAAATCCTCTTCATTAGTACTACTGTTTGACATGTTGAATACTTATAAAAATTTGTGAAAAAAACAAAATTAAAACCCACGTCCTACTCAAACAACTATCAACTGGTCACAATTCGGTCGTACTCGTGTGCGGAGAGAAGTCGAAAATCGATCGCAAACAATCTGTAAAACAGTTGCTTGAGCAACTAATTGCAAAACAGTTGCTTCGTGTACGGAGGGCCTTAAGAAAACTTGTAAACCATTTTGATGAATAGAGTTCTTACAACTAAGTGTTACTTATAAAACAACATGTTTTACAACGCTTATGTTAATAAATAAATAAATTACAAATTAAAAGTTCGAATAGACCTTTCTATTGATGTATCATTCGATGGCTTTTGGAAGAAATTTTTTTCTGTCCAAAATTTTGGCATGGGGTTATCGATTTCGCTAAATTCAACAACTCAATTCCGAGCCCTGGCTGCAGAGATACATTTTTTGCCAATATCTCGGCTACTAGGCTTTGAAGAAACTTGCAACCCATTTTGTTGAATAATGTTCGCACAGACCTTTCCATTCTGTCGAACCTTGTATCGCCAGCTTTCAGGTAAACTCAAGAATAATATAAACACATGTTTTTGTCAAAATGCAATGTGATTTACTTTAATGGATATGAAAAAGAAAACGATTTGAATTTTTCCATGTCCGAAATCATTAAATCACGCGATAAGATGATTGTTCTGTTCGAAAAGTAATTTCTGAACAACGCTCTTCCAGAGTTTTCCATCAAAAGTTTTCCATGTTTCCTATTTACCTTTACCTTTTAGAGCAGAATACGGAAACTAAAGTTTTAGTGCTTGGCAGAACATTTTAGACCCTTTTTTCTGGAACTTAAATTTTATGTGTTTTTCGCAAGTCACAAATATGAAAAATGTTCAACTTTGTCCATTAGATGAAAGATGAACCAATAATTGATTTATACTTATGTTATTTTCAAGAACAGTTTCAGAGATGAAATAAAGAGTCAAGTTTTATTCTTTTTTTATTTTTTTACATTTATTTGATTGTATTAAAAAAAAACAACTTAACATCTATTTAAATATCGACACTAGATTTTTTTCACAAAAAAGTATTAACCAGTTTCATTGAAACTATAAAACTACCTTGTCATGAGTGGCGTAACTTGTTTAGCCTTCTTCTTAAGCTCTGCTTCTCTCTCGCCATAAAAGTCCAAATTCTTACCATAATGCCAGACGAGAATATCAAAAAATATTCCAAATATCGTAAACGCTGTAAAAGAAAAAGTAGACAAAATCTATAATGTCTGCTTATTAGGAAATATCCAATCTATACTTACAGACTGCACTCAAATTAACCATGTAACGGAATTTCTCCTGATCGTACAATTGACAATTTCCATTTTGACCACATTGCTTTGTCCAAACCAAACAGGTTGAATCGATGATACGACCGAAAATAATCGGTCCCGGAATGAGGGCGAAAAGACTGATCATCATTAGTCCTAGGCCTTGAGCAAATGACTTGTCCTCAGTGGCAACGGCTCGATAATTAACCAAAATGTTGCCAATTCGTCCGGATGATGCAAACCAATTAATAGTCATGGCGGCTAAGGCAAATGTCCAAAATGCAGTCTCGCAACCTTTGAGGCAGGCTCCAGGCGTCAGAATATTGTTCACAATGGAAGACATGGTACTTTTGGATGACGAAACAACTTTACATATTTATAAAAAAGGATTTATTCTATGAGGCGCTACCTGGATTGGGTTGTAAGATCCAGTCTTGGTGGTAATGTTGTGGCAGTTGTTGAAGGATTGTTCCGAAAACTTATGGGTTGTGCCAAGCAAGTGCAGTTTGAATAGATCTATACCGATAACGTGCTTAAAATCTGACAAGGTATGAAAAAATAATAAGAGTACCTTGTTTTCCGAATCCCAGTTGTAACAGCCAGCATGACAGGGCGAGAAATATGTGGTGTCACTTTCTACATGACACACTGGACTGTAGATCACATGGCTACACGAGCAGTTCAAATTGCAATCCATCGCTAGATCCAACCTACAAAAAATTAACAATGCCATTAAGGAAATACTTCTCTCCAAAGACTGCATTAAGAACTTACTTTCCATCAACCATCAGCGAAGTTGTGTTTCCACAATAAATAAAAAGATAAGCGACTTGTCCACCGATTGAAAGGAATCCAATAATAACATTCCACATTAAGAGTTTGCTTGGTGCTGGCTTATATTTTGAAATAATCAATCCAGAAAGCAATAGTCCGAGAACCATTCCAGTAAGTGAGAAGGGACCAACAATAATTGTTGCATTTTGTGCACTCCTATGAAATTGAACTTCCATGTATTTGCTTAAGAATGTCATATAACCTGAAGCGCCCAAGACGTAAAATATTCCAGCAATGATGTTGAAGATCAGGAGTTTATTTTTCAGCAATCGCATCAGCGCTTTAGGAAAATCTACAAAGGAATTAAAAGTTTATCAGACAATCAAATTTCATAAGCAACTTGTTCTTCTGAAATGATTCTTCGATATAAATCTTACAAGCAGAGGATCATGTTTTTTCAATTTCCCGAAATAACTAATATCAAACGGTATATGTCTTAATGATCACAGATCACGGAGCCTGTCCAGAGTACGACGTCAAAATCGTACTCGGAGACTTCAATGCAAAAATCGGAAAGGAAGACATCTTTAGCGGACACCATCATAGCGAGACCACCATAGGTTACCAGCCACCCCCGAAAAAGACCACGTGGTATTATGATGCGCGTTATTGAAAAGAGAAAGAAGGAACAAAGAGGAGAAATGAGAAAAAGCCCCTGCGAAGGAAGAAAAGAGCATCCGCAGTTTCTCAGCTCAAAGATCTAGAAGAGTCACGGGCCAAGAACAAAAACCCGAAGTTTCTTTTAAAGGTCGAAGCAATTAGCTTCTGGTTTCAGAACCAGGACCAGGCTCTTCGAAATAGTGAAGGAACTTAGTCACCGAAGCACAAGGAATTATAGATGTTTTTAAGCAGCACTTCCTGTGTTGGACGATAAGTAAAAAAGGGGAATTGATACTGGGCATTTTCGAAAGAAAAATTCTTCGTCGGATTTTCGTACCCCTATGCGACGGTAGCGAATGGATAAGAAGGTTAAACCGCGAACTATACGAGCTGTACCAAGATGTGGATGTAATCCAGAAAGACACATCGGCCACATCGAGTAAAAGTCTTCTCGTCGCAGCCCCCAGGTTCGAGACGACAAGGAAGACTGAACCTACGGTACAAAGACCAAGTGACTGCGGATGCCAGAGCGACTGTAGAGTGCATGCGAAAGTCCGTTTCCGATGGAACGCTGCAGTATCTCAGACTTTTATATTTTCCCATATATTTTACCATAAAGCAAGGGGACAACACAAAATTATATTGCAAAGTCACAAGGTGAAGAAGGCCTTGGTTCTAGAAACTCTCAAAATTTCGAAGCTAATAACATTATACGATAATTCTAAAATAGTGTCTAGAGCGTTCTATGAAGCACTGGAAACCAAAACCTGTGAGGATTTTCCAAATAGGATGCTGATTCTGAAAACTCTCGACTACCCCTTCAATTTTCTTTTATTTCTTGCATCTACTTGACAAAATTTTGTTTTTATTTTGCTTACAGATGATGACTAACTCGAACATTTCTTGGTTCCCCTGAGAGTTCGACTTAGGGAGAGTCGACTATATTTACCACTCTTATGTCCTGAGAAAATGCGAATAAGAAACAGACATGTTTTTTTTTTTTTTGTAATCACCAAAGAAGTCAGAAAATGTTAAATAAAATTAAAGATAATGTAATAAAGGGTATTTTCTCGATAATTGTTGTTTTTCAAAACTTTGTACGGAAAGAAATTTTGTATTTTTCGATTCTGGTTTAGTTGAAATCTTGAAATCCTTAAGCTAAATGTACGCGATTGCCAGGTCTGACTATAGGTGTGTTGTCGTGACAACCAAGTAAAGTAAAGTGAAATTTTAACAAAGAAAATAACAATACAAATAACTTTAGCTTTTCATTGGGAGTAAAACTTACTTGGAATGTTAATAATTTTTTTTTTTAACTCAGAGGGAGCCGAATTTAATTTTTTTTAATGATTTAATATGGCAAATGCCAAAATTTGTCAGTTTGTTTTATGAAAGTAATTGGGCCGGCACACACGAGACTAATTCATTTTTTTTAATTTTACACTAGCAGAATTGGTCGAAGAGTGCTAGCTAGCAAGCACAGTCTTACGACCAATGGTTTTCCAACATAGTAGACTATGTTATACCACCGGCTCATCACTTAGTGCAGTGTTAGTTGTTAGTAAGCAAACTACTTAACAAACACTCACATGGATGAAACAAAAACAAGACAGTTAACAAAACAAGATTAATCCAAAACTAATAATTACAAAATACAAACATTAAGTAAACAGAGAAACCTTTAAAAGTGTATAACACTGGGCTTGAGCAAAGACTTCAATTTATTCTTACTTATATTTAAATCAAATAAGTCTGAATTGCAGTTTGAAAGCCTACTCATACGTGTCAAGGGCTCATAGAAACCATAGTTGGTACGATGTTTTGGTTCATGTGCTTCCTACGAAAATTATAACCGCCACCCCGATGGTTGAAAGATATAGCGCCAAGTAATTCCGGTGCATCTGTTACACCAGTAATAACTTGATGGTCATTGTTATTTCGTCTACTTGACAATGTTTTCATTTGGAGAGTTAGTAAACGGTTTTCATAAGAGGGGACATTCAAAGGATCACTCCATAGAATACCTTTCAGGGCAAAACGAGTAAAATTTCGTTGAACAGATTCTAGCCTCTCAATATGAATATTGTAATGAGGTGACAAAACTTGGGAAGCGTATTCTAAGTGAGGACGAACATAGGACTTTAACCAGTTAAGTGGGCAAGGGAAACGAAGTGTGCAGTATGAAACGGATTGAACATTTCAACCCGAAATTTAGAGGATGAAAGAAGACTAAAACTAACACATACAAAAGTACGATATATTTAATTACTCACACAATGAAAAGAGGTTTATATATATCTACATTTCTTCCATTTCGACTAAAGACAATGAAACCTGTTTTAGTCCAAAAGATATTCATCCCGTGTATGTAGGCTCATTGAATTAAAATCAACATTAAAATCGAGTTTGAATCTAGAGCACACCAGAAAATGAGCTGGCAATGAGCTGAAAACCTAATAAAATTGAAATAAAAAAAACATACGTATACGCCACAGTGCACTAACTAAAAATGTATGCTCGGTTTAATTATATCTGAATGTGAAACTGAAAGCTTTATGCACATACATATGTATTCATAACATAACTATTCTATTGATTAAATGTTTCCTTAATCAACACATTAAACAGTTATAAAGTAATTCAAACAGCACGAGTCACTGATTAGCTACAGATTTTTTTGATGGCAGGTGATGTTATTTTTTGACTTTGTACTTTGACAAAAGCAATCTTCATGCTAATGTGTTAATCAAATCGAACTCATTGAAGTTTACGAAACAGTTCCTCTTCACGTCGATAGTAATATTTAGTGTCGATAATTTTGATCAAGTTGATAAGAAATCAGCACGCTTCCTTCATAACAATCTTAAGCTAAACTGTAAACAATATTTTATGAACATTTTTACGAATTTGTAAAAATGTATGAAGCTAACACCAGGCGCGGATCCAGAGACTCTTGTTAGGGGGGGGGGGGCGACACTGAAAAACAACTAATTGTACAGGGTTTTGAAAGTGAGTGAAGATATAAGCCACTTAGGTCTTGGCTCTTCAATAGCTGTAACGCCATCTATATTTTTATTAATATCTCTAGAACATTTTTGAAGATATGAAACCAAGCTGTTAAACAATGACAATGCTTCCTACGTTAATTCAGTAGGCCAGTTCCACCTAAAAATATCTCACTTTGACTGAGCCAAAATCATTTGGTGGAACATAATTCTCAGTTCTCATTGACATAAAGTGGATACCTTACAAATTGTTGTTCTGCATATGTCAGTCACGTCAAAATAGCCGTGTGAGAAATCTAAATCTAAAATAATTTCATCTCAGAGTTCAGAGATCCGAAAAAAAAATCTCAGTTCTCAACTGAGATTTTTTGTTCCACTTATCAAATCTCTAAGACCACTGAGATCTCAGTGATTTAGTGTTAGGTGGAACTTGCCTTATGAATTGAAGTTGATTTTATTAAAGGTATTATGTAAGCAAAATTTTGATATTTTTAATTTCCCAGAGGAAGTTATTGTAAAGGGTCCGATTTTGTGAATCTACAATTTTTGCATCAAACCATTTTATCATCATGTCAGTGTGTTGTGTGCATATTGGGGTTACGTTTCTACGATTATCTCGAGAACTACTCACACTATTGAGATGAAGTTTTGATTAAGTTTTCAGCGATAGTTAAGCAATTTCAACTTGCAATAAAATTTGAAAGTAGTACAACTTCGTCATATATGCATGAAAATTCTGATTATCTCGCTAACCGCTCATCGTGCTAATTTCCAATTGATCTCGTTTTGGCCAAAATTTCTTGATTGAGAACTGAATAAATTTTCAGCTAAATCTGCTTAGCGGTTTTTTGTGAGGGTTGAAAAAAAAAACTGAAAAAATCTAACAAAATCTAAAAGTATTCATCATTTATTCATGAAAATTATGATGATTTCAGCATAAAACGCAACAATAGTTTGAAAAATGTTATTCATCAATGTTAGAAAATAAAATTATTACAATAATTTGTTATAAGCAAATCCGCTTAAGTGGATATATGTATGTTTGTGGTTCCTAGGAAAAGCGATTTACTACAGATTGGTTTCTTATAAACAATTGAATATTAGGTGGTTTTTTTTTGCACGCGTATAGACAGCAAAATCATAGCTTGCTTGGATAATTTTTAAATGAAATGAATTTCGAATGAATTTCTGAATGAATTGTTGACATATATTGAAAATTCATTGAAAAAGATATATGGAAGCGTTGTTTTTATATCCGCTTATTTCTTAAGCGTGGATAATTATCGCCGCTAACTAAGCGGACATAGAAATTTGTTGCTGTTGCAGTTTGCATGTAAATATTTTTTTAAGCGTATATACGCGTGCAAAAAAGCATACCTATTTTTTTTTCCCCTCTGGGAAGTTAGTCGTGTGGACCCCCTCTGAATCCGCCCTTGGCTAACACAAAGCACATTTTTTGAAGAATAGCAAACATTTATTTTGACAATGAATTAATTAAGATTATTTCAATATTTAAATTACAAAATATTTATTATTTCCGGCTATTATCAAAGCAAAAGCTCTAAAAGTAAAATGGAGTACTCTTTGGTGGCATAAGCTCTAGCAGTTTGAACCAGTATTGAAGAAAAAAGGGATATCTAACCCTGCAATTTGGGATATCAGGGGTAGAGACTATATAGAAGTGTAGAGTCATATATTTGTCTAGACTTAAGCTATTTATTTTTTACTCTAAAATTTTAATGAATAAGCATTCAAAATGCAATAAGTAAAACAAAAGCCTCAAAATACGCATTGCTTAATTCAAATAATGACTAGAGACCAAGGTAACATCTACGCCAATACGTTTGTGCTACAAAAATACACATTTCTTAGAATTCCTTTCGTAAAAATAATTATGAAACAAGGCCCTGATTATGACCAATAACAGTGATAGCAAAGGCACAATAAGATTCTGCTATCTCGAGACCTCTTTTGTTTATCAAAATGTTAAACTCATTTTTCAATAGAATGTGCTTGAAAACAACTCATAAAACTTGAAGCATTCAGAAGTTAATATTAAAACGTATAAAGTGGTTAAACAATATTATATATTAACTTACCTTTGAGCTGGGGGAAATCTGCATTTGGAGTTGTATTTTTATCGAGGCCAGCATTTGAGGATATCCTTCCCCTCTCAATTGGCACCCCATCGTCTAAAACGAATTCGTCAGTTCGAAGTACTTGTGGCATCACAGAACTATACTTTTGTCTATCATCCTTCTTTGGCAGCTCCTTGGGGAATAATCCAATTAAACCGGAAAAGAGGAACATGATTGTTCCCAATATCATCCAACCAAACCACCAGGCGCCCAACCAACGGGGATCCTTTTTATCGATTAGAGGAGTCTTGGAAGTGTCGATAAAGAGGTTCAGTGACATGTATCCTTTAAGAGAAAATACGTCATTGTTCTCTCTGTTTATTGTCTTCAAAAATAAAATGACTTACCAAGCATGAATCCAAATATTGGTCCAATCATTCTGAGAGACATTGCTACAGCCAACATCCATGGAGTATTTGTTTTCTTGGTATTATCATCCAAATAAGGCTGTCCCAATGAGTAGTAGAGGGTGTTTCCGATTCCAAGAACAAACTGAGACAAAAATATCAGAACCAGCGGCACAATCGAGAACAACTGATCGCATTCCTTATCATTTTGGTTTGCTCCACACAATTGCTGTGAATCCTTGATAGTTGACTTCTGTAAACACAAAATACCACTTGAGCACGTCTCATTTCATAGTTAATGCGATCACCTACCACCGAAATGAAATTAGTTGAATTGCTTAAATTCAAACTATCCAAATATTCCTGTGTCAAATGATAGGCGTCCTCTCCGCCGCCATAAATTAAATGTGGAAGCGCCAAAATGAAGCACGAAATGCCACAGAATACCATGCCCCAGGCTATCCAGCAAGGTCGGTTGCGTTGCCCACCAACATACGATAAAATCAGTGATAGCAGTATCTGAGATATTTCATTACCACTGAGAATGATACCTATCAAACAAAGAATCAAGCGCCATTAATAATACATTTTTGGATTGTCATTAATTCCAATTACGAATTCCAAACCGAAAAATTGCAAACTCACCTGTTGTCTGGCTGGGAATTTTGAAGCGCCTTTCGATTGTTGTGAGTGTTACCACAAAATACATATAAGACATGGCTTGAATAGTCCCCAAGAGACTATAGACTGCCATAAACCATTTGGCATTTGCATATCTTTGCATCCATTCTGGATGCCAGCATGACAATCCGCACAGATTGGCATCTTTCAGTCTTGGAGAGGAGGGCATTACTGCTTTGTTACTAAAATTTACTTAAATTCGTTTTTCTTCGACTCTTTGATCTGATGAACGAATCAGATCGTTTATATCTAATTAAATGAGTGTGTTTGTTTATTTGTGATCGTTCCGCGACGATGAGCAGAATTTAATTTTTAATTGATTTCCGCACCGAGCTTATTTATTAACTGAATTACATTTGCTAAAAACCTGGTGGACAACGTAAGAAATCAATTTATTTTATGGCTAGTGTTCGTTGAGAAAAAAAAATTGGTTTATTTGATAAGTGGGTATACGATAACGATAGGCGCTTTGCAGATATCGATAAGATGTTTGAGTTTATTTAAGAACCTAACTTTAATTGTTTAACAAATTGCAGACAACAAGATATGTGTTCTTGGTTAATTTGTCTTAAAACATGCAATTTTTTGACTCCTTTATCAACTTAAAACAACACTACAAACTAGCGATTTCTTTTTAAATTTGAATAATGGCGACCTGTGTTGATGTTTTGGTTTTATTTTTTAGGAAGATAATCAAAGGAGCACGATAGATCTAAGGAACCAATGATTTAGAGGAATGATGCGAAGAATTGAGGGGATCTACAATTTTAGTCTACCTCCAAATGGCTTAGTTAAAAAGCACGTAAGATTTGTCAGTTTCTAGCAAGAATCAGTACCCTATAAAATTGAAAAGAAAACCAGTATGTACTTTATTCTTGATGGAATCTTGCATTCAATACTTTTCATTAATGCTGAATCTGGATGACAAGTTGATAATACAACTTTCTGAGAGTTTGAAAGAGGAATCGAACATCATCTTGAGCAACGTATTTCTAAGAAGGGTCAACAGGTGCAAGCGCATTTTGACAAAATAAACATTTGAATTTTGATCTAGCTTATTCCATAGTATGTACTTTTCTTTAACTATATGTCTATATTAAGAAGGTGGTAACCATCAGCGTAGTGTCCGTAGCTTAGTGGTTAGGTGCGTTGGCTGCTAAGCAGAACGTCGTGGGTTCGAATCCTCCTCGGGCCCAAAGTTTTTATTTCATCTTTCACGGACATTGCCTCTTGCGAAGAACTGACAAAACTTCCAAGAGTATCATCTGTCATGAAAAAAGTGCTTCTCAACTTTGCCGTTCGGAATCGGCGTAAAATTGTAGGTCCCCTCAATTCTTCACACGCACCTAGAGAATTGTTGATGAGAGTAAGCCACTTAGGCCTTGGCTCTTCAAGAGCTGGCGCGCCACTCTATTTTTATAACCATCAGCGAAGAATACAGACAATTGTTGTATCGTATTTCCTCTTTCTGTTCCCAAGGCAAATATGACATGACAGTTGTAACATTAAATCAGGAAATTGCATTATGATTTTTTCTAACTTACTTCGCCTTGATAAATTTGTGTATAATAAATCCCAGTGAATTGATTTAAAAACATTCAATGTCTCTCTCCTTCGTTTTATAAAAAGCTCTATAATGCATGTAGTATAAGAATGGGCCTTTTTTCTAGCCCTGAGTATACGGGTTCTGTACCCGCACCTACTTTTAACCTAACCAAACTAATAATAACTGAACCAATCATCTGCAGACAAGGCCATGCCTTCGCAGATACTCATTGTATGTATGCTTAATTATGAATAATAAAGAGCTGTGTTTTCGTGATCTTCCTCATCGCCGCAGCCTCTGCATATGCCATCTGTACTAAGCCCCATCTTCTTTTTGTGGTAGCCAAGCAGGTTATGGTCCCGTTATAACACTTATGAGGGATCCCAGGGACGGTTTTTTGAGAAGTAAAATCTTATCGGATTTTTTCTTGTCGTAATCTCGTAATGAGGCCAGAGTTTCTTGGTGTTACTGCAGGTTTCTAGTAGGTTTCCATCTATCATTTGCTTTTTGAATGATATTTTACTAGTATTTCTTTTTAATTCGCATTGAGGGATTCTGATGTTATGGTCTATGAGAGAGGGATCAAGTACCGAGCCTTCTCTTGCAAGCTCATCCGCTTTTTCGTTTCCTGGCACACCACTGTGACCGGGAACCCAGCTGAGTCTTACGTTGTGCGGCATGCCAAGAACTCTTAGCTCTTCGCGACAGCAAGAAACAAGCTTTGACTTGTTTTGCGTGGAAGAGATCGCTTTTATTATGTACTGCTTGGCTATCAATGAAAAAGGTGATATCAGCGTGTGATATCTCCATCATGGATATTTGATTAGCAGCGTTTTTCACTGCCAAGATCTCAGCTTGGAAGACACTGCTATGGTCGGGAAGTCTGAATGAACTGGCAAGGATAAAATTTTCTGAGTAGAAACCTGCTCATACGACGCTCCAGTAATCACTGTTTTGGTGTAACGAATTTCCGAATTTCACTCTATTTGATTTTTTGTTACACAAAATGTTCACATAATCTTTTTTTCATTTAAAATAAATCACATAGTTTTCAGAATAAAACACTCTACTTTGTTGTTGGCTGCTAAGCAGAACGTCGTGGGTTCTAGCCCTACTCGTGTCCATTGTTTTTATTTCATCTTTCACGGGCACTGTCTCTTGCGAAGAACTGACAAAACTTCCAAGAGTAACAACTGTCATGAAAAAAGTGCTTCTCAACTTTGCCGTTCGGTATCGGCGTTAAATTGTAGGTCCCCTCAATTCTTCACACACACCTAGAGAATTGTTGATGAGAGTAAGCCACTTAGGCCTTGGCTCTTCAAGAGCTGTCGCGCCACTCTATTTTTTTATTTGTAGTATGGACAAATATTATTAACAGATGGTTGTTAACAAAACGAAAGTAATAAATTCCTTAAACGCACATAAAAAAAACTAAGAACAACACACACGTAGATAATAAATATTTAAATATGCTTTTACCTTTATAAAGTACAAACTTTTTGTTACAATCTATAAACGAAAATAATTCAAATTCACTCAACAGTCTCATAAACAAAGTTATGCTCAATATTTTCTTAAAAATTCATTTTAAAAGAATGTCAATGCTCTCTGTATTTACCTGTTCTTCACTTTGTTCTTTCAACGATGCACTTTCTACAATGACATATCGCATATGAACAACTTGTTGAACTGCAATTCTAGTATAACCAGAAACAAAAATGTATTCTTGTTTTGTTCGTTTGGTTGAATAGTGTTTGTAAGCGAAAGAAGGTGAAACATATGTTCATAAATATTTAAAAAAAATTGTTAAATTGAGACTGGAATTTATTACGAAAACGGCAAAGGCTGATACCGAGGTATAGATGAAAAGTAAATGCACTGATCTGTAAGATTTAAAAACAATATACCTACCACAAGAGATTAGTCTTATCATATTTTTTTTTGCGATGGAGGTTGACCGAACAGCAATTGTTTTATTTACCCAGACGCGACTATGGTCATTGTTTAAGGACCTAAATGTTCAATTACCTTCTGATTATTATTTCATCATTATGTAACACGTAAGATAACAATTAATGATTATCTTCAAAAAATGTATAATCAATGAAAACTCGCGTTTGAATTCTTTCTAAATATCAATGAATTGTAAACAACATAAATGAGGATAACATAAGCTTCGTGACGTGTAGCCTTGCATTTTCTCGTTTTTCAAACTCATAATGATTCTGCAAAACAAAATTGATAATGAAACTTGAATTATAACTTTTCAAAATTATTTAAACTCGTATTTTGGATGACTCAAAAATTTTGATGAATTGCTTATTTAAAAGACTACTCGAAAAACAATAAACAATTATTGGGAAATCTTAGCTTTGGACGTAGAAATCAAATTTGGCAGTTCCAGGAACAAAAGAGTTATTTTTTTTTTTAAATTTAAGATTGTAATTAATGTAAACAAAAATAATAAAATGAAGATAAGACAAAGGCTTTTCGAAAATGTTAACCTTCTGAAGAATTGAAACTTTAGACTTCATTTTATTAAAAACTGGCAGTTGACCGCGACTTCGTCTACCTCTACCTCATTCACCGACCAGTGGTGCGTCTTCGACTTGTGCGTCATGTCTACAAGGGAATTTGGCTGCGAAGTTTTTTTAAAACACTGGAATCTCTCTAAGTCGCAATAGTTCTTAACTCGAAGCCTTCGTAAATGAATAATTTTCCCCGTTTTAGCTACACTTTTCACTGATGCTCTTATTATTCGAAACTAATTAGCGTTACGTCGTATAGCTAAAACCCTTCCTCGATAAATGGACTATTCAATGCAATAAGAATTGTTCAATTATATTTAGCAGTTGCTAGGATAAGCGCGTTCAAACAATCAGAAAGATTAATAATTTTTGCCGTTTTTTAAACATTTTCCACTGATTCCACTGTTGTAGGAATTAATTAATAGTTCAATTATCGACTTTTCAACACAAAAAGAATTGTTCGATTTGATTTAGTAGTTTCTGAGATCAGCACTTTCACGCAGACAACAGATGTTTCACTCCTATTGGTCGCAGCGTAATATTATATAGCTTCAAGCTGTCAACGATAAATGGACCATTCAACATTAAAAGAATTGTTGAATTTGATTAAACAGTTCCTGAGATAAGCGCGTTAAAATGCAGAAAAAATAAAATTTTTTTTGCAGTTTTTTCACATTTTCTTCTGATGTTTTGCTCACAACTTAATGTTTAGTAGTATAAAGCCTTCCTCTATTAATGGACTATCCAACACAAACATAATTATACCATTCGAATCAGTAGTTCCAGAGATTACCGCGTTCAAACGAACAAACTCTTCAGCTTTAATATTAGTATAGACAAAAATTTAAATTGGCTGCATCACAAAGAACAAGAACTTTACTTTGTTTTATTTCACAGATTATTTGCAAAACGTTATAATTTATAGTATAATATTTAACATTTATCCGAAAATGAGCTTTAAAAAACAGCAGAAAATAGTGTATTATTTCGTACATGGCACTTGTGTCGGGATAAGTACAGAAATGTATCGGAATAAGATCGACCGACTTCAAATAGTTGCAAATTAGATCCAGAAAACATTACACTTTACGATAGAGCAGCACTCCGCGCGCTGCCGCCGCCGCCGGCCGTTACTCTAATTTGAAATCTGTTCAATTATTTTAGAGAAAGGCTGAGCGGCAGGAATGTTTGTTTTGTAACCTTACCATAATCCATAAACACACATCTGTTTTCAAGAAATGTCTGTTTTTTATTCCATTCAACTGAATTATTTAGTAACATTCCTGAGTTTTGAATGAATCAGTTTTGATATTTTCACAGATTTATTATATGACAAAATTCTCTATTAGGTTAATTTAATGGATAGGTACCTTTTGTCTTTTAAGGCAGCGACTGATCAAGAGTTCGTTCACCTTACGTAGCATTCTCGTAATTGGTTCATTACTGCCGTAGTCAGTTCTGTGATGAGACTGATGGAATTGGGGAACCGATCTTAGAGAATGAAAGTTAACGTTGATACTCATTGCATCAAGAAGGGTTGAGGATTCTGTAGCACCAGATAAAATTTGGTGTACGAAAATAATGTCGGCAACTTCACGACGTTTTTCTAAAGATTGCAGGTTTATAAGCAACAACCGTTCTTCATACGGAGGTAAGTTGAAATTGTCAACCAACGAAAGTCCTCTTAGAGCAAAACGCAGGAATCTACGTTGTATTGCTTCAATTCTCTTTGTATGGACTTGGTGATAAGGGGACCATACTTGGCTGGCGTATTCCAGTAGAGGCCTTACAAACGTGGTATAAAGAGATTTCGTAACGAAAGGGTCCGAAAATTCTTTAGACCAACGTTTGACTAAACCTAAAGCGGAATTAGCTCTGGCTACTATATTATCATAGTGAGACCTAAAGTTTAGCTCCATATCGCAAATAACACCTAGATCTCGGATAGTTGTTATTCTGTAAACAATACATTCGTTGATATAATAGTTGCGTGTTGGTGGACGAAAACGTTTACGGGAATATGTGTCTGAATGAACTGGCAAGAATAAGATTTTCTGAGTAGAAACCTGCTCATACGACGAACGAATTTTCGAATTTCACTCTATTTGATTTTTTGTTACACAAAATGTTCACATACTTTTTTCATTTAAGATTAATCACATAGTTTTCAGAATAAAACACTTTACTTTGTTGTTGGCTGCTAAGCAGACCGTCGTGGGTTCTAGGCCTACTCGTGTCCATTGTTTTTATTTCATCTTTCACGGGCACTGTCTCTTGCGAAGAACTGACAAAACTTCCAAGAGTAACAACTGTCATGAAAAAAGTGCTTCTCAACTTTGCCGTTCGGTATGGGCCTTAAATTGTAGGTCCCCTCAATTCTTCGCACACACCTAGAGAATTGTTGATGAGAGTAAGCCACTTAGGCCTTGGCTCTTAAAGAGCTGTCGCGCCACTCTATATTTTTATTTGCAGTATGGACAAATATTATTAACAGATGGTTGTTAACAAAACGAAAGTAATAAATTCCTTAAACGCACATAAAAAAAACTAAGAACAACACACACGTAGATAATAAATATTTAAATATGCTTTTACCTTTATAAAGTACAAACTTTTTGTTACAATCTATAAACGAAAATAATTCAAATTCACTCAACAGTCTCATAAACAAAGTTATGCTCAATACTTTCTTAAAAATTCATTTTAAAAGAATGTCAATGCTCTCTGTATCTGTATTTACCTGTTCTTCACTTTGTTCTTTCAACGATGCACTTTCTACAATGACATATCGCATATGAACAACTTGTTGAACTGTAATTCTAGTATAACCAGAAACAAAAATGTATTCTTGTTTTGTTCGTTGGGTTGAATAGTGTTTGTAAGCAAAGAAGGTGAAACATATGTTCATAAATATTTAAAAAAAGTTGTCAAATTGAGACTGGAATTTATTACGAAAACGGCAAAGGCTGATACCGAGGTATAGATGAAAAGTAAATGCACTGATCTGTAAGATTTAAAAACAATATACCTACCACAAGAGATTAGTCTTATCATATTTTTTTTTGCGATGGAGGTTGACCGAACAGCAATTGTTTTATTTACCCAGACGCGACTATGGTCATTGTTTAAGGACCTAAATGTTCAATTACCTTCTGATTATTATTTACTCATAATAAATATGTACATCATTATGTAACACGTAAGATAACAATTAATGATTATCTTCAAAAAATGTATAATCAATGAAAACTAGCGTTTGAAATTCTTTTTGAATGTCTATGAATTGTAAACAACAAACATGAGGATAACATAAGCTATGTGACGTGTAGCCTTGCATTTTCTCGTTTTTCAAACTCATAATGATTCTGCAAAACAAAATTGATAATAAAACTTGAATTATAACTTTTCAAAATTATTTAAACTCGTATTTTGGATGACTCAAACATTTTGATGAATTGCTTATTTAAAAGACTACACGAAAAACAATAAACAATTATTGGGAAATCTTGGCTTTGGACGTAGAAATCAAATTTGGCAGTTCCAGGAACAAAAGAGTTATTTTTTTTTAATTTAAGATTGTAATTAATGTAAACAAAAATAATAAAATGAAGATAAGGCAAAGGCTTTTCGAAAATGTTAACCTTCTGAAGAATTGAAACTTTAGACTTCATTTTATTAAAAACTGGCAGTTGACCGCGACCTCGTCTACCTCTAACTCATTCACAGACTTGTGCGTCTTCGACTTGTGCGTCATGTCCACAAGGGAATTTGGCTGCGAAGTTATTTTAAAACACTGGAATCTCTCTAAATCGCAATAGTTCTTAACTCGAAGCCTTCGTAAATGAATAATTTTCCCCGTTTTAGCTACACTTTTCACTGATGCTCTTATAATTCGTAACTAATTAGCGTTACGTTGTGTATCTAAAACCCTTCCTCGATAAATGGACTATTCAATGCAATAAGAATTGTTCAATTATATTTAGCAGTTGCTAGGATAAGCGCGTTTAAACAATCAGAAAGATTAATAATTTTTGCCGTTTTTTAAACATTTGCCACTGACTCCACTGTTGTAGGAATTAATTAATAGTTCAAATATCCAATTTTCAATACAAAAAGAATTGTTCGATTTGATTTAGTAGTTCCACTTTCACGCAGACAACAGATGTTTCATTCCTATTGGTCGCAGCGTAATATTATATAGCTTCAAGCTGTCTACGATAAATGGACCATTCAACATTAAAAGAATTGTTGAATTTGATTAAACAGTTCCTAAGATAAGCGCATTAAAATGCAGAAAAAATAAAAATTTTTGCAATTTTTTTCACATTTTCTTCTGATGTTTTGCTCACAACTTAATGTTTAGTAATATAAAGCCTTCCTCTATTAATGGACTATCCAACACAAACATAATTATACCATTCGAATCAGTAGTTCCAGAGATTACCGCGTTCAAACGAACAAACTCTTCAGCTTTAAATATTAGTATAGACAAAAATTTAAATAGGCTGCATCACAAAGAACAAGAACTTTACTTTGTTTTATTTCACAGATTATTTGCAAAACGTTATAATTTATAGTATAATATTTAACATTTATCCGAAAATGAGCTTTAAAAAACAGCAGAAAATAGTGTATTATTTCGTACATGGCACTTGTGTCGGGATAAGTACAGAAATGTATCGGAATAAGATCGACCGACTTCAAATAGTTGCAAATTAGATCCAGAAAACATTACACTTTACGATAGAGCAGCACTCCGCGCGCTGCCGCCGCCGCCGGCCGTTACTCTAATTTGAAATCTGTTCAATTATTTTAGAGAAAGGCTGAGCGGCAGGAATGTTTGTTTTGTAACCTTACCATAATCCATAAACACACATCTGTTTTCAAGAAATGTCTGTTTTTTATTCCATTCAACTGAATTATTTAGTAACATTCCTGAGTTTTGAATGAATCAGTTTTGATATTTTCACAGATTTATTATATGACAAAATTCTCTATTAGGTTAATTTAATGGATAGGTACCTTTTGTCTTTTAAGGCAGCGACTGATCAAGAGTTCTGAGCGCCCTAGGCTTATTATGAGGACGCGCCCACACTAAGTGTTTAACGGACGGCCTAAAAGTAGTATCTCAATAGAGTAGTAGTGTGAGAATTGAAACATTACCTATAAAAGTTTTCAGGCCGATCTGAAAGCGAAAATAACGGTGTCCCATAATCTACATGACATTGAGACATGTTTTGTCTCGGTCTAGTTGAAATATGTAGGGTAGATGCAATGATGCTAGATTAGATCTTTTGAAGACACGATTTCAGCGCCCCTCCGAGCTTCGCGCCCTAGGCTTCACCGTAATTAGCCTAAGGGTTAATAAGGCCCTGTTTTAAAGTTTTTTTTTCGGAACACTATCACGAGAGGAAAAATACTGTTTATGGTGTACTTCACGAACATTGCGGACAGAACATTAACCTGGTTTAACTTTATATATAAACAAAAAGCATTGAAACGGGGCTAGCTGATATATGGTTTTTGTAACAAATGGGCTTTCACTAAAACCAAACTCAAGTCGGCATTCGAACACGCTAGGAAAGTCTAAATGATTGCTACGTTTTAGCTCTACATGTCTTTTTATTCTTTCATACTTTTCGGTCCAAATTTGACACACATTTTGCTCAAAAATTTATTTCAGGAAAAGTCTATTAGAATGTTTCCTTTCGTAAATTACCATTTTGTGTGGTTTTTGTCTCCTTTTTGTGTATAGAAATGATATCAAATAGAAAACTTTATATTAATTAAAAACAAAAATATAATTTAGTTTAAGTTTTTTTATTTATTTTATTGGTTAAGATTTTCACAAAATATACATTTTCTTTTGACAGGTGACGCGTTTCTTACTCAGTCCATCATCGGGCGCAAATTTTGTGTGATCATTTATATTTTGTGAAAATTTTAAGCAATAAAATAAATTAAAAACAAATTAAACCTAAATTAACGTTCTTTTCATAATTTAATTCAATATCACTTTCGTAAACGTTTATTAGTTAAATTTTTAATCAAAAACTGATGATGATTGAATCAAATGAGCTGCAAGCAACTATCAGATCCAACTTTCTTGGAAATTTGGTATTTATTTTAATTTCAAACAGTGTGGAATTAGGAAAAAATTTATACTTTTGGGGAACGAAATTGCAAAAACTTCGTCACTGGATGGCAATTAGAAAACAAAAACACAAAATTTTGTTTGTTAAAATTTTTGTGAATAGGTTTATCCAAAAATTTTCACAAATATTCAAAGAACTTGAATCGGCACACTGATCTCGACAGTAAAACTCGCCTCTTCCATTATTTGTAATTTCAAATATTTGCGATATTAATTTCCGACAATGCTGAGAAACTCTTATTTTGTTTTCCTTAGTTTATTTACAACGAAATATTTCTAACAAAACAAACAAAAGAACATTTTTGTTTTACTTTTATTAAGTGAGCAATTTCTCTGTTTTTTGCCCCACCACCAGCAGGATTTTTCCCCTTGAAATTTAAAACCAAAATGCATTAACCGATATCTAACGTCACGTGCGTCGCGCCGTCTGCATCATGATTTTGAGCACACTCACTTTGTTTGCAACAACAAATCAATTAAAAGACACTAGCCCTCGATAATGTAGAATTTCAAAGTAAATCTAAATAAATCTCGTACGCAAACTAAATTTCAAAATTTACCCAAAAGCACATAATTGCCTTTGTCTTAATTTGTATTTAGTATGCACTCTACATAATGTAACGTAAATGTAAGTCAAAAGAACGTTTTTCGATGTTTTTGAATCATAAAAACTTGGGAGTGACTTCTAACTAGTTCAAGATTAAACACTTTTGAATTCAAATACACTTATCACACATTTCGTATATTAAAACAACGATTAAAGATTCGTTTACTAATTAATTTTTTCTTTTTATTTATTTTTAAACTTATTTCTTATTCCCATAACAGTTTAGGAATGATATAATTCTGCTAGCACTTATTAACCCAAACAAACAAATACATATTGTTTTTTTTTATTAATTGTGTTAACATTTACTTATATAATTAAATTATAAGCCCATACTAAAAGTATCATGCTGATGCTGAACAAATTTCAGATAAACTAAATATAATAGGAGCATGTTGTATACAGTGATCACAGCATGGAGAATTTCAATTCACACATTATGAGTTAGTTCTCTTCCTACACTTGAATGACGTTTTGTGTACCATTCCATTTCTTCTTCCGTTGTGTTACTTAGATTAAAATCCAACTCATATAAATCGGACTGCGCATGATGGATTTAAATTGTTGCGGCTTTGATTAGATGACGGCAACTACGTTTACCTTAAACCTACAAGAGTACCTATTTGAAAAGTCAAGCGCAAGTGAAAAGTTCGAATTAACTAGTTAATCAAAGGAGAATGAACTTGTCAAAAGCTTATTGAGCTTTAAAAAGAACAACAAAATTTTATCACAAAAAGCGTTTTTGGATACTCAGAGTTCTAATTGCAAAAGAACTTGACCCTATGTATTGTACATGCACAAGGTGGGCCCAAGCCAAAATTGCGCCCTGTGCAAGATTCTTACTTATGGGTCGGGGTACCATTAAAAAAAAAAATGCTGATGAGGTGTTGCTTTTGCTTTCTGTGTTGCTGTAGAAGTGAAAATGGGAAGGAATATTTTTCGATTAAGTTTATGAATTTGCAAAGCCTAATGGGAAACTGTATTATAAGAAAGCAACAATGGAAATTACTTAGGTAAATAAGCATGTAAGAATTTACATCGCGCAGTTGCGATGTTTTTTATATTATGACTATTTGAAATCTACTAAACATCGCCTACAGATCCTCTCGGCCGTAATATGTGAACGTCTGATGCCTTTCGTCAACAATCTGATTGGTCCTTATCAATGTGGCTTCAGGCCAGGAAAGTCAACCATCGACCAAATTTTCACGTTGCGGCAGATCCTGGAAAAGACCTATGAACTCCAAATCGATACCCACCACCTTTTCATCGATTTTAAGGTCGCGTATGACAGCATCTACAGAGACGAACTGTACAAAGCTATGTCTAGTTTTGGCGTCCCTGCCAAGCTCGTTCGCTTGTGCAAAATGACGATGGAGAACTCACGCTGCTCCATCAAGGTTGGCAACGAGCTCACGGAATCTTTCGACGTCAAAAAAGGATTCAGACAAGGCGATGCACTGTCATGCGATTTCTTTAACATCGTTCTTGAGAAGATAGTGCAGAACTCCAACGTCAACACCAGAGGCAGTATCTTCCAAAAATCTGTTCAACTTCTCCCGTACGCCGATGATATTGATATAATGGGAAGAACACAGCGTGATGTCAATGGCGCCTTTGTGAGAATTGAGACAGAAGTGACAAAAATGGGTTTAGCGGTAAATGAGGGAAAAGCGAAGTATATGCTGTCTTCGAGGAAGGACACCCAACATGGACGGCTCGGACAGAACGTCACATGACATAACTTCGAGGTAGTAGAGGAGTTTGTCTACCTAGGTTCGCTATAAACACGGGCAATAACACCAGCGCCGAGATCAGACGAAGAATATCTCTTGCTATTCGCTATTTCTTTGGGCTAAGAAAGCAATTGAGTGGAAAAGCCCTCCCTAGAGCAACTAAGGTAAAACTGTACAACACACTCATCATCCCAGTCCTGCTGTATGGTGCGGAAGCATGGACCGTGACAAAATCGGATGAAAGTGCCTTAGGCTGTTTCGTTCGGGTCATCTTTGGCCCCGTGTGCATTGAAGGGGAATGGCGAAGAAGATACAACAGTGAACTCTACGGGTTGTACAACGACATGGACCTAGCCAGAAGGGTCAAGGTCCAGAGACTCAGATGGCTCGGTCATTTAGAGCGAATGGACACCAATGCTCCGGCTCGGAAAGCCTTCGACACTATTCCTGAGGGACGTAGGAGGAGAGGAAGACCGCGACTCAGGTGGCGCACTGTGGCGGAGACTGTTGATTGAGGCCCAAGTCCACAACGGACTGTAGCGCTACCTTAAGTAAGTAAGACTATTTGAAATGCAGATCAAATAAGATTTCCTTGTACTCGAGAATGCACCTCCAGAATTCTGCGCCCTTAGCATTTGAGCAACTGTTTCGGTCTTCACGTTATTGAAGGGTCCCCCTCATTATTCCAAGAACGCTGCAAGGGTTTGTTTGTTTTCCTTTGTACTTCAGTGATTTTTCTATGTGCAATGCTGTTTCAAAACAACGTTTTTTTCCTATAAATGTAGGCAGTGTTGAGTTCCGCTTATACAGTCCGTTTTCAGGGTGTTGCTTCCGGAGGTGCATCTATCTATCAGCCCTTTCAAAAGATTTTCAAAATATACGATGGTTTTTAGACTAATGGGTCTATAGTCCCCCGTATGGCCTAGGCAACTTACCACCATTTAAGGCTATTGATTGGAAAATGCTTTTTAGCTAGGTGTCGGGTATTGATAAGGTTTTATGATCTTCTGATGCTTCATGGGGAAGAATTCCGTCTAGACCAGGGGAAAAAAGGAGTGAATGGCCCATATTTAAATCCTTTTCTTCCGTTATAATATCCGATGATACTAGGGCTTCTGTACGAGAATCTGTTTCTGGATTACATTCCAGTTTTTTTTCCTGAAATATTTCCATAAAGGGTTTTGGAGTTCCTACTTCATTTTGTATCAAAGAAGCCTTATCAGTTTTATGGGCCTAAGAATGATTCCACTTTAAGTACATTACCAATTTTCCTTTACTATTGTGCTTGAGTTATTGGTTAGTGGTATCGTCAACACCTTCTTTACGTTTCGTGGGTGCGTGTGTCCCAATGTTGGTCTTCGTATTAATCTTAATGGTCTAGTATAAATTCAAAAAGAGACTCACCTCCGTTGTTGATGTCGGTACTACCCCATTGGTATGATGTGAGCTCGTATCAACAACCTAGTACCACGTCCCATCTCTCAGAGACAGCTTTCTCTACAAGTTGCTTGTGATGTTAGCGGGAGGCCCTTCTGTCCGTCATGCGGCATATTGCACGATGCCAGATCAGTGGTGGAAGTCCCTATCTTTCAAGTCAACATGACAGCACACTGGTCTGGATCACTGTAATTTGCTAAAGAAAGAGATTAAACTTCTTCCTGGCTAAGAACAGATCTGATATTACTATTTGCTACTTGTGTGGCTTTGTATAGCATAAAGTCTGATGCATGAAGTGGAAGTCCTCTAATTCTGATACCTGAAATCCAGGGTTCTTGAATCAGGGCAATGTCAATTTGTCTACTTCCCCAAGATGTAGACAAGATTGGAGCTGGCGGCTTTACTGTGATGAAGATTAATTTGTATCAATTTCATGTTCATATTGTATTAAAAACCCGCCCTGTTTTGCTTAGTTTGGTTATAAGCCGCAGTTTAAACCGGTTTATGCTGATGCGTACTTGGCAACAAATTTTCCGCAAAAGGGGTATAGATTTGTGGCTAAGTTGCACCACCACTTCTGTACCTTCCTCCGTTCTTTCTCCCATCTCTATTACTTTCCAGCTTTGACTTAGCTGTTCCGTATTTAGAGATTGAAGATATCTTTCTATGCGATATCGGGGTAACGCGGGACCTTTGATCATCATTTTGGCCTGGTATTTGACGAAGGTCACTGATTTCTTTTGGACCGATTAAGCGGATATCAGCGTTGGGCCAGGGAGCTATCGATCTTCTGACGAAGTCCTGCATGAAAGCGAGGTATTGTCGTCCTCGCACGTCAGAACTTTGAACCCATGGACGTTTCTGTGGTTACTAAAGAGTGGTGGTGGCCTGCTATTAACGAATAACGATAGCATCGTAAACCTCATCCAGGATTCTCATTTCCAATAATTGCCATTGGTCTTCCGAAATTTTTCTTGAGGGATTTTCGAAATCCACAATGGCGAATTTGCGCGCCTCCAACGCTTCTTCTGTAGCCAAAGTCTTTTTTTTTCTGCAGGAGTGACCTTTTCGTGGACGAAAGTGTATCATCCTGCCTTGTTCTCTGGACGTTTTTTGCCACTGAATCAGGGTCCAGGGAGGCACATGGCCCACCATCTCTTTCTCCGTCATCAGGTTATTAGTCCTTATATTTTTGTTTTTAT
Source organism: Sphaerophoria rueppellii (assembly GCA_920937365.1). Classification (NCBI taxonomy): domain Eukaryota; kingdom Metazoa; phylum Arthropoda; class Insecta; order Diptera; family Syrphidae; genus Sphaerophoria; species Sphaerophoria rueppellii. Next base: position 77,214,334 of record CAKKXW010000002.1, on the reverse strand, counting down.
TCGTTGTTGTCAGAGTCAGTGTCTTTAGGTTGCGTGTAGTGAGCACTATCTTATCCCTTGCCGTTAAGGAGTTCGGATTTTTGTTGGATAGGCGTCGAATTGTCCGTTCAGTGTTGCGTAGTCTCCTCTGTATTATTCTGTTGTGGTCGGTGAGAGTTTTGGTAGTCTTTTTCTCGATCACCGTTTTTGTTTTCCATGTACTTCTCTAGTAAACGTCCATGGCACCGCTGCTTGACGAGGTGAAGGGGTTATGCTAGAGTTGCATTCGGGGACATGGCTACTAGTACTGCTTCCACAAGCACCCTCCGGATTCGTCTCCTTACAGACCATCTTACCATCTTCCAAGCCCGTTGTTGCACATGGCCCCGTACTGGATTTGGTCGATGAGATGTTTCGAGGTTTGCAACGCGTATGTGTCCTAATCAGAGGTGCAACTGAAGGGGCCGTTCCTTTCTTGAATTAGATTATACCAATCGGCGGATTGGGCGGTCCCATCAGCGTAGCCTTTTAATGATTCCTTTGGAATCCGCCTCCTTTGATGTTTGGGCACATCGCCCCCCATCATAAGAGGTTCGTCCTTTAGGAAAGCACGAGCGTTGAAAAGTCCATCTTTTGATCGTTTTCTGTCAATTGCTTCCATTTCCTTTTGCCAAGTCGTTTGATTGTCTTCTTACAGTTTGGAGATTCCTACTCCGAACTGAAGTGCTCGACAATTGTGAGAGGGTAGATCTAGCAACTGAACATGTGTCGTCGTCGGTCTCTAGTGTTCCGATGCTAACTCCATCCTCCACATTGAGGTTGGAAAAGGAGTAAGAAGAAGGTCCCTTCCTCCTGTGTATTAGTCGTTGCCGTCGTGTTTACGCTACCTTGTCTCTTGTGTACGTTCTTGTCTGTCGCTGGCGACTTCTCCCCTTCTTCTGGCGACGACGTTTCAGCGTATATTCCCGCTGGTTTTTTCGTTCTTTTGTTGTATACTATCGATGATTTTTCTGTTTTTGGGTTCCTCTTAGTTTGCCTAAAAATCTCAGTTGATCAGCTGAGGACTTAATACAACTTTACATTAGCTTAACATTAACATATCACTAACATAACTTAACATTAATATAGCATTAATAACGGGTGATTTTTTAGCTGATTTGGTTTTGGCAACACTGGTTTTGACAGCTGACGTGTGTCACTGTCAAACAGCTTCAGTTTGGTTTGCAATTTAACCATGGATCGTCTTACAAATGAACAACGCTTGCAAATTATTGAATTTTACTATCAAAATTCGTGCTCGGTTCGAAATGTTCATCGCGCGCTGCTTCCATTTTATGGTCGGCATTCTCGACCTTCTGAGCAGTCTATTCGGAAGATTGTGACCAAATTTCGCACCAAATTTACTTTGTTGGACATTAAACCACCAACACGTTTACGTACTGTGCGTAGTGAAGAAAATATTGCGGCCGTATCAGCTAGTGTGACAGAAGACCGCGAAATGTCGATTCGGCGCCGTTCCCAGCAGTTAGGCCTTTGTTACAGCACTACGTGGAAAATTTTGCGGAAGGATTTGGGCGTAAAGCCTTTTAAGATACAGCTGGTGCAAGAACTAAAGCCAGCCGACCTACCACAACGCCGAATTTTTGGTGAATGGGCTCTTGGAAAGCTGGCCGAGGATCCGCTTTTTTTATCGAAAAATTGTGTTCAGCGATGAGGCTCATTTTTGGTTGAATGGGTACGTAAATAAGCAAAATTGCCGCATTTGGAGTGAAGATCAGCCAGAAGCATTGCAACAGCTACCAATGCATCCCGAAAAAGCCACTGTTTGGTGCGGTTTATGGGCCGGCGGCATTATTGGGCCATATTTCTTCAAAGATGATGCGAATCGCAGCGTTACTGTCAATGGTGAACGCTACCGAGCGATGATAACAAACTTTTTTTTGCCCGAAATGGAAGTTCTTGACTTGCATGATATGTGGTTTCAACAAGACGGTGCCACATGCCACACAGCACGCGAAACAATGGCGCAATTGCGAGGCGAGTTTGGTGAACAGTTAATTTCACGTTTCGGGCCGGTCAATTGGCCGCCTAGATCGTGCGATTTGACACCATTAGACTATTTTTTGTGGGCGTATGTCAAGGCTAATGTCTATAGGGACAAGCCCGCTTCGATTGACGCACTGGAAGCCAACATCCATGCATTCATTCGTGAGATATCGGCCGATATGTGTGAAAGAGTATGCCAAAATTGGACTCAGCGGATGGGCTACCTGAGACGCAGCCGCGGTCAACATTTGCATGAAATTATCTTTAAACATTCAATTGCAAGGTTCAAACTATCGATTCAAATAAATATTTAATTCATTTTTTCGAATTTTTTGTGTTTAAAAAATAAACAAAAAATTTCTAAACCTCTTAAAAAATCACCTTTATAATATCAACATAATAGCGTTAACGGGTACAATTGGTTGGCACCCCTAAGCATTTTTTCACTTTAAATTGCGAATCGACTCTCACATTTAAAGAGTGAGTTATATGTTTCTTATGTCAAATTAAAGCTTAAAGAATTTCTAACTTGAATATTATCATTAAAAAAATTTAAGTAAACAAAAATCTTATAAAAACTTCAAAATAGGAAAAGACTGCGCAAAGGTACAATCATTGGCAACCAAGGTACAATTGTTGGCACCCTTAAAATGAGAGAAATACCATTGTTTTTCGTGATAGCTAGCATTTTGATCAAAATTTAGTTTAAAAAAAAAAAAAACTTTTTTACTATAACAAATCACTTCATTTAACGCAAATAAAATAATTAAAATTATGTTTCATTAAAAAATCTCTGACACACTTTTAAATTTTAATTTTTTTTTTTAATTGTTCTATAATTTATTTCAAGAAATTTCAAAATGTGTTTCAGTCGATGTAGTCTTATGAAAACAGGAATACACACAAAAAAAACCGGTACCCAAAAAATGGTTATTAACTTTAAAAACTTTAAAAATGGATTTTACCTTATCTCAAATTTTGTTAGTAACGTATTTTTTAGTTTTCCTCCTTTTAAAAATCTAGGTGATAAAGTTAATCAAGTGAGTACCATAAGTGGTTCACGAGATAATGTAGGCAAAACATACCTTGCGTAGGTATGCAGTAAATAAAGAGGGGTTGCTTTGATTTTGGGGACATGGAAATATGCAAAAATTTTACGTTCAAATAAACCCTTCTGGGAAGTTAAAAATTATAATAAATACAATATTATTTAATTATTAAAGGATGCTGATTGTTTTCTTCTCCATATTTGTGCCTTTTTTGTCCCATTTTTCAAACTGAAATTTAACAACTGATACGGGGTACAATTATTGGCAGTCTCTAAAATACAATTGTTGGCAGTGCCAATAACTGATGCCACATAGCACGAATCATTGGCATTCCCCTGCCAATAATTAAACCACAACTTTATATTGGACCAATTATTGACACCCCCTGTTTTAACAATTAAAAAAAAATTGTTTACAAAACAACAATTGAAAATATTTAATCTATACTAAATATAAAGTGAGACTTTTGTTTGTTTGTCGGTTGTATGTTTGTAGTCGATAAACTAACAAACAAACAAAAATCTCACTTTGTAAATGATGGACAATTGCTCTTCCATTCACTGATTGTGCAGTAGGAGGTTCTCAAATAAAAGAAATAATTATTAAGAGCAAAAAACATTGATTTCAATTTACTTACTCGGAAATTTGTTTTTAAATTCAGGCAACTGACAGCCGACATCAGTTTTTTTGAAATGTCTCTCCATTTTCTTTCATTTCATTTCATTTCCTATTCATTCTTTTGTTTTATATTTAAGGCTGAACTCCTACTTAACTTTTACACCAAGACAATGTTTACACGCGAATTTCTTGGTTAAGATTTTCTGTACAAAAGAAAAATTTTAACATCGATATTAAAAAAAGCATAGATTTTAGTTTCCAATCTCTGTGCATGTACATTTCGCATTTTGAATATTAGGTACATACATCTCGGTCTCGGTCAAAATTAGGCCTGTGTCGTTCGGATTGATTCGTTCATTTTCGGTCCTCGGTCCAAAACCAAAAGTAGAGTTAAGGACTGTTCACGGACAACTGGAAAATTTCAAAATGGGTTTTCGTATGGAAAATAGAAAGTTCTTGATGAAAAACTCGGAAACTCATTGGTTTTTAAGGGAAAATTGCATGTAATTGCAGGTGCATTGGTTTTCAAATGGAAAACTGGAAAATTTCAAAATCGGTTTTCCAATTGAAAATAGAAAGATCTTTATGAAAAACTCGGAAACCTCATTGGTTTTTAACGGGAAAATTGCATGTAATTGCAGTGCATTGGTTTTCAAATGGAAAACTGGAAAATTTCAAAATCGGTTTTCCAATTGAAAATATAAAGTTCTTGACGAAAATCTCGGAAACCTCATTGCTTTT
>CAKKXW010000002.1:77176920-77187265 GCA_920937365.1 Sphaerophoria rueppellii | reverse complement strand
ATAAACCTCCTGACCATAAATTACCTACATTTCAACTCAGCACACAAATCTCAAACAAACCAAGCAATATTTCTCGATTTACTTACAAGCGCCATGAGTAATGGAGTGGTGATTGTAAGCGATTCTACTTTCAATCAGTAAACTCGTTTGAACTCGTTTGAAATAAGGGATGACTTGTAAATAATTTTACTCATGAATAAAAAAACTCGAAATTACTTGTTTGATGGTTGACTCAGTTTGATCAAACTCGTTTTTTTTGAGTAAATACCCGAAACTTACAAGCAATACTTGACTCATTTTAATCTCTGATCTGCACGTTAGAGAACTTCTCAACGAAAACAATTTGTGCAACTACCAACACGCCTACCTTGAGGGTAAATCAGTGGAAATTGCTTTGCATGAGGTAGATCCACATATTGAACAAAAAGAGTATGCTCTGGCAGCATTTCTTGATATCGAGGCTGCGTTTTATAACGTAAAAACGGAATCAATCAAAACTGCCTTAATTGAAGTTGGAGTATAATCTGTCATTGTCGATTGGATCTTCGCCATGTTAAAGATCAGAATTATCAACTCTCAATTCGGATTTAGCATTATTGAGAAAACAGTTACTAGAGCCACACACACCACAGGGAGGGGTCTTCTCACCCCTGCTCTGGATCCTCGTAGTGAACAAAATTCTCGCAAAGTTTAAAGATCAGGGCATACAAATTGTAGTCTATGCAGATGACATAGTGGTTCTGGTATCAGGCAAGTTCCTTACCACCATCGGAATCTTTATGGAAAACGCATTAAAGGATTTATCTTCTTGGGCAACTAAGAACGGTCTCGGGGTCAACCCCACCAAGACAGAGCTAGTTTTGTTCACGAAAACACGGAAACTGGAGGACTTCAACCCTCCTAAACTAAATGGTATTCCTCTAAAACTTTCTAAGGAAGCTAAATTTCTAGAAGTAATCCTTGACTCCAAGCTTACATGGAAGCGTAATACTGAGGAAAGAATGAAAAAAGCACTATGTGCATTCTACACATACAAAAGGACCTTCGGTGTACGTTGGGGTATGCGACCGTAAGTCATCCAATGTACACAGCGATTGTCAGACCCATTCTCGCCTATGGCTCTGTTGTATGGTGGAAAGCAGTAGAAAAATCAAGCTATCTCAAGAACCTGAATAAGGTACAGAGACTAGCCTGTATAGGAATAACAGGGGCTCAGAGATCCACACCACATGCTGGGTTTGAAATGATCTTGGATCTCCCGGCTCTGGATGAGTTCATAAGAACTGAGTTTTTGGAAGCACAACACTTATGGACACGGGTCAATCTTACGAAGATATGACATGGTTCCAAGACTGATGGAGACCACCGATTACATTCCCCCTCTACTGGATTTTGATAAGAAATTTTCTATTTGCACAACAGAAAGACAGGGTTGGGATCCTTATTCACTTATAAGTGAACAGGGTATCCCTTTCTACACTGACGGTTCGAAAATGGAATCAGGAACAGGTGCTGGAGTGTTTTTCCAATCTCTCAACATCAGAGAGGCGTATAAACTCTAATCTGATTGTAGGGTCTTTCAGGCCGAGATCTATGCCATTAAAAAAGCAGCTGAAATGGCACATCATGGAAAGCTAAGCTCCTCGGAGATTACTTTTTTCGTGGACAGCGAGGCTGCTATCAAAGCCTTAGCCAGTGAGACCATAAGATCAAAGGCAGTTTTAAACTGTAGGAAAGAATTAAATAGAATCTGCCACACTAACCAGGTTAAGCTCTGGGGTCCTGGACACAGCAATATAGAAGGGAACGAAATAGTAGATTAACTAGCCAGGAAAGGGTCAGAAGCAGATACAAGTAGTAGCGACCATTCAGATAGGGGACCACTCGTCCCGATCGGGGTACTCAAGAGAAAGAAAGACCTTAAATCAAAAGAGATAAACAATAGCTCCTGGAAATTTAGGGACGATTGCGTAATCTCTAGAAGTTTATGGCTTAACATTAATGAAAAGGAAACTCGGTATATTTTATCGCTGGGTAAAAGAAACATTAAAGTCCTGATAGGTGTACTAACGGGTCATTGCGCCATTGGTACAATGGCCCACAAGATAGGGGCTTTTGCACCCGATTTCTGTGGGATGAGGAGGAAATAGAAACCATTAACCACCTGCTCTGTGACTGTCCGAACCTCCAAACTAACCGACTCCGTCATTTCGGGAACAGGTTTGTTGGGGAACTGGATGATCTAGCACAGGTCTCAATGGCAAACATGAGGGAATTTATAGATAGCACAGGCTCGTTCGTTAACGAGCCGGTCTACGTTAATCGGCAACTTTGAATAGCATCGATCTAACTTTTATTTTTATAGGGGATCACAATGGACCAGTAGGCCCCCGTGTGTTCAACAGTTCACGCTGTGCACATTCCTTATAACCTAACCTAACCTAACTTTCAAGATTGAAGTCAATAATCGTTATTTCATATTTGATTAAAATATCAACTTTTTTTTTACGAATCCAAAACTTGCCATACGCAAGTAAAAAATTATTTGAATGCTAATAATGGCAACAAAGTTTTGAGTGAACATTGCATGCCTTTAATTTAAATAAGGACGGGATCGTTGAATTTGGATAAAACACATGCGGTAGATTCACGAGCTGTGTGGTTTTTTTTTCTTCCGTAAAGCGCAAATATTGTTAAAATGTTAAATTACAGGAAGAATATTTTTAAAACTAAGTAAAACACCATAAATTTTTTGAGCAGAACTTTTTTGACATTTAATGACGACAGTTTTAAAGGGAAGAAAAGCAGAGATTTCGAAGTATACTCATTTTTTTCAAGGAGAACGTTGGTTGTTTGTTTTATTCATACTTTAATTGAAAATTAAAAAAAAAAAATACATTTGAAACATTTTTTGATAATTGAAACAAAATCGATTCTCTTATAACTACGAAAGAAAATTAAATAAACTTATAAAAAGGCTTTTTTAACTTACCCTTTATTTTGTTCATTGTATGTCATTGAATAACAGAGAATTTTAACATACCTGCAAAGACAAACAAGAAAAAAGTAACAAATTACTGTCTGAAATTATCCAAAAACATACTTCAAAAAATACTCCCATGCCCACTTTCAGACACAAACCAAACAAGTCTTTTCCAATTTTTCAACTGAATTAAGACCCCAAACAAACAATAAGACATCTTTAATTAGCATGCAAATAAATTGTGCTAAAATGTCACCACTTTGCCAGACAACCTAAGAGATTAATATGTAAAGATATAAGTTATAATTGAGGTCTCGAGTTCTTGTTTAACAAGATGTTAAAAAGAAGGAAACTTGTGTTGTTTACTTTTTTGAACTCCCCAGAAAAAAAAAAAATAATAAGAACCAAAATTTATTATTTCCTTCTATTTGGTTACAAACACTGATGTCTTTTCTATACTCACAACTAAAATAAATTACCACCATATAAGTCTTGTTTGGGATTAGTAAATAAAGCATTTTTTTGGCATTTCATGACAGACTAAGAAGACTGCATAGTAGAATGACAAAATAATTGTAGTGATGCGCAATTAAGGTGATGATAATTTTATTTGAACATCATGTCTTCTATTGACTCAATTATTATGATTGGCTTCCGGTTGTCATTATGAGGATTTTGAAATATTTTGAGGAATAGAAATGAATGTTAGGTATAGTCAAAAAATAATTTAGATTTTTACCAAATTATTCAGTGCCTTAAATGTTCGTATTCAAATGTATTAAAATAGAAAACATGCTGGCGAGTTAAAAAGTACATAAACAATACTTATCTCTTGCTGTTTTATTTTTCACAAAATGACTCTTCAATTTTAAAAATTTAACATTTTTAGAGCCAACAGAGAACTGTTTTTACTAATCGAGTGAAGACTTCTTTATAAACTGGCGATTGAGTACACATAATCCATAAAGTGTTTACGATGGTATTCGAAATATTCCTAATTCACGTTGGAATGCCTTTAAAATACAAACAAAATATATTCCGAAAAAAAAAATGACGCCAAAGTAATTGAAGCGAAGTTTAGGTTATTGAAATAATTCCGATTTTTTTTTGCAGCTCAATTAAAATTTATAATAAATAAATAAATTAATAAATAGAGTGGCGTGACAGCCCTTGAAAGCCAAGGCCTAATTGGCTTACTCTCATCAAAAATTCTCTGAGTGCCTGTGAATAATTGAGGCGACCTACTAATTAACGGCGATTCCGAACGGCAAAGTTAAGAAGCACTTTTTTTATGACACATTAGGCGTTTTTCTTTTTTAGCTCTGAGCAGAGTACGGAGCTGTCAAAAAAAAACCCGTATTTCTTTTTTAGCTCAGACATATCTGAGCGCTCAACTTTTGTTTATTTTTTCGATCAGACCGTAGTCAGAGCGCGATCTACGAGCTCGGTTAAAATTGATGGAGTAGATGGAGTAAAAAGTTACGCGCGGCCAACTTCATTTATTTTGTCCATATCATGAGTGAGATGACGCGAAAAAAAAAATAAAACAGTGGAAATGTCGGTCGAAGCAAGTTGTTTTCCGAATGAAGGTAAATAAAAAATTATTTTTGTCAGCTTGTCAATTTTATTTTATATGTGACGGTTCCGTGCTCAGGTTTGTTTCTTTATTAACTCGGAAAGGTCTAAGCTTACACTGCTCAGACCGAGTTCGATGAGCTCAGGCTCTACTCCACACAACGCTTAGAGCTAAAAAAGAAAAACGCTTATTGATACCCTTGGAAATTTTGCCAGTTTTTCGCAAGAGGTAGTGCCCGTGAAAGATGAAATAAAAACTTTTATGGGCGCGAGCAGGATTCGAACCCACAACGTTCTGCTTAGCAGCCAACGCACCTAACTACTAAGCCACGGACACTAATTCATCTAAACTAATACATAAAGCTGGCGAGTTTGTTCGTTTGAACGCGGTAATCTCTGGAACTACTGGTTCGAATGATGTAATTCTTTTTGTGTCGGATAGTCCATTAATGGAGAAAGGTTTTAGGCTGCTTAACATTAAGCTGTAACCAATAGGAGCGAAGAATCAGTGAAAAATGTGAAAAAATTTATAATAATTTTTCTGTGTTCTAACGCGCTTATTTCAGGAATTGCTTAATCAAATTGAAAATTTCTTTTAATGTTGAATGGTCCCTTTGTCGTAGAAGGTTTGAAGCTATAACATTACGCTGCGACCAATAGGAGCGAAGCGTCAGTGAAAAATGTGGAATTAATGGCAGAAAATAGTTTTTTTTTGAAGGCTTCTGTTGTTTGCTTGAACGTTCTGATCTCAGAAACTACTAAATCAAATCGAACAATTGTATTGGTGTTGAATAGTTCATTAATTATGGAAGAATTTAGGCCATTATAACAATAGGAATCAGTGGAAAATGTTTAAAAAACGGCAACAAATTATTCATTTTTCTGATTGTTTCAACGCGATTATCCTAGCAACTGCTTATTAAAACTGAACAATTCTTTTTGTATTGAATAGTCCAATCGAGTTAAGAACAACATCGATTTAGAGAGAGTCCACTGTTTTAAAAGAACTTCTCAACAAAATTCCCATGCGGGCATGATGCACAAGTCGAAGACACACCTCTGGTCGTTGGAAACTGCTAGTTTATAATAAACTACCACACTACCCGCTAAACTCTATCCACGGCCCTACTACCCTCTACCTATTATCCGTTACCCGCTACCTGCTTCCTGCCACTCGGTACCCCGTTACCCGCTACCCGCTACTTCTACACGCTACCCGTCACCCCACTACCTGGTACCCACTACCCGTCACCCCACTACCTGGTACCCACTACCCGTCACCCCACTACCTGCTACCCACTACCTCGCTACTCCACTACCAGCTTTCCTTTATATATCTCATAAATGGCTTGGTCGATTTTATACAAATTACTTAAAACTCATTTACGCCACGACTCAAACGTTCCCTCAAAATACGATGACAAACGCTCCACTGGTAGAAAAGTAGTCAGTCGAACTCGAGCAACAAAACTGAAAAAAGTTAAAAATCGACAACTAAAAATGTCAAGTGTATAGTTTTTTTTATTGTCGATGAAAAACAATACAATAATGACAAATAAAATTTTTCTTCACTGACATTTTGTTTATTTTTTTTATTTTTTTTTGACTGAAATCTGAAAATAAAAATATTTGACGAAATCGAATATTCGTAGCTATATTGATATATTTTGCTGAAGTAAGAAAAGCATTATTTTTTAACATCTGCACTGTTTGTGATTGAAAAGTTAACATTTTGCTTGTTAACAACTTTCTACCCTAATTCCTCTTTAGTTTAAAACGAAAATTAAGAAAATCGGTCAAACGGTTGTTGAGTTTTTCGAGCGTACACAAACCAACATTACATTTTTATATATATAGATAGATGTTAGCAAAAACCTGGTATAGTTACTTCTATTTAATATTATTTTGAAGTACTCTGGTATTTAAGTACTAACTCTGAACTGACGAAATTTACAGGTTTGGAATTTTAACATGAATAGACTAATGCATTTATTTTGAAAATCGTGGTTTTGTTCGAGAAACGAAATAAGCGAAACGATAAAAAAGTCATCGAAAATTCGACCTCCATACAAGACAACGTCCGAACCAACCGAATGGGGCGGTTGTATCTCGCATGTCGGAAATCATACCTTAAAAAAACTCTCTATTTTTTGACTTTGAGTATTCATAAGACCGAATTTGAAAAGCATGATCTAGGATATCATGCATGTATCCACCTCAATATGCAAGGTTAAGGACTGCGAATTTCTCAAAATCTGATCGAAGCGCTTTGCTTATCTATTTCTACTATTTTATTTTAAACTGTAGTTTTGAAAAAAGTCTACACCTGAATGTTAAAATAAAGTTAAGTTGTTTTTTATTTTACACTTAACTTTAACTTTTAATCTTAAATGTTAACATTTGACATTATTAATGCATTTTCCAAAACACTTTCCAGATCTGAAGGAAAGTGGAACTGTTCTTCTTCCTCAGCTTCAACCTTTATGAGTTGTTTTAACGAACTTCTGCGCAAATAAATTGAATTTATTTATGTGCCTATGTTTATGTGCACAGTTTACACAAATGTGACCTAAAAAAATGTTGATTGATAGCAATCACTGCCGCAGAAATTTAATTCTGAGAACAAAAACCAAAACAACAACCAAACCCTTATCTCGATTCACAACAAGGCCTATTATATTCCTCTACCAACCATATCCAGATACATTTTTTTGCAAAAGAACTAAGAACAACATAAACAATCAAAAACCATTTATTTTCAAGTTCCTTATGATGTCTTGTCACGTCAGAACTCTGGTACTCCATGTCGACTAGTAAACAAATGACATCATGAGTCTTCCAAAATAACAACCATTTTAAGGAACCTCTCACATCTACTTCCACTTCTTTTCTTCTACGCACTCCCTTAATTCTTAATGAATTGTTTCCAAACAACGTTCCGACGCATGAGGAACCACGCAATGTCATATTTTTAGCCAAATTGTCTAAATTCAAGTTCTGTTTGTGAAAGAAGACTTCCAAGTTCAAAAGCTTCCTAACATGGCAATCTTTTATTTCTATTCACTTTTTTTTCCTTCCTTTTTAATGGGGAAGAAAAAAATGTATTCCTAAACACATTGCCACTTTGAAAGAAATCTGAATACCCAGGGGGCCAGAAATATTTACACATATTAACTAATGACCTATTTAAAGTTTAATCACTTTTTCAGCAATTGTTCATTGCAATTCGAATCAATCATTGAGTGAAAGGAATCACATCGATCAGTGAATTTTAAAACTTAAAGTGCCTTCTTTTAACAATTCTCTTCAAATCCGTCAATGAGAATCATTAGGATCGTCCAGTAGCTGATATTAATTTTGCACCTGAAAAACAACAAGTCAACCGGATGAGCATCATGTCTTAGTCTAAGCTTACAATATTTATACATCACAATATTCCTGTCAAAGTATCTGTTTCACATCGCTGTGTTCGAATCTCACAAAAAAAGAAACAAGCTTGGAAATCGGAAGAAATTAAGTGAACTTGGCGTTTGCGATACAGACATTGTGATTGTGATGTCATTGGGTATTTTTGGAATCTTTGACCGCTTTTTGTTTTGTTCTCACAGGAATGGCAAAATGAAGAAAAAAATTGTTTGGGTTATGATTTCTCCACGCTACTTTGTGTCTACACCCATCTCGATTCTTGACAGTATATCTCATTCTTTTTGTATTCCTTCTTGTTGGTATTTAAGTGTGACGTAGTAGATCTTTTTTTCTATAAAAATAAATGAAGACCAAAAAAAAAAATATCAAAACAAACAAAACACAAAAAAAAGGTTATGGTTTCACGATCGGGTTAACATTGTTTTTTCACGTGTTCGGGACTTGGAAAAAACTGAATTCAACCAGTTAGAAGCGGTTTGGAAGATATTGTTCCTTTTTGTTATTTGTGAATTGTGATTGATAATAATCAACTTGGCTGGGTGTTTGACTTTCCAATAGCCTAGAGCTAATTTAATGGTCTATGAGATTATCGTTGCAGAAGTGTGTTTTATGATTTTATTGTTGCTTTTTTTATCATTTTGTTTGTGACTTCTGTGAGGCTTTTGGAATTTGATTTATTTCGATGTCTATACGGGTTTCTTTTCACGGAGACAAATGAAAATTAAGAAAAGTATAAAATAAATGTATTTTTGGATACTGTTTATTTCGATACTGTTAACTTAAGCCCATAAGCAGAAATTGGGTTAGACAGAGTTCATCGAAAAATATAACGTTTTTGTCTTCAAATAACAAAAACAAAACAGACGAAAGCAAAGCCTAAGACTAAGGGTTTACGCTGGATGAAAATTGTATATTGCATTCTTAGATCCTAACGGATTAATGATGTACGCTTTTCGCGACTTTTATTTAAGAGAACATACAATTTAACACAGTCAAGATTCAAGATCAAGATAAAAATCAATCAAATAACATTGCAAGTGCAAGTGAATTGAGGGAACGTAGACACGGTTTATAAAAATTACGAACTGCTGAGTTGAGAAGCACTTTTCCGTGACATAAGATAATCTTGGAAGCTTTGTCAGTAGGACCTTCGCATAAGAAACAATAACATCAAGTTTTAAAGTGGAACATCTGATAAGTTATAAGTGAGGTTGCGACTAACAGTAATTTTTTAAAAGACTTTTTTTAGGTAGCTACGCTTAAACTTTTTACCGAACTAGTTACAAGTTCCAGGTTGGGGGTTGTGCGTTGGGGTGACTTCCCGACCACGTAGAAAAAATTTTAGTTGCGAAGCAACAACAGGCCTCGGAAACGGACGGATACACTGATGACGACCCAAGCAAATGTACAAAGGACAACGATTCTCCGATATGCACGTGGAATGTTAGGTCCCTTAATAGATCGCGTGCTGCCGAACAGTTAGCGGAGACCCTCAACTGCTACAAAGCAGATATTACCGCTATCCAGGAAATGCGATGGGATGGACCAGGCAAAAGGAGGATGAAAAACTGCGACATCTACTATGGTAATTGTTACCAGCAACAACAGCGACTATTTGGATGCGGATTCGTCGTGGGAAGCAGACTCAGGCAAAAAGTCTTGAGCTTCAAATGTGTGAGCGAACGCATCACGACAATCCGAATCAAGGCTAAATTCGGCAACATTAGCTTAATATGTGTGCATGCCCCCACAGAAGAGAAAAAGGACGACACCAAAGACGAGTTCTACGAGCTCCTTGACAAAACATACGAGCAATGTCCTAGTTATGACATTAAAATTGTCCTCGGCGATTTTAACGCAAAGCTGGGAAAAGAGGACATCTTTGGTGGAACGGTCGGAAAGCACAGCCTGCACGACACCACATCCGATAACGGATTCAGGCTGATCGATTTTGCTGCGGGGCGAAATGTTGTGGTAGCAAGCACCTGGTTCCCTCATCTCAACATCCATAAAGGTACATGGAGATCTCCTGATCAATCAACCGTCAACCAGATTGATACGATCGACGGAAGGCACTTGTCCAGCATTTTAGATGTTCGAACTTTCCGAGGAGCTAACATCGACTCGGACCACTACCTCGTCGTAGCCAAGGTAGTGCTACGAATATCCCGACAACGGCCCACCAGGCTCAGCTACAATCGAGGAGCCTTTCAAGCTTGTAGATTTTACGACCTGTTCACGGAAGGCAGCTAGCATAGTTAGACCAACTGCCAACTAACTAGTCCTCTAGAGGTACATGGAAATACCTACAACTCTACTCCCTTGGTCCACGAACGATGGTGTTGTAAAGCGGGGCGTCGT
>CAKKXW010000002.1:77133477-77146933 GCA_920937365.1 Sphaerophoria rueppellii | reverse complement strand
TATTCTGTTTCACTCACAACTCGTAATGTACCCAAATGAAAATAACCATGAACATGAGAACTAAGTAGTAACTGCTATGAAAAAATTTCAATAACGTCATTTTTTGTATTCGGAGACAAATTCTTGACTAAGTTTTTTGTTTGTTGTATTATGTCACGGGTGCGGTTATATTTTTGCAATACATCAAAATCTGTTTTTAATTTTTAAACACCAGGAGAGGAAATAACGGTACTTTATTTTCTTCTCAATTTGCTTCATCAGTGATGTTACTCAATAAAAAAAATAGTAAGGTGTCACTCCTATTGTAGGTTTTCTTTTAAATGAATTTTTTCGGGTGCAGTTATACTTATGCAAGGCACTGTATTATGTTGTTTGTTTTTTGAATCAGTTCTTAAACAGAGGCTTATGTTTTTTACTGCAATAACTTTAAAAAAGTATCGTCAATGATGAATCAAGAGTACAAGTACCAATAAAAGTAAACCCATGTAATGCTCAACACTCACTTTGTCTTATCAGACCTTCAAAGTTTTTTGTTTCCGTCAAAGAACGACCAACATTTATAAAATGACGTTCCATTTATATACGTTGTTTGGTCTATTTATAGGCATTTCGTGTGAGGAGACAATAAATGTACCTTCGGAAAGAAAAATAAACTATACAACTAGGTTAAAAATGTTTAAAGCTTTTGCTTGTTTAAAAGTTGATAAGAGGTTGTAACTTTTCTATATTATCACTTGGGTATGAAAACGAAACAAAATCAATAAGAAATCCTTTCAAGTCTGATTTGTGTATAAATGAGGTCATTTTTATTTAGGCTGTTATTAAATCAATAATGGGGAGTACACATATTTTTATTTTTAATTAAATGAACTCACCTGTTGACACACATTAATCCATCAAATCAATGTCATGGGAATGTCGGCCATGTGGATTGATTAGCCACACAGAGTGTGTAGATGGAATTGTGTTGAATTATAAAATTTCATTTTTTAAAGTGTCTTATTTTATGTGAATAGAAAAAGTCTCATACATTCAAATAGAAAATAATTTTTATGTTTAAGTAAAATTTTAATATTTTGAAATATTCCTTTTCCTAATAAAATTTTTATTTTATTTTCGTTTCAGGTATGTACACAAAAAAATATAAACCCCAAACGTGAGTAGTACCTATAAAATAAGATATCAATATTCCATTCGTTCAGACATCCCCCGAAAGAATTCTTTTATTATTCCTTTTGGTAATCATGGGCCCAGGTGTGCCACAAAAAATAGTATGTTAAGAAAGGTCAACGAATTATTGCAAGACATATTTCTGTTCGTATGGCATGTAGTGCTGCCGACATGATTGCCTTCAAGTCATTTTCTGGCTTTTTCATCCTTGCTGGCAATTTATATTTTCGTGTTCGTCGCTCAAACTCAAATCCACCGAAAGATTCCTCCTACCAGAAGCAAACACTGCAAACTTTCACTATCTTCATCAATGTTTGCCGGATGTATATATATTTATGCTTGTATGTACACAATTGTTTTGTATTATTCTATTTATAGATATTTTTGCCATCCTTTATCTCATATTCAGGAGCTTTGCATCTGCTAGGCATCGAGCCACTCGTAGAGCGCAGAAGTTAAGCTTTTAGCTGGAATGTTTCTTTTGTTTTGAACATTTTTTGTTCGGTTTGTTTATTGTTATGGTTTGTGAAGGGACTTCGCCATGAAGTAAGATGAAGCTAGAAAATTTGAAATCGATTTTTCTGCTAGATACATGTGATCATCGTGTCGCTAAGGATAGCTATTCAGATACCCGGAATTCTAAGTTGGCACATTTCCGGAATTGAAATGAATAACTTAACATTCCCACACGAACAGACTTAAGCTAGTGATGTTAGTTGTTGACTTTATATTATTCACAAAAAAAAAAAAAAAATAGGAATTGAAAGGAATTACATGCTCACACTATTGTATTCCCATTTGCATGGGATATACGCTCAGGGTTTTCTGCTTCTGCGGCTCTCTCATGTTACATTTCTCTTTCGAATAATAAATCATCACTCAATATCTGTGTTGAGTGCTGATGTTCTCGAAGTTTAGTTTCTGGTGGATTCGGATCAAGAAGCAATAAGGTTATGCGCAAGTCTATGCAATGTAATGACATCGCTTGTGAAGAATACCGAAATGCTGTGTTGCAGTGGATACAAATCATAGATACCAACTAAATTAATTGAGCGAGAACAGTGGATACGAGCTGTAAGAATTTTCTGCCGTGCGCATTCAAGCTCGAAAACAACAATGCTGCTCTGAGAGAAATTAATTGGATCGGTAGTGTTCCTTGAATGGTACATTTTTACAGTTAAAAAGTGTTGCCATTTCTTTTCGATATTGAACACTATTCACAGATATTTTTCAAATTACTCTTTTGCGATTTTAGTTCCAAGATATGACAGTCAGTGTTTGATTATAGAAAATTTACATTTCCAAGTCTCATCATATGAGTATCAAATTCAATGAATGGACATGAGTGAAGAAAGATCTAACAAACAAGTCTTCAACTCGAGACAACCTTATTTCGAGACCGGAAAACTGATTTTTCTAAAAACTGCTATTAAACCATTCGATAAGCAGAGGCTTACTTCATATCTTCTTTTTTGACCTTACATTATAAAACCAAAAATCACCGAAATAAATAATAAATAAACTGAAAAGCCATCAATTCGATTTCTTTTAAAACCTTTATAAGCGCTGCAACCCATTGTTTTTTTTTTTAGGACGGAAGTAACATTCATTTTACAATGGGCATCTTACATGGTTTCTTGTAGTTTGAAAAGCTGAGGACAATAATTAACGAAATGTCAAATGAAAATATAGTAGTAATTCCGATGGCAGAAAAACGTTAACATCGAGTTCAAAAAAGAGATGTAGTTATCTTACAGTAGGTACACATTTTTCCCAATAGAAACTTATACTTCCCTACTCACTGCCATGAGAAAGTAGTACCGAAAAATCGTCTCGCACAAAACACTCGCCAAAAAAACACAACAATTTCCCTTAAACAGACTACACCCACACCAACAAAATTCAAGGAAAACCCTCCCCAAAATTGCTTTTGTCGTCTGCCTTTCTAGCTTCATTCTCTCACTTGCACAACGTTCTTCTTCTTCGATTAAAGAAAATCGAGCCCCTAAAACAGCAAAATTGTATATGCTCTAAAACTTTGCCTCGATATATTCACAAAGAAAAGAGAAAATCCGCTGCTGAGAGGGAAAGCGAGAGCGAGAAAAACACGAACAAAAAAGGGAAAAACGAACGAAAAT
Source organism: Sphaerophoria rueppellii (assembly GCA_920937365.1). NCBI lineage: Eukaryota > Metazoa > Arthropoda > Insecta > Diptera > Syrphidae > Sphaerophoria > Sphaerophoria rueppellii. Next base: position 77,143,625 of record CAKKXW010000002.1, on the reverse strand, counting down.
ACATCAAGTTTCGAAAATTCATCCAACCAACCTTTTTAAAGAAAAAAAGCTGTCAATACACACTTTGGCTTCTTTCTATCCACCAAACAATAATTTCGTTTGTATACGCGCTTTTTTATTTAAGTAAATAAATTTTTAATTTTAATTTGTTAAAAAAAAATAAAACAACAAAAAAATAATAACAAAATAAAAGAAAAATTGAGTAAACGAAGAAAGAGGCAGGCACAAAAGAAGTTATTTTTTACAATTTTCAAGTCTCAAATTGTGAAGAGATACAAATTTAATTCGAATACAAAGTAAAATACCAACTAAATCTACGAGAAAGAAAAAAAAGTCGGGCGGCGGACATCTTTTCACCGAAATTATAATTCAACCCTCGCCACACTTAACAACAAAAGTTAAACACACAAGAAAAGTTTAAAACGAAAAAAAGAAAATATTTAAATTAAACCACAAAAGTTGTTCACAAAGTACAAAATTACAAAACAAAAAAAAAAATTAAACACGAAAATCGAAAATCTTCGAAACATCTAAACGAAATTTTGGTATCTTTTGTTGAAAAAAAAAGATCTCATCGCGTGCAATACAAAAAAAGTGCTGAAAGAAAGAAAAAATCGTAATTTTTTGGTAAACTCCCCAGTCTTTGGGAAAAGGATCACTGCAAAGTGAAAATAATTTCAACATTCTTCATACGTATTTTGAATTTGTTTGCGACTGAGTTGAAATTATCAAAACGGTATTTATGGAAAACCAAAACAACTTAGAAATTGCATTTAATAACGGAAATTTATTTAGAAAAAGGTAATAACTTATGTTTTTTTTTTATTTTTTGGTTGATTTGCATCCCCCAAACCACTTGAACCATGTTCCTTTATTCGAAGAATATCCTAATTGGTTTGGCTGGGATATGCCAAAGAGTTCTAGATTTTTGTATATCCATAATTCTTAAGTTGAGTTTTTTTTCAAGTATTTATGTTTATTTTTAATTGAATTTTTTCGAATTTATTTTTTCCAAATTCGAAAATCAGAATATATGAATGAATGAATGGGAAATTTGCATTAGCAGTGAAATTTGCTCATGAAAAAATGGAATTGCAACGTGGCATTTGAATGCATGCATCATGTCTAAAAAATGGCTGACACAGCCTTCATAAAAAAAAGAAGTATTTCATAGGACCTTCCTGTGAGTAGCCTTGTGAAAAAACTGACTGCCATTTGCACAAAGAAAATTGAATTGGAAGATGGTTTCCTTTTTATTTTTTGTTGTCATTTTGTATCATAATTTCCTTAAAAAAAATTCTGAAGTTGATATTATTTTTTTCGTTTATCGAAGACATCCTCTGTGTAAGATGATTGGCGCGCTCCAACATCGTTGCTACCATTCACACAGTCTTCTTGTCATTGTGTCGTCACCCTCTGCCACCTTTTCTTTTGAGACACATCATGACATGGTGCTTTATTAGTTGTTTCGTTGATGTATTTGTTCGTGTTCCTTCCTCACACTCATACTCCAGGATTTTGCGTAGTAGAACGTGATAAGGGCATTTGATTTTTTTTTTTTTTTTTTGCTGAAATCAAGGAAAATGTATAGGTTTCTGTTACTTTTTTTTTGTCTTTTTTGAACGTTACTATGTTTTGAATTTATTCACCTGTAATAAAATGTTCAACTTCAACTGCGTAGTTACTAATAAGTAAGTACCTATGCCTAGAAAGGTAGTGAAGCATAAAATTTAAAATCAGGAATGATAGAAGATCCATAGTTTTTTCGACTCTTCAAGTTACTTCCTTTACATTGGTAGAAAAAAAAAAAAAAAACAGGAATTGAAAAATGTTAAACAAAATTTATTTTTAATTTAAGCTAGTGTCCATTTACAATTTCCCTCTTTAAATTTTATTTATTTCTTAATATTCAACATGTACAAAATATTCAAAAAAAAAAAAAAAAAAATACAACTGTTGTTGTTGTATTTTTTGTTCAAGTGAAAAAGGGGATATAGGCGTAAATCATTATTATTATTATTACTTTTTTCAATTTGAAATCAGAAGTTTGGTTTTTTGTAAGGTAAGGTTAGGTTATAAGGGGTGTGCACAGCACGGGGTGTTGCATACACGGGGGCCTACTGGTCCATTGTGATCCCCTATAAAAATAAAAGTTAGCATCGATACTATTCAAAGTTGTCGATCAACGTAGACCGGCTCGTTAACGAACCAGCCTGTGCTATCCATACATTTCTGATGTTTGCCGCTGAGACCTGTGCTAGATCATCCAGTTCCCCAACAAACCTGTTCCCGAAATGACTGAGTCGGTTAGTTTGGAGGTTCGGACAGTCACAGAGCAGGTGTTTAATGGTTTCTTATTCCTCCTCATCCTGACAGCTCTTACAGAAATTGTTGGCCATTGTGCCAATGGCGCAATGACCCGTTAGTACACCTTTCAGGATTTTAATGTTCCTTTTACTCAGCGATAAAATATACCGAGTTTCCTTTTCATTAATGTTAGGCCATAAACTTCTAGAGATTACGCAATCGTCCCTGGATTTCCAGGAGTTATTGATTATCTCTTTTGTTTTAAGGTCTATCTTTCTCTTGAGTACCCCTATCTGAATGGTCGCTAGTACTTGTATCTGCGTCTGACCCTCTCCTAGCTAGTTAATCTACTATTTCGTTCCCTTCTGTATTGCTGTGTGCAGGAACCCAGCAGAGCTTAACCTGGATAGTGTGGCAGATTCTATTTAATTCTTTCCTACAATTTAAAACTGCCTGGCGGTCCTCGAAAAAAGTAATCTCCGAGGAGCTTAGCTTTTCATAATGTGCCATTTCAGCTGCTTTTTTAATGGTATAGATCTCGACCTGAAAGACAATATAGTGAGCTTGGAGTTTAAACGCCTCTCTGATGTTGAGAGATTGGCAAAACACTCCAGAACCTGTTCCTGATTCCATTTTCGAACCGTCAGTGAAGGGATACCCTGTTCACTTATAAGTCAATTTGGATCGCAACTCTGTGTTTCTGTCTTTCACTGGTATGCAAATAGAAAATTTCCTATCAAAATCTAGTAGGAGCCTCTGTAAACAATGTGTCGAGTGACTCCCAAGTTCTTGAGAGAGATAATGATTTCATGGGACACATCTACTTTCGCACTTATGGTTTAGCGAGAGTCACAAAAGATCTCAATATACATAATTTCGCTGGTCCGGACGGTATCATCGCTGTTATTATGAAGAGGTTTTCTTCCACGCTGTCAAAAGTCTTGGGTAAGCTTTTCTATCTAACCTATTCTTCTGGGCTCGTTCAGAGTAGTTGGAAAACAGCATTTGACAGGTCAATTCCGAAAAGCGAATCTTCTCCCTCCAATAATCGTCGGATTGCTAAGTGCAATCCCTTCTTTCTAAGGTCATGGAAACGCTGATAAACTATCAGCTCAAGAAATATCTTAAAGACTGAAAGCTTCTAAAATGACTGGCGGTATGGCTTTCGCAGCAACAGCTCCACTGGTGATCTAATGATTTATCTCACCGAACAGTGGAACAAGTTTTTACATCGTTTTGGAGAAAGTAAGATTGTTGCACTTCATATTTCAAGGGTATTTGATAAAGTCTGGTATCTAGCTCTTTTATCAAAAATTGGTGCTTTCGGTATCGACAAATCTCTACTTCGTTGGATAAGATTTTTTTTAGAACCGTTCAATACCAGTTGTACTGGACGCATTCAAGTCTGAAACCCACAACATAAATGCTATTGTTCCCCAGGGCTCCGTGTCCGACCCTTTTTCCCATTTTTATAAATGATCTCTTATCTGTAACTTCTAATCTAATAAACTGTTCCGTTGACGATAGTACCCCTAGCTTTTCTTATTCGTTTCCAGACTCATATACCTCCTCTTCGGATGTGAAACTGCAACGGCTAAATATGATAAGCTCATTAAACTCTGACTTAAACAGCATTGTACAATGGGGAATAAAAAACCGTGTAGAGTTTAATGCTTCGAAAACTCAATGCTGTCTTGTATCGTTGAAGCGAGATATATCCCCTTCCCACTGTCCATGAATGGCACTTGCATCAATGAGACCGAATATCTCGAGATTCTCTAGACGAGCGCATATGCGATGTATGTATGTAGCCAAACATTCCGCAAGATGTTTGGGTTTCTTAAGGCGGTACAAGAAATTTTTCTCCTCGTTTTATCAGGCTATTATCTATAAGATTTATATCCGTCCTAAGCTTGAGTACAATTCTCATCTCTGGGCTAGTGCTCCAGCTACACACTAAAGCCTCTTGGAAGGTATACAAAAAAGAGCCCTTAGAATGATTGGTGATAGAGACATAATCAACTTTCATTCACCTCGTTAGACTACCGTCGTAACGTTTCGTGTCTCTCACTTTTCTATCGTTACTTTTATGGTATTTGCTCTTGTGAAATACTTACTTACTTATCCGGCTCACAATCCATGAAGGATCTCAACCTGAGATACTGCAGCCTTCCATCTTGAACGGTTTCTCGCATGCACTCTCCAGTCACTGAAACCAAGCGCTCTGGCATCCGCAGTCACTTGGTCCTTGTACCGTAGGTTAGGTCTCCCTTGTCGTCTCGAACCTGGGGGCTGGGATGAGAAGATTTTCTTGGCTGGAACGTTGTTGTCCATTCGATCGATGTGGCCGAGCCAATGCAGTCGTCTTTTCTTGGCCTTCTGGACTACATCCACAGCTTGGTACAGCTCATACATTTCACTGTTGAACCTTCATCTCCATTCGCCATCGTCGCATAAGGGACCGAAGAATTTTTCTCTCAAAAGTGCCCAGTATCAATTCCCTTTTTTTACTTATCGTCCAGCACTCGGCGCCGTAGAGTAAGACTGGTAAAATCAAAGTTTTTTTTAGCAGACACTTTGTCTTTCGAGTGAGGAGTTTTGAACCCAGTTGGTTTGCCAAACTGAAGCAGCAGCGGTTCGCTAGGGTAATTCTTCTTCGGATCTCTACTAAGGTGTCATTTGTGGGATTGATGTTTGTTCCAAGGTAGGTGAACTCCTTAACTACCTCGAAATTGCTGCTACCAACAGGGACGTTTTGTCCTAGGCGGTGGACAGATGTTGCTTTGTTTGTTGATAGCAGGTACTTTGTTTTGTCCTCATTCACTTCAAGACCAACGAGTTTCGCCTGTTCTTCAATCGCTGTGCAGGCCTCAAGCACAGCTCTTTTGGATCGACCGATGATGTCGTCCGCATAGCCTAGGAGCTGGGTGTACTTGTTGAAGATAGTTTTTTCCGTCCTCACATGGAAGAAGAAGTCACATGACAACGCATCTCCTTGTCTAAACCCTGTGCATGTTTGGAATAACTCGGATGAGCTGTTACCCATTTGCACACTGCACTGCGTATTGTTAAGCGTCATGCTGCACAGCTGGATCAGTTTGTTCCGGATTCCAAATTCAGACATCGCTATCATAAGCTCTTGGCGGTCGATGAAAAGATGGTGGGTTTCGACTTGAAATTCGTTGATCTTTTCCAGGATCTGCCTTAGTGTGAATATTTTGTCTATCGTTGTTTTGACTGGCATAAAGCCACACTGGTACGTGCCGATTATTGCAATGCAGAAAGGTTTAAGACGCTCACACAGTACCTACGTTGGATAGGATTTTGTGAAATAGCCGGTTGCATTCATCCCCTTAAACAATTCGCCCGAATACTCGTGCTTCTAGGAATGCCCAAGTGTTTACCCTCGCGCCCAGCTTCGGATGTACCTTCAAGTATAGAAAATCGTTCTTAAGCCGTACTACGCGAATGTGGAACTCCCTTCCACACTCTTTCTTTCCAAATCAGGGCAATGTTCATGAATTTAAGACCAATGTAAACCGGCACATCCTCGCAAACCCTTTTCCTCCTTCCTAAAGCACTCACTGTGACTCTGGTATAAAAAGGGTATTAAAAAAAACCCTTTAAGTGAGTGCTAATTATAAGAAAAGAAAAAAAAAAGAGTACAACAAATAAGTGAAACAAATGTTTACATTCCTCAAATAATGTCTTAAAATTACTTTTATAAAAAACGAAAATTTCACTGACACTTATATTGAAGGATTTTTAACAAATCATCCTAGAAAATTTGTTTCGCCCTTAGGTAGGTACATGAATTTAGTAGTACACAACCAACGTGAACTGTGGCGTATGAGTGCTTTTTATTAGCATACTGCCTCAATAATTAAAATTATTTATTATTAATTAAAATGGATTTTATGTTTATATTTACCTTGATTATACGTTCAATGAATGTCTGTCATAGCTTGGACTTAATCAGATGTTTTATGTTGTATTTCCTGTTCATGATTTTTCACGTTACACACGGTTCGTTTTGTATGAGTGCAATAATAATTCATACCATCCTAAGGTACCCCTAATACCACATTTTTTATATTTATCGTATCATACACATGGAAAGCTGAAGCCCACTCATAACTAATTTCGTTATTAAAAATTAAGTAGCACTTAAATGTTTCAGGAGCTCCAACTGTCCTTAATTCAAAATGTATGCATAGTAAAAAAACTGGTCACATTTGACATTCAAAAGTAATGCAGAAATGAAAATAAAGAAAAATCGTATCTCATAAAAATCCATTTTATCCTAAAACATTTTTCCTCCCACACGACACCGAAATGCATCTACAAGTTGAAGTTTTTTTTCTGATAAATGAATGTTTGCATGTAGATTGTAGATGTAGGCAGATACTTCTACTCCAACACTAAATAGACATTTTTCTTTGATGTTATTTCGCCTTAAAAATAAACAAAATTAAAACAAATGAACACTTGAAAAAAAAAATAAACAAAATAATAAATTCGTGTAGGCAGGTTTACAGACACACATCCTTTTGTGACACATCGTGTTTCTGCATCTTCTTCTTCTTCTACTTCGGGAAAATGTTGTTGTATTCTTCTCTGACAACAACTAACAACAATCATGGCGATGACGATACTTAAGATGACGTAGTCAAGTACACAATATGAGAAGACGAAATTCCAAAAACGCATTTCCAGGTCAAGGCTAAGTGTAACATGAAAAAAAAAGAATGTTAAAGCTTTTCTCCCTTGCGCTTCTTGCTCGTATTCGACTTGAACAAATGCGCACAGACACACTCATATGAACTCAATTTGTGTACATTTTACACTCCAAGGAATAATAAATAGTAAAAATTATTCAACATAAATATCTATTTAGGTGTAGGCACGGTTGGGATGTGTTTTAGTTTACGTTAAGTGTTTTTGGGATTTTTAAATATTGTCACGTTCTAACGAAGAGCTGTATTGCAAGGAATAAACAGCTCAAGAATTTTAGTTGAAGAAAAATATGTATGTGGGTTGAAATATGAATTTAATTATGTGAAAAATAATGATTATTTGAAGGCGTTATATTTTCATAGTTTAAATTGTTCAATAGGCATAGAGGATATAAAATTTCATTAGTTTAGCATTCCGTGCAGGGTTGTCTTGATGTTGCTGGCTTTTATTCATATAAGTAGTACTTAAAAAATTAAAGAAATTCTTGTTTTGCACTTTTATCAAAAAAAATCTCGTTAAAAATATCGATCTTGACATTTTGATCTTATTTTCATGAAGTTGAAAGTTGATTCGGCAATTCCACCCGACTTGATTTTGATATTTTTTCTGGAAATGCATATACAGGATGATTCATGAACGTTGCAGTTTTGACAAAAAGCTACAGCGAATAGGCTGGATTGAGACAAGAAAATAAGAAAATAATCGTATTAGAGAGGGGGTCTATTCCCCCGTTTAGCCAATACGTTCAATTTTCTGTAAAATTCAGTCGCTTTGTAAACAAAAATATTAAATAAACGGCTTTGTCAACAACACCGTGCTATAGCTTTCTGTAAAACCAAAAACTTGTACACAGAGTGTAAACGAAGCCCTTATAACATCACATCGTTTTCTGTTCATTCGTCTTTCACAAGCGATTTCTTCGAATCTGCTAGGCCGATTGCAATGAAATTTGGTACACATATTTAGTATTCAGTAGTAATCTAAAAATGTTTTCATGTTTTTAAGATAAATAGTTTCGAAGTTATTAAAAAGAAAAGATACAAAAATAGGCTCAACCTGTAGATTACAGGAAAGCAAATAAGAAGTCTGTACTGTTACATATAACACAGACAGGAGAAACTTTTTAATCTTTTAATCAACTTAACGATTAATTCCTCCAAAATTGTTATACCGATTTAGTTAAAAATTGGCCAATATATCAACGTGCTAAGTAGAAATACATACAATCATATTTTTTTTATATTTTTAAGAAATAGTTTTGTAGTTATTTAAGAAAATGTGGAAAAATAGACAAAAATGTCAAAACCAGGCCATGGAATTTCCAAAATGTAATTTAAACGTGTAGATTACAGAAAATACAAAAAACATTACAGTGATGATGTAAATAAGCATAATTCCGAATATGTATTAGGGTTCCGTACACACTTCGTTTTCTGTTCATGAGTTTTTCACAAGCGATTTCTTCGAATCTACTTGAATCTACTTGAAATTAAATTTGGTACACATATTTAAGTATACAATAGTAATCTAAAATTAATGTTTTCATATTTTTAAAATAGTTAGTGGTAGTAGTAGTGTCCGTAGAACGTCGTGGGTTCGAATCCTACTCGAGCCCAAAGTTTTTATTTCATCTTTCACTTACACTGCCTCTTGCGAAAAACTGACAAAATTTCCAAGAGTATCATCTGTCATGAAAAAGTGCTTCTTAACTTTGCCGTTCGGAATCGGCGTTAAATTGTAGGTCCCCTCAATTCTTCACACGCACCTAGAGAATTGTTGTTGAGAGTAAGCCACTTAGGCCTTGGCTCTTCAAGAGCTGTCTCGCCACTCTATATTTTAGAGGTTCCTTGTTTCAATGTTGGTGTGAGCGTACTTTGTACAAAAACCGCGCTGAAGAATGAAAGGCTGGCGGATAAACATTAAATCAGAACAAAAACATAAAATGTAAAAAAAGAGCAAAGTTCTCTTATGAGCGAACAGTGTTGTTAAGAGAAGTCGTTTTTTACATTTTATGTTTTTGTTCTGATAATTATTTCCTGATTGTTTGGCATCTAATTAATTTTAAAAATATTGCCTAGTTAAGTTATTGTTATTTTAGACGAAATATGAAAAAAAAAAAAACAAAATCGGGACCAGTCGCTGGACGATCAAAACAGAGTCTTCGGACGATTTTGGACCTACTTTGTCATACTTGATTGTTGCCTGCCTAACACCGATCTAATGTCGTGTAAGGCTTACTTTAAGTTGTTTGCATTTATCCTGCAAACAAAAACAAAAAAAAAAACAACTTAAAATAATTGAAGATTAATCATATTATCCTCTCTTTCTACTCTACACAGCTAAACCATGGCATTTCAATGTATTTGAAACGTTATCTAGTTGTTTCTTTTTTCCAAACCTGAAAACGGACCGCACTTAGAATCCTTCAACACTTATGCACCGATTTTTGTGAACATCACATTCAAACAATATCCCTTCAGCTTCAATAGGGGTTGTTTTGGTTGGTTTCCTTTTGTGTTTTTTGTATGTATTTGCATTCCAGTAACGAATAACGTTTTCTTAAATAAATAGAAATAGTTTCTCTTTTATTCCGCATAAAGTGCAAAAGCGACCGGACAATAAGGTTTACCGGAGACTGGTGCCGTTACCCTACGTTCTTTTGTTTCAGCCACAATTTCAAACTAAAAAAACAACAAACCTAACACCTTGTTAAGTTAAAACTTTAACATTTAAACGAACAATAAACACACTTTATAAAAATAAAAAAAAAATACTTGAACAAAAAATATAAAGGATCACACAACAATCAAACTTGCATACAAAAAATAAAAATCCCCACTCAACATGTTCGAACGTGAATGAAATCAAACCCCCATAAAACGATGGTATTACTCATCGTCATCATCATCATCTTGTTTGGTTTACGTTTAATTTGAGTCTTTGTTTATTTTTTCAATTTTATGCAAATTCAAAATTATATTTCGCTTTTTGTTTATTTGCAACGATATATTGGCTTTGAGTTGAATTAATTGAAAGAAAGACTTTTTCCAAAGAAACGCTCGTCTTGTGATTTATGCAGCGCAATCATTTGTCTTCATTTTCAT
>CAKKXW010000002.1:77117577-77128753 GCA_920937365.1 Sphaerophoria rueppellii | reverse complement strand
TAAAGCGTGGTTTAAATGAAACAACCTGTAATTTGGTGGTTGTGCAAATGCATGACACGCATCACTTCTTAACGCCGGCATAGTCGATCACACTGTCTTCTGGCGCTTTACAGCTAAGCCGCGGCAAGGGTTGTCAATCCGGAAACAATGTCGTGAAGCACCTTTTAAAACGCCTTCCTAAACCGTACCCATTCAACCAAAAATGAGCCTCATCGCTGAACACAATTTTTCGATAAAAAGCGGATCCTCGGCCAGCTTTCCAAGAGCCCATTCACCAAAAATTCGGCGTTGTGGTAGGTCGGCTGGCGTTAGTTCTTGCACCAGCTGTATCTTAAAAGGCTTTACGCCCAAATCCTTCCGCAAAATTTTCCACGAAGTGCTGTAACAAAGGCCTAACTGTTGGGAACGGCGCCGAATCGACATTTCGCGGTCTTCTGTCACACTAGCTGATACGGCCGCAATTCTTCACTACGCACAGTACGTAAACGTGTTGGTGGTTTAATGTCCAACAAAGTAAATTTGGTGCGAAATTTGGTCACAATCTTCCGAATAGACTGCTCAGAAGGTCGAGAATGCCGACCATAAAATGGAAGCAGCGCGCGATGAACATTTCGAACCGAGCACGAATTTTGATAGTAAAATTCAATAATTTGCGAGCGTTGTTCATTTGTAAGACGATTCATGGTTAAATTGCAAACCAAACTGAAGCTGTTTGACAGTGACACAAGGTACTAAACACACGTCAGCTGTCAAAACCAGTGTTGCCAAAACCAAACCAGCTAAAAAATCACCCGTTATATAATATTGCGCTGCGACCAATAGGAGCGAAGCGTCAGTGAAAAATGTGGAATAAATGGAAGAAAATATTCTTTTTTGAAGGCTTCTGTTGTTTGCTTGAACGTGCTGATCTCAGGAACTACTAAATCGACCAATTATTTTTGTGTTGAATAGTTTATTAATTATGGAAGGACTTCGGCTATATAACAATAGGAATTAGTGGAAAATGTTTTAAAAACGGCTACAAGTTTTTAATTTTTCTGATTGTTTGCACGCGCTTATCCTAGGAACTTCTAAATAAAATTAAACACTTCTTTTTGTACTGAATACTCCATTTATCGGAGAAGGGGGCAAGATCTACAACGTTACGCTTATAAGCAACGAATAATAAGAGCAAAGCTTCAGTGAAAAGTGTAGCTAAAACGGTTAAAATTATACATATGTGAAGGCTTCGAGTTAAGAACAATTTCGATTTAGAGTGAGTCCACTGTTTTAAAATAACTTTGCAACAAAATTCCCATGCGGGCATGATGCACAAGTCGAAGACACACCTCTGGCCGGTGGATGACGTAGAAGCGGTCGAAGTCGCGGGCAACCGCTAGTATAATAGATATAATAGAACATGTACTTATCATTTAATAAACATTTTACCTAAATAACATTTTTTTTTAATTTTTTGTTTTTTTAATTTCTCATTATTATTTGTTTTGATTGGAAAAAAAATCGATAGTAGTGTCACACACTCAATGTGCATAGGGTTATTTGCAAAAACTGTTTTAATTAAAATTTAATTGAAGTTTTCATTTCGAACGGGTTAAATTTGTATAAAAAAAAAAACAGCAGAAAAAATTATTCGTTGATGTTTTTCTTTGATTTTTTTTTATTTTATAAAGAACACCACGTTACTCGTTATTTGCTTTCATTGTCTGCATTCCTTTTTTGTACGCACCCAATGTTTGATTTCTTTCGTTATAATATTGTATTTTTTGTTTTCTGATGTCAATTCTTACATACCGTTAATATTCTCCTCTTTAACTCATTCACCATCACCTTTTGTAAATCCTTCTTTTCTCATCGCGTAGTGTTGTTTTTTACACCTTCCTGTTGTAAAATTTTCCATTCATTCCATTATGCAACTTTAAATAGAAAATTTGGCTGATTGAAGTTTTTTCTTCATTTTCTGTTTGTGTTGTTTTTATTTTGTTAAATATATTGAATAAATAAATATTCATAAATTTAAAGTTCAAAAATTTGACATGAACTTTGCCAATTTCTTAGCGGTTTTTGGTGAAACGTAAAACAAAAAACAAAACTAGCAAGCAAGCCACAAGAAATCGAAACGAAACTGAAGATACTTAACAATTAAAAAAAAAACAAAAATCTAAATCAACCATTGAATCGTGTTTTTTTTTTGGGATGATTTCAAAAGTTAACATCAAGAGCAACACCTCTGTTAATAACATTTTTAATAACAGCCACAAAATCAACGCTGTTTTGGTCGACGATTTGCAACGTTCGTCCTGGCAGTTTGATAAAATGGTCAAATATGGCCACCACAGCTGCAGCTGGCCACAGTGGATCTAAGGATTTCCACCAAGTTCAATATACGGTAGCGCCTAGAGTGCTTGTGGCTGCGTTGAGTAATCCTACTGATGCCAACGTTGCTGTCGGAGGTGTTGCTGGTAACGTTGTTAATACCGTTGGAAGTGTTGCAGGTAGCGGTGAAGGAATTAATACAGTTGGAACAAATAACAGCAACAACAATAACACCAACGCTAATAATAACAACAAAATCCGCTCTGGTCAATCAATGAAGAACCAGTTGCCGGTTATTAAACCGGACACTTTGTTCAACGGTTCTGGCATTTTTACGATTTACTGTTTTGTTAAAGATTTTATTGGGTAAGTAAATACTAAAACTGAATTGAAATTAAATATAAAATGAAATAAATCATGAAATTTTTTGTTTGTTTATAAATGCTATTTGATCTTAATGAATGTCCTTGGTTGTATGGCTTAAATTTGCTTTGAAAAGTTACTTCACAAACTTAAATTTATGTGTTATACTGTTGATTACAAATGCACTGTTTTTTTTTTTTTTTTTGACAATAATTTGTTCGAAAGAGTATAATCTCTTAATCTATGGCATAAGAGATCCTTAATGTATTTAATTTTATTATTTTGTCTCATTTTTAAATCAATTTTTAGTAAATTAACAATAATTTCAATTTCGTATCGTTTAATTAAAAACTAATTTACATGAGAGCAGACATCTGTTTTGGAAACTATGTAAACTATCTGTTAGCGGTCTTAGGAGACTTAATTTTGGTTGAAACTTTGCGTTAAGTAATTCATTCCAAGCGCTACAAAGGGCTGCAATACATACACATCAAATGCCAGCTTCTAGCTCGTAATAGTACTCGTAAATAAAAAAGAAAAATGAACACCAAGGATCCATTTTTTGGGTATCGATTTTAACTGTGAAGTTTTCTTCAACATCATTCTTGAAGAAATATTGATACAGAATTTCAATGCTTCACATGAACATTTTAAAAACAGATTTTCCGAAAATATATCAAGAATTAAAAATATTTAGAGAACAGAATCTCCGAAAAGTTTCAATTCAATCCAATCGTTTTTCGCTTGAATTTCTCATGTTTGTTTCTTATTGTCAAATGAATTTTAAGGAAGCTTTGAAAGCAAAAAATAGGGGTAAAGTTCAATTTTTTTGTTAATAACTTTAAATACGGCCTGCTTAGGAAGCCATTTTAAGATTTGCTAAGTAAGGAACTGGAACTGAAAAATGCATAAGCAACATATACCTTCTGTTCATGTTCACAGTAGGCAACTTCCTTGATATTCCGAGAGATGGTATGGTTACAAATTATAACTTTCTGAAAAATTATTAAGTACAATTAAGTAGCAAAGAGGAATAGAAAAGAAAACACCATCAAATGGTACACAGACGGGTCGAAATAGTAGAGGGCACTGGTACAATAGGTCAATCTCTCAGCATCACTCAAGCAGTGGTTAATGCTATAAGCAAATATTGTGAGGAACTCAATCGCGAAATGAATCATTTTAACAAAAAATATTGCCATTATGTCAGAAAGTCAGGCAGCCATTAAAACATTAAACTCCTACACGTAAAGTGAGTCTGCAGGCAAACTAAATGAACTCGGCAAGAACAACAAAGTGACTCTTCATTCTGTAACTGGAGTTTCAGTTTCAGGTAAAATTTGGAGACAGATGAACTGGCGAAGACAGGTATGATGACTCTAAAGTTCCAATAAGAGGTGTTATTTTGAATAGCCCGCTATTTCGGTAGATTTCACTTTTGAAGCTGTCATTTGACATTTGACAAGTAGAAACTGCGCCATTAATAAAAATGGAACGATACACGCTTCAAAAACGCATTGAAATGATTAAAATTCACTATAAAAATGGTGAAAATTTGGCAGAGACGGTTCGACCATCGATCATTTACGGGAAAAGTTTCCGGACCGTGTTATCTCTCGAAGAGGTGATCACAATTGGCCACCGAGATCTTGTGATTTAACACCTTGCGACTTCTTCCTTTGGGGCCACGTGAAAGATAAGGTCTACGCCAACAGCCCAGCGTCGATTCCAGACCTTAAACATGGAATTTTTGAGGCTATCGAGGACATAGGGCAGCCACTTTGCGATTTGGTTATGGAAAATTTCATGAAAAGGGTATAGTCCTGTAAGCTTGGTCGCTGCGGCCATTTGGCTGATGTATTCCATTATTAACGGCATACCTTCCTCTTTATAATGAAATAAACATCCGATCATTTATTTAAAAAAATGCCATTTTTCTTTGAATATCAAAATAACACTTCTTATTTTTCCACAGATACTGTGGAATAGAAGAAAATACCATCAAAGCTTAAATGAAAACAGAAAAGGAAACCAAGAAAAGAAACAACTGGTCATAACTGCCGGGAATGAACTGAGGATAATAACTGGTTTTCTTTGGTCATTGTTATATGTCATTCGTTCATTCATTGTCATCTGAGCATTCTTAATCTACAAGTAGCCGAAAATCCAACATGCAGTTTCTGCAACGAAGTAGATAAAAAAAACGACCATATTCTAGTCACTTGCGGTGCACTTATCCACTAAAGTTTAAAACACCTAGGTCAGGAGAGCTCAGTGAGGAGAGAGATCTTTCCTCTGCATAAGCGTTTAAGTATTCCAAATTTTTGAATTCCTTAGGAATATCCGGTTAGAGTAGTAGCTGTAGTTTAAGATACTAACTCATCAGATAATTAAGGGGACATCTATAGTTGCAGTGTGCTTTAACCCCTAATTCATTTATTAGTCCTACCACTATTAAAAAATGGTGAAGCTGCAATGTAACAGAAGTAACGAGAGAAATTACCCTGATTAACTCTTGCCTTTGTTCCGTAGAAGTACAAAAGAGAAATCAAATCTAAAAGAAGAGCAGAAGTGCGTTTTTGCGCTGACTATAGTTAACTATAGTTGACTATAGTTGACTATTTCTCGTTTTTGCACGCCAATAGTTACGTTTCGTAACCACAATTGTCGTTTTTGCGGTCAATGTTAAAGTGTCAAATCGTAACTATTTCTAACTATTCCCAACTCTACTCAGGAGGTGAGTTGAAAATGGTTGATGTGTCAAAGTCTTTTTTTTTTTTTTTTTTTGTTCAATGGTGTTTTTAATGACTATCAATCTGGAATAAAAAAAAAACATTCTTCTCGTGCATTTTTTACCGTCGTAGTTGTCCGTATCCGTGCCGCCGCAAATTTAATTCCAATTAAAGGATTTCTGTTCGTCTTGAATTAAAAATATTCCATTACAAAAATATAAAGAAAATAAGGTTCCCCTTACAAATTTTAAAGCTTCACGAGTCAAACTGAAAATCCTCAGTCACTACGAGGAGATACACACCAAGGAAATTATCGCATTTCCAAGTGACTTAAAATTCAGCGCCAATTTCAAACAAACAAACCCTTCCAATCGAATTGGCTATATTGCAATCCGCAAACACCCCTATTTCAACTGCAACTGCTTGGCGACTTGTAGGCCGCCAAAGATGGCCAAAACAGTCAGCGTCTACGTACGGTTAATTTACAAATAGTCATCGAAAAACTCGAGGACAAGGACATGGTTTTGGAGAAGTAGTTGGCCACTGCCCATGAGCATAATGATTGTCGAACGTCAGTCGGCACGAACGGCAAATGGAAGTTGCTCTGCATGAGAAGAAATTGACGCAGCGATGAATGGAGCTGGCTAAGGAGAAAATTACAAAGATCACAGGAGAGAAGGACAATTCGGAGAGGAAGCTCAATAACGCTCTCGAAGAAGTCAAGCATTAGGAAACCCAAATCAATAAATGAAGGACGAAATCGGCATACGCATATTTGAATTCATTGTTTTTATGTTTGTCTGTCAGCAATAAAAAATGTTTATTTATATAAAATGACAAACTAGATGTTGGTTTTGATAGTTTTTCGCTGAATCTGGGAGCCGCAACAAGGAGAATATCAGGAGCTGGCTTACTAGGAACAGCTTGAAGATTTCTTTATGGAGGGTGGTCTTCAGTCTCTTTCTCTTTTCTTTTCTTGCTGTGGGTTATTCAAAAATAAATAAATATGTTCTGATCTCAATTGTCTTTAAAATCTTACCATATCAAGATCAAACTTGAATTTTTGAAATAAATTTAGAGCAACAAAAATTGTTATGATCACAAGGAAAGAAAATATAACCTCAAAAGATTTGTTTTTTTTTTTTCTTGTTTGACAGATCAACCAAACCTAACTAAAAAGCGTTTTTGGATGATTTCAACTATTTCTAACTATTTCAACTATGACACATCAACCATTTTCTTTTTGACATAAAAACTATAGTCAACTATCGTCAGCGCAAAAACGCACTTCAGTGCTTTTCGCGCTTTACATTTTTTGTCAGTTCTAAGTTCTAAGAGCTTTTTCGAAGGAAAAAATATGTTAGTCATCTGGACCCTTAGGGCATAATATAGGCAGTTCATATCTACCCCATAAATTAAGAGTTTTGAGTTCGAAAAGATAAGATTGACGTAAAAAAATATAATTGGGCCGATGTGGCTTCCTTGCAGAACACCAATAGAAGCACTTTTCAGGTAAATGCTTATGTGTTTCGGAATTCTTATTCCGATCACTTAACATTAAACATCAGCACTGAATCAAAAAGATTAACGAAAACTCGTCTGGCTTACCTCTTTCTTAGCAACAATTTTCTAACTTCTCTCCTTCTCTATGTCACTCAACTTATTTATTTATAAAATCGCCATTAATTTTTGTTCCGTAAATAAAACATTGCCATTGGCTCACATAATTTAAACATTGACAGCGACCTTAAAACCATTATATATTTTCATCTCACGGAAGATATAAAAACTCTTTATGTTAATTTATTGAAAGTGCAAGCAGTTTAATCAACCCCAAGTCACAAAGCAAAAGTCTGCTTTGGTTGAGCCAGTAGCAATAATCGCCATCAGTGTTGTCGTCGATTGAGGTATAATTAATCTCTCGAATGAAGCATTTAAATTGAGGAAATAATATCACGGTCGCAGCGGCCAACAGCGCCAGGCAACCATCATCATCGGTGTACATTTCGAAGCTGTTTTAGATGCAATTCAAAAAGTTATATCGAAAAATAGATCAACGTGAATAGATTTTCGATTCTACGTCAAATCAAATGAGATATAAAATTCAAACGACGAAGAAATTGTTAATCAGATTGCCAACTTATTTTTCGTCAATTTTTTCACACTTTTGAAAAATTTATTTTAAGACATTTAACTGAGGTTCGCTTACAATCTTGCTCTAAGCGCATTTAGCACGCATTTGTGTCAGCGAAACTTTATGTTTCAATTTCAATGTCAAACTGTTTGTGACGCTAATTCAATTTCAACACCGCATCATCGTCAGTTTTTATTGCACTCGAGTTTTTAATTAAAAACACTAAATAACTTCCTCTGGGAATCTAGTGTCGAACTTGTCAAAACCGCAAATGCATTAAGCCCCTTTGTTTCCAATTTTTCAGCTATAAATTGTCATCGGTGCCAAATAACCAAACCTATTTTTAATTCCTCAAAAACCATTTTGTTAAGCAATCTTATAACTGTATTAAAAATACAATTCTATTGGTGGTACCAGCTATACGAACAGGGAATTTATGTAGCCGCTGATAGAAAATGTATTTCTCATGGGTGGTGCGGCAGTATCAACAAATTAAAAAATTGACGTAAGCTAATTTGTGAAAATGTATCCGTTTCAAGTTGTGCAATGATGTGTGAAAGCTCTTATTTTTGGTGAACTTTGGGGGTCGAGGATTATAATTGAAAAGCAGCCAGATGAGCTCTACGAGAAAAATTGAAAATAAGGGATGTGACAATGGATTTGAAGTAAAATCGAAGTGTATTACAGCACTTCCGAGAAACAAAGATTCACTTATTGAGACAATAGAGACGGGCACACGTGTCACATAGTTTGCAGGAGACAAAGAATTTGTAAGCTTTTGTTTTGGGGAGCGAATAAATTGAAGGGTGATAAACCGAAGACGTATAGGGTTGGCTGGGAAAGCACTCGATTTTCTTTGTTTTGTTTAGTTTATGAAAAATGTCGATAAACAATAAACAAAAGAACTGAAGTAAGTACAGTTGATATGAATTTAAAGTGTGTTGCTTGTCATAGTGAACACAAATTCAGTGCATTTTAAAATCTTACTCAAAAGTTAATTAAGATGTACTCTGTTTCAAATACACTGGACAGCCACGTTATTCGCATTAAACTAATAAAACGAACAGGGTTAAACTAAAAATTGAAATATTTGTGTTCTTAACGAATAAAGAAAGCTTTGAAAATATTTTTGGTTTTTCTACACGAATTTCGCATTTTGTTTCTGAGAGGAACTGGGATAGCCACATTTTCTATGATACATTACCGAGATTATGAAGAATATTTGACCAAAACCAAAAAAAAAAATATTTCAAGAAACTAAACAAGAAACAAAATAAAGTTTTTCTTTATTTATTTCAAATTATATAAAATAGTTTAATTAATTACCTTTTTTCCTTTTGTGGTTTATTTAATATTGACAATTGAATGTCTTTATTTTTCCTTCTAACGTTTTTCTTTTTCTTTCAATGTTTTAAGTACTGCAGTTAATAAAATTATCAAGTGCAGATACAAATTCCCTACTCTGGCATTCTCTAAATGTGTAATTTCAATAATTGTTTTTTCTCTGGTAAAGTGTTCTCAATTTATGGAAAAACTGTTTCATTTTTCTTATTAGTTATTTGCAATCAAATTCAATTTTATTGAATGAGTCGAACCATACAATTCCTCATTTTCCCTCTTATTTGATTAATAGGTTCGACATCATATACCTACCTCATTTACTTTTGAAACACGGAACCATTTTAGTCTATCATGTCCGTCTGTCTGTATATCTCAAGCATTTGCTTGCTTCTTTGCTTAGCCGGCTCCCAATCAATGCAGGATCTCAGCCTGAGGCACTACACTTTTCCATTGGGATCGGTCCCTTGCATCCGTTTTCCAGTCGTCGAAGCCAAGCGCTCTGGCATCCGCAGTTATTTGGTCTTTGTACCTCAGAGGTTCTGTCTCCCTGGTCGTCTTGAACCTGAAGGCTGCCAAGAGAACACTTTCTTGGCCGGATCGATGTCGTTCATTCACTCGATATAGACGAGCCATTGTAGTCCCATTTTCTTGGCTTCCTGGACTAGTTCGCGATTGAACCTTCCTCATTCACCACCGTCGCATGCCTACAGGACCGAAAATCCGTCGAAGAATTTTTCTTTCGAAAGTGCTTAGTATCATTACCCCCTTTTTAATTGTTCTTCAGCGCTCGGCGCCGTTAGAGTAGGACTGGTAAAATCAAAGTCTTGTATAGTAGGCACTTTGTCTTTCGAGTGAGGAGTTTTGAACCCAGTTGTTTCGGCCAAGCAGTGTCGTGTTAGGATAATTCTTCGTCGGATTTCCACTAAGGTGTCGTTTATGGGATTTATGAAGGTCAACTCCCTAACTACATTACATAGAAATTGCTTTGGGAGCGATCGAAGATGTCTATGTCGCTTAGGAGCTGGATGGATTTGTTGAAGATAGTGTTTTCTGTGCTCACATCTGCCTAGGCTAATATCTGCTCCAATACTATGTTGTTGTCTAGACCTTGCGAGAACTCAGATGAGTTGTTTCCCATCTGCACACATTAGCTTTCTCGGGATCCCAAATTCCAACCATCGGCATCATAAGCTCTTGGCGGTGAATGCTGTCATAAGCAGCTGTGAAATCGATTTAAAAAATGGTGGGTTTCGACTTTAAATTCGTTGTATTATTCCCGAATTTGCCTCAGTGTGAATATTTGGTATATCGTTATTCTGCCTGGCCTAAGGCCGCAGTCGAACGTTCCGATTAGTGTTGCAGAAAGATTTAAAAGGAGGCATATGGAGCTAATAGACCAGTCAGCGTTTATGCATCTCTTCTTCCTTCCGCAAGAATTGAAATTTAACTCTTGTAACTTCTCAAGCAATTTTTTATGAAAATTTAACTGAAGCTGTGTTTGAAGTGCAAGCACTTTGTTTTTTTTTTCTATTTCAATCGAACAATCTTGGCGACCAATAGATGGGTCTATGTGATTACCAAACATTTTCTTCACTAAATCATATATGTCACGATCTGTGTGACACATTGAGCTATTTTGTTGAATCCACAGCTCATGCTCATCATGTGTTCGATTGATGAATGAAAAAGCCAGTAAAGATGGCTCTATAGCGGTCACCGTTGACTATAACATTGCAACAAATAGTCATCAGTTTTTGTATTTATAACGTTGTCTCAACATGGACTTCAGGGTACCATAACTAAAAATACGGCGGTTTCGTGAATTGGCATATCCTTTCAACCTAAAGGGAACTTCATCGCTAGAAGAAATCTCGTATTTCGTACTTCGCACAGAACGATGATTTTCAAAATAAATTTGCTCATGTTGGAAGGGTTGATCGGGCTATTCCTGCTAAAATCCCAAACCGAACTTTAACTAAATTACTTCACAATACTGACAAACTGATCGCCAGTGAAAGTAGTGTCGCCAAAATAATGTTATATGCTCTTAAACAAAAAACTGTGTTAAATGATTAAAACTGCGTGTGTTGGTCTTGTTGCGATCTTCAGAAGTCAAAGAATCAAGTCGTGTTAAAGAAATATTGACCGATTCGAGATTCAGAATTTTATTTTATTTTTATTTGATCAATTTTCAAAAGCTTATCTTAAAATATTAACCTTAGAATGCCAACGATTATCTTCACTTCAGCAGTTTTATTTCTTCTGCAACCGGCTTAATGCCTTTGTTCTCCTT
>CAKKXW010000002.1:77100504-77110671 GCA_920937365.1 Sphaerophoria rueppellii | reverse complement strand
TATATCTATACAATAAAATTAATTTTAAAACCGTACTTGTCTGTAATTATATGGTAATATTTTAAATAGCCTTTTTCCTTAATATGGAAGGAACGGGAGTCACGTTTAACAAAAGAATTAAGGTGATGTTGTCACATCTAAGAATACCAAAATACATTGTTATCTTACCACTAATTGTCGTAATTAAAGAAGAAAAGGAGTGTGGCTTATTAAGGTTGTTTGTGAAAACCATACTGAATATTATTTTTTATAGCCTACTTAATCCATCAAGGCTTAAGAAAAAAAAATACCTGCTTGGAGAGTTAACCTTAACACTAATCCACATAATTACTCTGCCTTTTAAAATATACCCATTCTATTGTTACATAAAACCATAAGAATCTACACTGTTGTAGTGGAATTAAGAAAACAATTTGCACTGAGGGCAAGGAAGGTATAATTCCTTTTTCCGATAAATTTTATAATGGTATATTAATGTCTGTTCATGCCAAAATTTTAATTAAAATAACATATCTATATATTATTGTTTGAAAGTTTAATTTTTTTTTGTTAATAATTATGACGAAATTAAAAAAAAAATATATTATTTTCCCTGATTTTAATTCGCTCAGATTTTGATTGTAATATCATAACTTTCTCCGCAACGCATTCTTCTTCGGAGAAATTATCATAATAAAAATCAGGCAAATGCAATATCGTTTGAATTCTTAGAGGAGGGTAATAGGAGCGAACAAGGAAGATCTTTAGAGCATTGTCAATGAGACATATTTGAATTCTATAAAATAGAGCGTTTGAGCAGAATTTGTCCAGATATTAGACCCATAATCTCTATTTAATAGTGCTTACAAGACCTGAATTTAATGAACTTATCATACGTTTCTGCTTGAGGTACACACTCGAAAGCGAACTATAAGTGAAAGAGTTCAGTAGACTAGATGTTTTAGACAGAAGATCCTTCGTAAAAATGAGGAAGAAAATTAGAGATAGAATGGAGGACTGAAGCACTTTGTTTTATGGGTATCAGACTCAAGCTCTTCCAATAAAACTTGAATTGTAGGGTCCTTTAAGTAGTTTCTCTTCAAAGCAGATATTCGCCTTACCTCAAAACGTGTGGTTTTCTATAGGAGAACCTAGACATCGACCCTATTAAATGCTTTACTATGTATCTTACTACGCGTTGCAGTCCTCCTAAACTTGCTTAGACTTCCCATTCTCAGAAGAAAAAAATACCTGACCATATCATGACCAAACAAGACCAGTTAAGAAATCTTTGAGACCTCCCCAATTTAAGAACTAAAGAACGATTGAAATCCGTAGAAATGGCTCTTCAAGCTCTCGTGAGAAGCATCGATAATTCTCTCCAACAAAAGGAGTACACAATGTTAGCCTCCGTAGACATAGAAAGCGCTTTAAACAATGTCGACACATCAGTAATTATATCCGCTTTAAACTCTCTTAATGTGAAAAACTCACTTGGTGAATTTATAAATCTAATTCTAGCAGGGTTATTAATTCAAAACTAGGTGATTTTTCAGCAAAAAGAACTACTAATTTCACTAGAGAGGGAGGGATACAAAGTAGTTGCCAATTGAGATGATGTGGCTATTGCTGTCACACGAAAGCAGCCTAACACCACTAAGAGACCTCCTACAAAATGCACTAAATATGCTCACTAGTAGGGATGAGTTGGAAAACCAGCTCTCTTCTCATACAAAATAGCCATAGGGTGTCAATAATGTCTTCAAACTCGTATTATTTTTTGACAAGGTTAGGTTATGCTAGGTTAGGTGATAAGGGGTGTGCACAGCGTGAACTGTTGCTGGTGAACTTGGGCCTACCGGTCCATTGTGATCCCCTACAAAAATAAAAGTTAGCATCGATGCTCTTCAAACTTGCCGATTAACCTAGACTGGCTCGTTAACGAACCAGCGTGTGCTATCTATAAATTTCCTCATGTTTGCCGTTGAGACCTGTGCTAGAATCTCTTCACCTTTTGATGACTATACACCATCAGTTAGTTATTCAACCGATTCTTACATATGGGCTTGCAGTATGGTAGACTGCCTTGAATAAGGCAGTTAACTGCAACAAATTGTACAAAATCCAACGCTGGACATGCCTATGCATAAGCGGGGCGCTACGCACCACGCCTTCGGTGGCACTAAACATCATACTCAATCTAACACCCCTCGATTCAGCAACATCTCAGTGGAAAAGAAACAATCTATGCCATTCCACAATTACGATTTCATTCAATTCAATAGTACGTAGACTCCGTTCAAAAATGGGTTTTTAGCAAAAAAAAACTTTCAGGTCTCCATTCACTCAAGAACAGAATGGGAGGATAGTGTGATCTTGAAAGATAAATCCATACACTTTTATACCGATGGATCCAAAAGTGAGGAAGGGGTAGGCGGCGATGATGTATCCAGCTTAATCTAAGCTTCTCATTCCGATCAATAAAGCTCTTTTGTCCCCTTTGGGAAAAAGTTGGTATACGTGTAAACTTATACTTAAGCAGAACGCCATCAGAGATACAAACCTAAGATGGAATAACATCCCCACTTGCTTGGTCACCAAACGTATCTGGCCCAACAGAAATACCAAAAGAACTAATATCTCTGAAAATACTGCAAAATAAGCTCTTAAGTACGTGTCGTCACTGGACCCTGCCTTATAGGTGATTATGCTTCAAGGCTTGGCGTCTTCTCAAATGATTTCAGCAGGAGCTGCATGGTCGAAGAAGGAGAGGTTACAATTCCACATTCGCTATGTTTATGTTCTGCGCTTTCCATAAGAATGAAAGCTCACCTATAGGAGAGCCTGATTTCAAATAGTTCAATGAGAAAGAAGTACCCTAGGTTAAATAATGAGCCCACGCGGCGTAAGTATGAATAAATTCTGCAACTTAAACCTTATCCCAGTTGGCTCTTAGGTGATCATAATTTAACTCAGTTAAGTTGACATGAAATAAGATATGCCACCAAAATCCACCATTTATAGGCATTTCAGAAAAACTCAACTCAAGTTAAATAGAGTATACTCTTCA
The DNA here is from genome assembly GCA_920937365.1 of Sphaerophoria rueppellii. Taxonomy (NCBI): domain Eukaryota; kingdom Metazoa; phylum Arthropoda; class Insecta; order Diptera; family Syrphidae; genus Sphaerophoria; species Sphaerophoria rueppellii. The sequence goes on along the minus strand of CAKKXW010000002.1, from coordinate 77,107,622 downwards.
ATCGTTACTGCAAAAATCTATCATAAAACATTACAATTTAGCAAGCAAATAGTTATCTTCGATTGTGGTAGCCAGATTACCTTAAGGTATGCTAATTAGTAAATGAAATTCATTGAAATCCAATACCCAGGTGTTTCCAATTATCCTGTGTTCATTTAACTATCTGTACAAATAATATTTTATCAATAAACTTGCATCTAATAAAAAAAAAAATCCAACCTAAAGATATTCTCATGCATATTCCATCAAAAGTGTGCAAATTTAAAATCATTTTACTACTTTCCCGGTTTTTCTGTATTTGTCTGTGTACGGCAGCTAATGGTCGCTAAAACATATAAAATATCTTATTTGCATTACCAGTTATCGCTGTATTTTTTTTTTTTTTTTTAAGTGTCATAAACATTTTATCAAAATTCGATTACAGTACGATTGCTCTGGGCAGTATAATGTCACATGGCCTACAAGCAGTCTTGTTTAATTTTTTTAAGTCGCTTTCGGTTCGGTGTCTAAACTCAATGCCGTTGTAAATAGTTGTTTATGGTCAAAAATCTTAATTATTTACTAAATAGCACACCGAGATAAAACATTCTGATCACATAAAAGCGAATAACGTAAAAAAAAAACAAAACTACTTGCGACTCGCGAGTTTTCTTAGTGAGCCACTACCACTATGACGAAAAACTAACTTGGTGTCGTCAGTAACAAATAAACACTCGTCAAAAATCGTTCGTTCAACTTGTTGTTGTGTCGTGTCATATGAATTTTAAAACGAAAATCAAAAAAATAAAAACGTAAATCACACTATTAGCCAAGTAACCTTGGTTAAAAAGAAGACATTTAAATAAATTATAAAACAAGAAATTTACACAAAATTATTTTTTGTATCCATTTGTACGAAAGAAAAATGCATGAACAAAATTCAAATTGAAACTGAAAACGAAATAAAACATTTTCAATGAGAAAAAAAAAATACTTATCACCAGAACAGTATCGGTATCTATTCGTTGTGAATCGCAGCTGTGGGGCTGGAAATTGATGTAAATAAATCGATAGATATATCCAAGAGATTGGAGCTATACTCAACTCATATCTAAGTGAGAAGACGTATTCCGATAAAAATAACCACTGCGCTCTAAACCGAACCGAGGATGATGATGATGTGTTGAGAAATTTACTCTTGAAGTGTGTTGTGTGTTTTTTTTTTTTTGCTTGATTTTGATTTTCGTCTGATGTCGGTGGCGTATACGTGCTTTTTTGTTATTTTTAAGTTAAAATCGTGTTTGTCTAAGGAAAATCGCACAAAATATTAAGCGCCCTCATATACAACGGAATACTTTACATAAACATATTTTCTAATTTATCGAGCTTTTATATTTTTTTCGTCGTGTCTTGTTAAACATTTATAAAATTCTTCGTATAGACAGTTTCCATGTTTTTTTTTCGACACTACCAGCGAGATTTTTTGAGTGAAACATTTTTCTACAAACTTTTGGATTTAGTCTTATAGTGAATTTGAGATTGCAATTGGTCGCGCGCGCCGGCCGTTTTTATTCCAAATTCCAATTATCGGTTGTTTTTTTTTTTTTTTTTGGTGTAATTCAATTTTCTATTCTCGTTCAAAGAGTGTTGCGAAAAAAAAATTAAGTAAACTCAAAAGAGTATCTAATGAGTGTTTTATAATAGAGTTGTTGATAAAGTTGTTGTTCGCTAAATTGTTTCTTTTGTTTACGATTTTCAAGTGAGAGGGAGAGAAAAAAAACAATTTTTTTTTTTTTTTTTTTTATTACTTTCTGAAGTTGATTGTGTAAGAAGAATATTGTGAGAAGCGCTTGTGTTTGGCCTTTTAAGGGCTCTAAACGAAATTTAAATTGGCAAATTTGCTTTGTTAGTTTCATAGTGAGTAAGTTGTTGCTTTAAAGTTTTAATATCGTCGGAGTTTTGGAATATTTTTGCTTGAAATGGGTCCATTTACAAGATTTCAATCATCACATAAAGATGAATTGTGGTCATCCTCGCAACTTTCACAAAGTGGAGAGTCACTTTATAATAGCGAAGATGAAGACTTGACTGTGGATGAGGAGTACCCATCGATAACGGAACAAGTTGGATTGAAAAAACACATTGTTCGGATGTTTAGTGAAGAGTAAGACATTTCTCCTTGACTACTACTTACTAATCTTAGCTTATTTTAAATATTTTTGTACAATTCAAATGGTATAAGATAAAAATTCAAAACAAAAAATGGTCACGGAATAAAAAGCAGACAAGAATTTCCTTCGTGATAAGACGAATTCCGATTCGAGCCTAAAATTTGCGGAGTTTAAACAAGAAAGTGTAAAATTTCATTCTTAATGTTTAATATTATAATTCTGTTGTCTGCTTGATGTCAAGACTTTTTAGGGTTCCGTACACAGAGCTGAAAACAAAACCCTTATAATAAGATGACTTCGTTTTCTATTCATTCGCCTTTTACCAGTGAATCTCAGAATTTGCTAAGCCGAGGCGATTGCAAAGAAATTTGGTAAACATTTATTTAGAAAAATCCATGTTCAAATATTTGCATCCTGTATTCTGTGTTTGAACAGAATCTGCACAGTCTCTTACTCACTCCAAAAGTAATTACTTGCATTTTCTCAATTCAAAAATCAGGTATAACTACTTGCAAGCTTTTGATGAAACAAAACATTACTTGAGCCGCCTAAACAGCTAACAATGTTGATCCCTTTCACATTTTTTTTCCCTCAAAAATCAATCATCATCATCATCGTTGGCCTGCCCAATGAAGTTTCTAGACTTTCATCTGTGCACTGCGCCACAACCCTGATCCTGATCCGGTCCGGGACTCCTTAAACAAGTTCTTCCATGTCTCCCGATTGTTGGCCGACGCCATCCAGTGCCGCATCCCCATAGCTTTCGGCGTCCTAATCTACACCATACATCGAGAGCGAATTTGCTCTGCCGCGCAGTCTCCTACCATAAATTGTACCGCACATGACCGGTTATGTCTTTGCTCATTCGGGCTAGGTATCCAGCACACCGGAGTCTATACCGTGCCTAATTTTTGTCATCAATTCTGCTGCGCGGTAGATTTGATTTAAAAAAAAAAATAAATAGAGTGGCGCGACAGCTCTTGAAGAGCCAAGGCCTAAGTGACTTACTCTCATCAACAATTCTCTGGGTGCGTGTGAAGAATTGAGGGGACCTACAATTTAACGCCGATTCCGAACGGCAAAGTTGAGAAGCACTTCTTCATGACAGATGATACTCTTGGAAGTTTTGTCAGTTTTTCGCAAGAGGCAGTGCCCGTGAAAGATGAAATAAAAACTTTGGGCACAGTAGGGTTCGAGTCCACGATGTTCTGCTTAGCAGCCAACGCACCTAACCACTAAGCTACGGACACTTTAGGTCGTGGTTATATCATCTCCAGACTCCAGAATCGTCCTTCCTCACATTCCTCACAAACGGGGCCAACTATTCTCCGTAAAACTTTTCTCTCGAACACGGCTTAGAGTTCAGAGTACCTTTGGCTATGCACCCAGGTCACGGATCCCTAAATGAAACTTGCAATTTCGAAGTAATTTTAAGATTTTTGCATTTAAACAGCCTTGAAAGTCTAACGTAGGTTCTGTTGGCTTTGAGCAACCACCCGCGTATTTCTTCTTCCATATTGTTATCAACTGCCAAAATAATTAGAGCCTTCGTTTTCCACAGACGCACCATGAATTTAGTTTTTCCCTCATTTATATGCATCCCCAGGTTTTTTACCGCCTGCTCGTCTGCATAAATGAGGATTTTTCGTCGCCTGCGTATGTCAATAATTGGGTATACTTGGTGACGATAGTACCCCTGATAGATCTCCCATGGTCACGGATTGCTTTCTCCATCGTCAGGTTGAAGAAGAGGCAGGCCAATCCATCCCCTTGTTGGAGTCCATTGAAAATTTTCACGGGTCTGCATAGCAATTCGAATACTTTAATTTGGCTTGAAACGTTGGTCATTCCCAGCCTACATAGTACATTGACTTATTAATTGAATTGGAATACCGAATTCTCTCATGGCTTTGTCCAGTTCTATCCTGCATTTGCTGTCGTAGGCGGCTTTTAAGTCTATAAACAAATGGCATGTTTTGATGTTCTTGACATTTTTCCATCGCCTGCCTCGGGGTAAAAATCTGATCAAATTTCGATGTGTATTGTCTTAAACAACTCTGATATTTTTACCGATTATGGTTTCCATTTTTGCATTTGAACAACAACAACTTACAGGTGCTTCCACCAGGGGCTTTTTTCGTTAATTTCTTTGTTTTAGCTGGAGTTATAGCTATTTCATGGTTGCCAAGCCGATCATTAGATTCTTTTATAGTGGCGCTGTCTTTTTATTTTTCATTTTAATCGAAAAACTTTTTAAGTTCACATCTTGGCATTTGAAAAAAAGTTTGCTTGATTAAGAACTGATAAAGTTTTCAGCGCAATCGGTTTAAAAGGAATTAAAACTAAAAAAAAATCGATCAAAACCTGAAAGTATATTTGCTCATGAAAATTATGATCATTTCAGCATACGTACGTTGTATTATTTGATATTAGTTGTCAAAAATTTGTTATAAACAATAGAAAATGGGTGTGTCATCTTAATGTGGTCGATGAAAATATTTATGACAAATTTCAACCGTCGAACAAATTTGGCCGTCGAACACCTTTTGGAAAGGTCATTGCATTATTATTTTAATTATTAATCGGCTTACCCCCACAAAATGCACGGAAATAGTTACTTACTTACTTACTTACTTAAGGTGGCGCTACAGTCCATTGTGGACTTGGGCCTCAATCAACAGGCTCCGCCAGCTAGCTCGATCCTTAGCTAGTCGTCTCCAGTTTTGCACTCCAAGTTGATTGAGGTCCTCTTCCACTTGAGTGCGCCACCTGAGTCGCGGTCTTCCTCTCCTCCTACGTCCCTCGGGAGTAGTGTCAAAGGCTTTCCGGGCCGGAGCATTGGTGTCCATTCGCTCTAAATGACCGAGCCATCTGAGTCTCTGGACCTTGACCCTTCTGGCTAGGTCCATGTCGTTGTACAACCCGTAAAGTTCGCTGTTGTATCTTCTTTGCCATTCCCCTTCAATGCACACGGGGCCAAAGATGACCCGAAGAACTTTCCTCTCGAAACAGCCTAAGGCACTTTCATCCGATTTTGTCGGATGAAAGAACGAAAATAGTTACAATGTCCATTAAATGCAATCGTTCAGTTGTTGAAACACAACGTGCGCATGCTCAAAAGTATCGCGGTCGTTCTGAGCTTAAAAGTGCAGACTGTCCACATTCCAATCGACCACGTCCTCTTCGGTCCTTCGCAAATTTTCATTCAATATAATATGTGCTCTGTTCCTATTTTCTTTTAATATTATTGTCTTCTGTGACTTAAAATATTTAATATTACACTTTTACATGTTAAGAACTTCGCGTTCTTTAAGATTTTATTAACTTTTGGTGGCTAACTTTTTACACAGTGTTGTTCGCACGTTGGCTCTTTTTTTACATCTTAGGTTTTTGTTGTGAAGTTTTTTTATTCTATTGAAACGCAAACTTGAACAGTAGATACCTTAATGGGTATGTCTTTAGCATTTTTTAATTAAGTTTAAATACCTCAAGCGAACTCCGCAGAAGCAATATACATATATAATTAAAAAAAAAAAAACTATACAAGTTTTAAAAAAGAGATTAATGCAATGTCCTTGAACGAAATTCCAATTGTCCTTATTTCGTTTCCTTAAACCAACCGGAGTAGTGTCCGTTGCTACTGGTTAGGTGCGTTGGCTGCTAAGCAGAACGTCGTGGGCTCGAGTCCTACTCGTGTCCATAGTTCTTATTTCATTTTTCACGGGCACTGCCTCTTGCGAAGAACTGACAAAACTTCCAAGAGCATCAATCCGTCATCAAAAAGTGCTTCTCAACTTTTCCGTTCGGAATCACAGTTAAATTGTAGGTCCCCTCAATTCTTCACACGCACCCAGAGAATTGCTGAGTAAGCCACTTAGGCAAGAGCTGTCGCGCCACTATTTATTTATTTGTTTTATTTTTTAAACCAACCGGAATTATTAATTTCAACATTCTGCGAGCATTTTAAGAGAAAGGGCAGAAACGCCCCTAAACAAAATACCGTAATTTAACCTATATTTTCCTTATACTCAACCGAAACCCTACCGAATTTCTTAATGTCAACATCCAACGTCCATTATAAGAAAGTGGGCGGATACCACACCCACTGAATGAAAAGATTGAACTTTTAAATGTTTACGTTTGTATTTGTAATTTCAAGATTCTGCTATTGTTAGAAGTGCTTCATAAATTTGATGATCAGTCCGTCAGTCAGTGAGTCAAGTTAGGTACTTGCAATTTTTACTGTTCAATACCTCACAAAGTAGTGGTTCTAGAAAATTATTTTTTTTTTTACAGGGCCGTTCTCTCCACGAAGAACATAGTTTAATTTGTTATAAACAATTTAAATTATTTGTATCCATTGGGAAGTTAATCGTGTGCACCCGCAGGGGTCGCACTCATATTTTTTGACTGGCACTCATAGTAATTTAGCTAATCAATCAAAGTTAAACTAAGTGTTGTGAAAATAAACAAATTAAAATCATAAAAAAAGAACTTTCTGCTTGCCCTAATGAACTACAATTCCTCTATCCCACGCTCTTCTTACAAATACATTTCAACTGAACTTTCTAAAAAATTGATAATTCTCTGGAAGGCTTGCAAATAATATCTAATTAAAATTTTTCCACAAACAAAAACTCTTTTTACATAAACAAAAAAACCTATCCCTAAAAAAAGCACTATAATCTCTTAAAATAGTTTCGATCAATGCGTAAACGAGTTCACAAAAGGGTTATTTGAAAAAAGTAAATAAGATTATCGTACGATAGCAAACCAACAAAACGAATATAAATTGCTTTGCCATTTGGAAGCAGTAGCTACTATTACTCAATCTTATCTTTTTGATCGAAATGATAAAAAATAAAACAAACTCAAACAATTTGTAATGGAATGTTCATGTAATATATAAATTCGGAAAGCAAACTAACAAAACTTTGATAAGTTCCTACGTTCTTTTGCACCTAAACT
>CAKKXW010000002.1:76987483-77100004 GCA_920937365.1 Sphaerophoria rueppellii | reverse complement strand
CTGATAAATTGCCAAAATGAAGCTCTCTTGTCCCCTTTGGGAAAAAGTTGGTATACGTGTAAACTTATACTTAAGCAGAACGCCATCAGAGATACAAACCTAAGATGGAATAACATCCCCACTTGCTTGGTCACCAAACGTATCTGGCCCAACAGAAATACCAAAAAAAACTAATATCTCTGAAAATACTGCAAAATAAGGTCTTTAGTACGTGTCGTCACTGGACCCTGCCTTATAGGTGATTATGCTTCAAGGCTTGGCGTCTTCTCAAATGATTTCAGCAGGAGCCGCATGGTCGAAGAAGGAGAGGTTACAATTCCACATTCGCTATGTTTATGTTCTGCGCTCTCCATAAGAATGAAAGCCCACCTATAGCAGAGCCTGATTTCAAAGGTTAAATAATGAGCCCACGCGGCGTAAGTATGAATAAATTCAACAACTTAAACCTTATCTAACGTATCCCAGTTGGCTCTTAGGTGATCATAATTTAACTCATTTAAGTTGACATGAAATAAGATATGCCACCAAAATCCACCATTTATAGCCAATATCACAGACAAAGGCAAGCAATTAATCAGGATGTTTTCAACATTATATGCTGATTTTCGTGCTGACTCCTCCACTATATATATTAACCTGAATCGAGTAGCTCATTTCAGAAAAACTCAACTTAAGTTAAATAGAGTTTACTCTTTAATCTCTACTGCAGAAACCTATCATAAAACAATACAATTCAACAAGCAAATAGTTATCTTCGATTGTGGTAGCCAGATAACCTTAAGGTATGCTAATTAGTAAATGAAATTCATTGAAATCCAATACCCAGGTGTTTCCAATTATCCTGTGTTCATTTAACTATCTGTACAAATAATATTTTATCAATAAACTATTGCATCTAATAAAAAACAATCCAACCTAAAGACAGTCTCATGCATATATTCCATCAAAAGTGTGCAAATTTACAATCATTTTACTACTTTCCCGGTTTTCTGTATATGTCTGTGTACGGCAGCTAATGGTCGCTAAAACATATAAAATGTCTTATTTGCATTACCAGTTATCGCTGTATTTTTTTTATTAAGTGTCATAAACATTTTATCAAAATTCGATTACAGTACGATTGCTCTGGGCAGTATAATGTCACATGGCCTACAAGCAGTCTTGTTTAATTTTTTTTTTAAGTCGCTTTCGGTTCGGTGTCTAAACTCAATGCCGTTGTAGTTGTTTATGGTCAAAAATCTTAATTATTTACTAAATAGCACACCGAGATAAAACATTCTGATCACATAAAAGCGAATAACGTAAAAAAAAAACTACTTGCGACTCGCGAGTTTTCTTAGTGAGCCACTACCACTATGACGAAAAACTAACTTGGTGTCGTCAGTAACAAACAAACACTCGTCAAAAATCGTTCGTTCAACTTGTTGGTGTGTCGTGTCATATGAATTTTAAAACGAAAATCAAAAAAATAAAAACGTAAATCACACTATTAGCCAAGTAACCTTGGTTAAAAAGAAGACATTTAAATAAATTATAAAACAAGAAATTTACACAAAATTATTTTTTGTATCCATTTGTTCGAAAGAAAAATGCATGAACAAAATTCAAATTGAAACTGAAAACGAAATAAAACATTTTCAATGAGAAAAAAAATACTTATCACCAGAACAGTATCGGTATCTATTCGTTGTGAATCGCAGCTGTGGGGCTGGAAATTGATGTAAATAAATCGATAGATATATCCAAGAGATTGGAGCTATACTCAACTCATATCTAAGTGAGAAGACGTATTCCGATAAAAATAACCACTGCGCTCTAAACCGAACCGAGGATGATGATGATGTGTTGAGAAATTTACTCTTGAAGTGTGTTGTGTTTTTTTTTTTTTTTTTTTTGCTTGATTTTGATTTTCGTCTGATGTCGGTGGCGTATACGTGCTTTTTTGTTATTTTTAAGTTAAAATCGTGTTTGTCTAAGGAAAATCGCACAAAATATTAAGCGCCCTCATATACAACGGAATACTTTACATAAACATATTTTCTAATTTATCGAGCTTTTATATTTTTTTCGTCGTGTCTTGTTAAATATTTATAAAATTCTTCGTATAGACAGTTTCCATGTTTTTTTTTCGACACTACCAGCGAGATTTTTTGAGTGAAACATTTTTCTACAAACTTTTGGATTTAGTCTTATAGTGAATTTGAGATTGCAATTGGTCGCGCGCGCCGGCCGTTTTTATTCCAAATTCCAATTATCGGTTGTTTTTTTTTTGTTGGTGTAATTCAATTTTCTATTCTCGTTCAAAGAGTGTTGCGAAAAAAAAATTAAGTAAACTCAAAAGAGTATCTAATGAGTGTTTTATAATAGAGTTGTTGATAAAGTTGTTGTTCGCTAAATTGTTTCTTTTGTTTACGATTTTCAAGTGAGAGGGAGAGAAAAAAAAAACAATTTTTTTTTTATTACTTTCTGAAGTTGATTGTGTAAGAAGAATATTGTGAGAAGCGCTTGTGTTTGGCCTTTTAAGGGCTCTAAACGAAATTTAAATTGGCAAATTTGCTTTGTTAGTTTCATAGTGAGAAAGGTGTTGCTTTAAAGTTTTAATATCGTCGGAGTTTTGGAATATTTTTGCTTGAAATGGGTCCATTTACAAGATTTCAATCGTCACATAAAGATGAATTGTGGTCATCCTCGCAACTTTCACAAAGTGGAGAGTCACTTTATAATAGCGAAGATGAAGACTTGACTGTGGATGACGAGTACTCATCAATAACGGAACAAGTTGGATTAAAAAAACACATTGTTCGGATGTTTAGTGAAGAGTAAGACATTTCTCCTTGACTACTACTTACTAATCTTAGCTTATTTTTAATATTTTTGTACAATTCAAATGGTATAAGATAAAAATTAAAAACAAAAAATGGTCACGAAATAAATAGGAGACAATAATTTCCTTCGTGATAAGACGAATTCCGATTCGAGCCTAAAATTTGCGGAGTTTAAACAAGAAAGTGTAAAATTTCATTCTTAATGTTTAATATTATAATTCTGTTGTTTCGATGATCAGTTCATCGAGTTTTAGCTTGATGTCAAGACTTTTTAGGGTTCCGTACACAGAGCTAAAAACAAACCCCTTATAATAAGATCAATTCGTTTTCTATTCGCCTTTTACAAGCGAATCTCAGAATTTGCTAAGCCGAGCCGATTGCAATGAAATTTGGTAAACATTTATTAGAAAATCCATGTCAAATATTTGCATCCTGTATTCGTGTTTGAACAGAATCTGCACAGTCTCTTACTCAATCCGAAAGTAATTACTTGCATTTTCTCAATTCAAAATCTTATGCATTTGATATCGTCCAGTTCAAATAAGGTTTTCCACCCTAACTATGGCTGGTGGAAGATATTTTTCCTGATTCAACCAAAAGGTCAGAAAAAAACTACAATTTTAAACTATATTCAGGTATAACTGCTTGCAAGCTTTTGATGAAATAAAACATTACTTGAGCCGCCTAAACAGCTAACAATGTTGATCCCTTTCACATTTTTTTCCCCTCAAAAATCAATCATCATCATCATCGTCGGCCTGTCTAATGAAGTTTCTAGACTTTCATCAGCGCACTGCGCCACAACCGAGATTCGGTCCGTGACTTCTTAAGAGGGGTTCTTCCATGTCTCCCGATTGCGATTGTTGGCCGACGACGCAATCCAGTATGTCGAGAGCAAATTTGCTCTGCCGCGCTGTCTCCTACCATGAATTGTACCGCACATGACCGGTTATGTCTTTGCTCATTCGGGCTAGGTATTCAGCCCAGCGGAGTCTACCATGCTTAATTTTTGTCATCAAGTCTGCTTCGCGGTAGATTTGATTTGGGTCGTGGTCTGGTTATATCGTCTCCAGAATCGTCTTTCCTCACATTCCTTACAAACGGTGCCAACTATTCTCCGTAAGACTTTTCTCTCGAACGCGGCTAAGAGTTCAGAGTGCCTTTGGTAATGCACCCAGGTCTCGGATCTGTAAATGAAACTTGCAATTTCGAAGTAATTTTAAGATTTTAGCCTTGAAAGACTAAAGTGGGTTCTGTTGGCTTTGAGCAACCGCCCGGGTATTTCTTCTTCCATATTGTTATCAACTGCTAATACTGACCCAAGATAATTGGAGGGTCACACAACTTCGAATTCGTACTCCTTCATCTTAATAGTTGTTTTTATACTTTTGCCTTCGTTTTCCACAGACGGAGCCACCATGAACTTAGTTTTTCTCTCCTTTATATGCATCCCCAGGTTTTTTACCGCCTGCTCGTTTGTTAAAATCAGGATTTTTCGTCGCCTGCGTATGTCAATAATTGGGTATACTTGGTGACGATAGTCCCCCTGATAGATCTCCTATGGTCACGGATTGCTTTCTCCATCGTCAGATTGAAGAAGAGGCAGGCCAATCATTCCCCTTGTCGGAGTCCATTGAAAATGTTCACGGGTCTGCATAGCAATTCGAAAACTTTAATTTGGCTTGAAACGTTGGTCATTCCCAGCCTACATAGTACATAGACTTATTAATTGAATTGGAATACCGAATTCTCTCATGGCTTTGTACAGTTCTATCCTGCATTCGCTGTCGTAGGCGTCTATAAATAAATGGCATGTTTTGATGTTGAAATCTTGACATTTTCCCATCGCCTGCCTCTGGGTAAAAATCTGATCAAATTTCGATGTGTATTGTTTTAAACCACTCTGATATTTTTGCCGATCATGGTTTCCATTTTTGCATTTGAACAACAACAACAACTAAGAGGTGCTTCCACCAATGGCTTCTTACATTAATTCCTTTGTTTTGGCTGGAGTTATAGCTATTTCTCGGCTGCCAAGCCGATCATTAGATTCTTTTATTATAGTGGCACTGTCTAGTTATTTTTCATTTTAATCGAAAAACTTTTTAAGTTCACATCTTGGGATTTGAAATAAAGTTTGCTTGATTAACAACTGATAAAGTTTTCAGCGCAATCGCTTAAAAAAAATGAAAAAAACTAATAAAAAATCTATCAAAACCTGAAAGTATTAATCACTTATTCATGAAAATTATGATCATTTCAGCATATTATTTACGTTGTATTATAATTGTCGATAGAAATATAGAATAATTTTGACAAATCTCAACCGATTAGCCGTCGAACACATTTTGGAAAGGCCATTGCATTATAATTTTATTATTAATCGGCTTACGCCCACAAAATGCGCGGAAATAGTGACAATGTCCATTAAATGCAATCGTTCAGTTGTTGAAACACAGCGTGCGCATCCTCAAAAGTATCACGGTCGTTCTGAGCCTAAAAGACTGTCCATATTCAAATCGACCACGTCCTCTTCGGTTCTTCGCAAATTTTCATTCAATATAAAATGTGCTCAGTTCCTATTTTCTTTTAGTATTAAGACAATAATACTTCTATGATTTAAATTATTCAATACTAGCTGTACCCTGCCACGCTTCGCAGTGGCACATGTGATTGGATGGTTGAGAAATGAAAAACAAAACAAAGATTACATTTCATATAAATTTAATTTTGCAATATTTTTTGTTTTTCTGTCTGCGTAGATATAAAGACTATCCGTCGCATCTAAATCTAAGCCACACAATTCTAAAGATTGACCTTGAGCTTTATTGATTGTGATTGCAAATGCTATAAATTAAAGACCTAAACTGCTATCCGTTTACCGCAACCCCGGTACCTCGTTACTCGCTATCCTACCCTACACGCTAACTGCTACCCTTTGCCCTCTACATACTCCCGCTTCCTGTCACTCCGCTACCCCGCTACTCCACTACCCTGCTCATATGTCATTAACGACTTGGTCGATTTTTCACAAAATACTTAAAAACACATTCACGCCACTACCCGAACATTCTGTCAAAATTCGTGCAGAACACTCCACTGGTACAAAATAAGTGAGTCGAACTTAATACCACAGAAACAATCAAAAATACATGTGCATCACACAATCCGGTAAAAATTTGAAATAAACTCTACAGTACGAACAATTGAAATTTTCATGACACACGATATGAAATGACATGAATCAAACCACATAAACGTTGTACAATGAAATTTCACATTTTCAGTCATTTTCCAAACAAAAATAATCTAACATTTTCAGAGAATTTCACAAATTAACCAGTCTATTCCTTGCTGCAAGCAGTTCAACAAATCGAAAGCAACAAATCTAAAAAATCAGACCTAGCAGACTTTGTACTTCCTCGTTTGATAAAAATAAGACCTTAACTTTTGCACCCCGCTACCACACTACCCGCTAAACTCTATCCACGGCCCTACTACCCTCTACCTATTATCCGCTACCCGCTACCTGCTTCCTGGTAACCCCACTATCTGCTACTCACTACGTCGCTACTCCACTACCAGCTTTCCTGGATATATCTCATAAACGGCTTGGTTGATTTTATACAAAATACTTAAAACTCATTTACGCCACTACTCAAACGTTCCCTCAAAATACGATGACAAACGCTCCACTGGTACATAAGTAGTGAGTCGAACTCAGCAACAAATCTAAAAAAAGAAAAAATCGACAGCTAAAAATGTCAAGTGTATAGTTTTTTTGAAAAACAATATTTGACAAATAAAATTTTTCTTCACTGACATTTTATTTATTTTATTTTTTTTTTACTGAAATCTGAAAATAAAAATATTTGACGAAATCGAATATTCGTAGCTATATTGATATATTTTTCTGAAGTGAGAAAAGCATTATTTTTTAACATCTGCACCGTTGGTGATTGAAAAGTATACATTTTGTTTGTTAACAACCTTCTTCCCTTATTCCTCTTTAGTTTAAAACAAAATTTAAGAAAATCGGTCAAACGGTTGTTGAGTTTTTCGAGTGTACACAAACCAACATAAAATTTTTATATATATAGATTACACTTTTACATGTTAAGAACTTGGCGTTCTTAAGATTTTATTAACTTTTAGTGGTTAACTTTTTACACAGTGTTGTTCGCTCATTAGAGAAGTTGGCTCTGTTTTACATTTTATGTTTTTGTTGTGATTTCATATCTTTTGTGAAGTTTTTTTTTTATTGAAACGCGAATCTTTAAATACGCTACATAAGCATTTAAGCAAACAATTTGCCAACTTTAACAGTAACTTATGTAAGTAATTGCTTTGCCAAATTTTAAATAAAAAATAGGTTTGTCTTTAGCATTTTTTAATTAATTAAGTTGAAATACCTCAAGTGAATTCCGCAGAAGCAGTATACATATATAATTAAAAAAAAAACTATACAAGTTTTAAAAAGTAGATTAATACTACGTCCTTGAACGGAATTCCAATTGTCCTTATTTCGTTTCCTTAAATCAACCGGAGTAGTGTCCGTGGCTTACTGGTTACGTGCGTTGGCTGCTGAGCAGAACGTCTTAAGTTCGAGTCCTACTCGTGTCCATAGTTCTTATTTCATTTTCCACGGGCACTGCCTCTTGCGAAGAACTGAGAAGTGAGAAAGTGCTTCTAAACTTTTCCGTTCGGAATCGCCGTTAAATTGTAGGTCCCCTCAATTCTTCACACGGACCCAGAGAATTGTTGATGAGAGTAAGCCACTTAGGCAAGAGCTATCGCTCCACTCTATTTATTTATTTGTTTTATTTTTTAAACCAACCGGAATTATTAATTTCAAAATTCTGCGAGCATTTTAAGAAAAAGGGCAGAAACGCCCCTTAACAAAATACCGTAATGTTACCTATATTTTCCTTATAACGAAACCCTACCGAATTTCTTAATGTCAACATCCAACGTCCATTATAAGAAAGGCGGATACCACACCCCCTGAATGAAAAAATTTGAACTTTTAAATTTTTACTTTTGTATTTGTAATTTCAAGATTCTGCTATTGTTAGAAGTGCTTCATAATTTTGATGATCAGTAAGTCAGTGAGTGAGTCAATTTAGGTACTTGCAATTTTTACTGTTCAATATCTCACAAAGTAGTGGTTCTACAAAAATATTTTTTTTGCAGGGCCGTTCTCTCCACGAAGAACATCGTTTAATTTGTTATAAACAATTTAAATTATTTTTATCCATTGGGAAGTTAGTCGTGTGGACCCGTAGGTGTCGCACTCGTATTTTTGACTTGCACTCATACCAATTTAGCTAATCAATCAAAATTAAACTAAGTGTTGTGAAAATAAACAAATTAAAATCATAAAAAAAAAACTTTCTGCTTGTCAGGCATGGAAAATGGGATACAATTGTATCAAATTCGATACAATTGAGTTTGTCGAAGTACGAAAATACAATTGGCCTCTATTTGATACAATTTTAAAATCCGCAAAAATAAAAATAGTCAGTCGTGTTTTTTCATTACTCAGTAGCCAGCACAGTAATCAAATGAGAATAAAACGCTCCAACCTCTATCTGTCAAATTCAATTTGTATGGCAGTTGTTACATTAAACTTCGCAAAATGGACCTGAGGGTTGCACCTCGGATTAAAGAAGCTAGCAACCTTCAACTTTAGGGAGTTCATAACTCAGATAAGCTCATATCATTAGATTTGCTTAGCAAAAGAATTCTTCTTAATGCTATCAGCACTATCTATAATTCAATAATTGAAAGGACTTTTTATCAACTGCAATCCAAATCTTTGTTCAAGCAAATATGTAGAAATTTCATTGAAAAAATGTTATTGATGCAGAGGATTTATACGTGCATAAGTTAAGCGGTAATCATATTGGTATGGAAAACGTATACTGCGGTAACGTGGCCGAATTTGTTGCAAGATATCTTAGAATGTGATAAAATATTACATAAGCTTACTGAAAGATTTAAAAGAACGAACCGATTTGAAAAATCCTTTCATAAATTCATTAGTTTATTTCTCACCAGAAGCGGCTGTTTGTGGAAAATTCAATTCAGTTTTGAAGTTTATTTTTGATTTCTTTCCAAAATAGTCCACTAATACATAGTGAATACAGAGAAATTGCGGAATATGAACAATTAAAACAATTTGAAACAAAATCAATTTCTGAGTTTTGGACTGAAGTCGGCTCAGCAAAAAGTGAATGCAATGGATTTTTATTTAAAAACATATATAGAATTGTGCAAGCTGTCCTTTCCGTTCCGCATTCTTCAGCGAATATTGAAAGAATTTTCTCTAACCAAAATTTAATTTAAATGAAGTGTAGAAAGAGACTGCAGGATGAAACACTTTCAGCTGTAATAGAAACAAAAAATTTAATAAAAAATTCTTCATGCTGTGATTATAACATTTAACATACCAAGTAATATGTTGCAAATAAATGTGACCAAAGAAATAAACAATGTCGATGAACTTCTCGACTAAAAGTCTTTTTAGCTTTAATATTTATTTTCTTGTTTATTTATTTCGATTTTGAATTTTTTTTTATTCATGAGTTATTCAAAAAAAAAAATGTTTTTCTTATATTATTTTCTATGAAATTGATTCTCGATACAATTGGTACCAAAAGAATACAATTCAAATTTTTTTTTGAGTACAATTGAAAAATGTCAATTTCCATCACTCCTGCTGCTTGTCCTAATGAACTACAATTCCTTTATCCCACGCTCTTTTTACAGAGACATTTCAACTGAACTTTCTAAAAAAATTGATAATTCTCTGGAAGGCTTGCAAATAATATCTAAATAAAATATTTCCACATACAAAAACTTTTTTAAATTATTCAAAAAACCTAGCCCTAAAAAATAAACACTATAATCTCTTAAAATAGTTTCGATCGATGCTTAAAAGATATCACAAAATGGTTATTTGAAAAAAGTAAATAAGATTATCGTACGATAGCAAACCAACAAAACGAATATAAATTGCTTTGCCATTTGGAAGCAGTAGCTGCTATTACTCAATCTTATCTATTTGATCGAAATGATAAAAAATAAAACAAACTCAAACAATTTGTAATGGAATGTTCATGTAATATATAAATTCGGAAAGCAAACTAACAAAACTTTGATAAGTTCCTACGTTCTTTTGCACCTAAACTTTAATTAACAATTTTTATCTGCAGATGATGTAATGGCCAATTTAGTTCTCTATCGCCTTCGCGCGCCGCCGAGTCGTAACGCGACCACTTTGTTTAAAATAGAGATTCTATCATTTGATTTATTTGCAAGTAGCCTTGACAGCCTTGATGTCTAAAGACATGCAAAGGAATGCAGAAAATTTGTTGTTTTTCCGAAGAAAAACATTCACATGTATGAATGTATTTGGTTTCGGAAAGCGATAACAATCTTTTTGCATGACTACCTTCAAATTGGAATAACACATTCCTTAAAATGAAAACCAAAATATTTTCAAAATTATAATCCAAGGTTTTAAGTTGTGTTTTTATGGTCTTTGAAATTGCTTGCTTTCGCATAATATTTTTTTTACTCACATATTAAAATAAACCTTTCAAAATCCATAGCCAATTTGAATTTAAATAACAAAATTCTTCAATAATTCGACAGCAAGACACATTGATCATAAAATTAGTTCAACTTTAATTCCCAGAGTTCTGCTCGTGACGGAAATTAATGACCCAACCTCGATTCCTCAATCATAGCCAAAGCAAAGCCATAGCCACTTGCACAAATATTTGCATTCCTGCCAATAAAGGTGTTTTTGTTCATTGAATGCTTTCAAAGTTTTCTTCTTCCAAATGAATGATGTTGCTTTGAAATATTATTCATTCCTGTCTATATTTAGGATTATCGAAGGATTGTGCTCAGTCTTTGTTCTTGTTTTTCTATTCGATGACAGTGTCAGACCAAGGAAATATTTGTTTTTCTTTGCATATTTAAAAAGCGTCAAGCGAAAAATTTCAATCAGTTTTGGCTGTGAAATTTCATTTTAACACCTAACCTCTTTGTTTTCTTTAAAATTGCTCATTAAATACACGATCAAAGGGACATTGTTGTTAGCTTGATTGTGTTTAGCTTGCTTGGTTTCATAAGATAATTTTTTGTCCGCTTGTCTCAGCTAGCGTCAAGCAGTCTGCCAGCTGAATGTCAATGATAAGCGCTTGTTACATGTTGAACATCCAATATTCACATCTAGTTAATTGAAATTTATATTTGCCAAGAGTAGGGCACAGAGATCGGACACGTGTTCGTTATTCTGTTTCAATAACTATAATTAGCTTCTAACGCAAACAGCAGACGTCAGTGAAGCAAATAGTTAAGTTATTTTGTCAATTTCATGTTAGAGTTAGCGAACAAGCCAAATCTATGATACGTAAATAATCAACAAAATATTCGATTTTCATATTTAAAATAAAGAAAGTCATAAAATTTAATTAAAATGTTAACGTCTGCGGTTATAAATATCTTACCTAAAAATACGTGTCTAAATATTGGCAAAAAATTGGAAATTCCATTTTTATTTAAGAACTCTAATTTATTGAACTAATAAAAACGTTTTTTTCTTTAATGTTTTTTTTATTCTTTTCAGGTAAGTGTGCGCAGAATTTTGTTTGAAAAACCATAAAATTTTGCTGAACAAATTTTGAAATGAAAAAAAAAATAACAAACATTTCAAAAGTGTTAACACAAGTGGGCGGTAATGAGTAAGTAAATATTATTGGAAAACGTACATGAAAATGAATCTATGGTAACAATAAGTCTTATTTAACACGTTTCTGAAATTTGTGGTTTGTTTGTAAAAATCCAGACGATCTGCAATTTCGGTATCGTTAAAAATTTGCTTAGATGCTATTTTGAGGAATATCACAAGTTGTTTGTTGATGTTAAACAAGCTGATCAGAATTTACGAAACAATGAAATATGTATTTTAAAATATATGCGATCGATGTTATTAAAACAAGAACTGTACTTTATTAAATTGCTGTGTTTGAAAATATATCACTTAAAAAAGCCATTTATTATTTTAGGCTTCTAGTCCATGTAGAATCTAAATAGATAGCGTATGTCCTGCAGTTACAGCTTGATCTGTGTAACAAAGGATTCTTTGATAGATCGCCATTGTCCATCAGATCTATGAGCTGGAGCGTCGTCCATTCGCTCTATGTGGCCGAGCCAATGTAGTCGTCTTTTCTTGACTTTCTGGACTACATCCAAATCTTGATACAGCTCGTATAGTTCTCGGTTGAACCTTCTTTTCCATTCGCAATCGTCGCATACGGGACCGAAAATCCGTCGAAGAATTTTTCTTTCGGAAATGCAAACACAACACTCGGCGACGTAGAGTAGGACTGGTAAAATCAAGGTTTTGTAAAGTAGACACTTTGTTTTTCGAGTGAAGAGTTTTGAACCCAGTTGTTTTGCCAAACTGAAGTAGTAGCGGTTCACTAGGGTAATTCTTCGTCGGATCTCCACTTAGGTGTCAATTGTGAGATTGAGGTATGTTAGAAGGTAGGTGAACTCTTTAACTACCTCAAAATTGCTGCTACCAACTGTGACGTTTTGTCCTAGGCCGTAGACAGATGTTGCTTTGTTTGTTGATAGCATGTACTTTGTTTTGGCTTCATTCACTTCAAGACCAACGAGTTTCGCCTGTTCTTCAATCGCTGTGAAGGACTCAAACACAGGTCTCTTGGATCAACCGATGATGCCTATGTCGCCTGCATAGCCTATGAGCTGGGTGATTTGTTGAAGACAGCGTTTCCCGTGCTCACACCTGCCTTGCGCATTATCTGCTCCAGGACTATGTTGAAGAAATCACATGACAGCGCATCTCCTTGTCTAAACCCTGAGCATGTTTGAAACAACTTGGATGAGCTGTTACCCGTTTGCACAAAGCACTGCGTTTTGTAAGCGTCATGCGGCACAGCTGGATCAGTTTCAGACATCGCTATCATAAGCTCTTGGCGGTGGTTGCTATTATAAGTAGCTTTAAAGTCGATGAAAAGATGGTGGGTTTGGACTTGAACTTCGTTGGTCTTTTCCAGGATTTGCCTCAGTGTGAATATTTGGTCTTTCGTTGTTCTGTTTGGCCTAAAATCACACTGGTATACGTGCCGAGTATTGTGTTACAGAACGGTTTAAGACGCTCACACAGTACGTTCGATAGGATTTTGTATGCAACATTGAGCAGGGATTGCCTTAATTTTTTTTTAGATGAGGCATATGGAGGTAATCGACCAGTAAGTGGACATGCATTGTTGGCCTGGTGCATGCGGTTCATCTAAACACCTCCTCCATAGTTAAAGAGTTCCGCAGGGATGCCTCCGACTCGGCGGACTTGTTATTCTTAATCTTTTGCATGGCTTTTAAAAACGACCAGGAAAAAGTCTTATGAGTTCAGTTTATTTTTCGGATTGGAATTAATTTCACTGCACAAGTTTTGTAAAGAATGAAGGTTCACTGTGGCGTATGAATAACTTTTTTTTTAATAGAATATTTGTATTGAATTAATTAAATTCCTTTCTATTATTGAGAAATATAAGCTTTCAGTTTTTCGAAGCTTCTGAAATGTGCATTTGTATGTCACAATCACCAACAATTCCTTAGCAACAGGAAGCTTAAAAGTTAAAAATTAAATCAAAAACACTGTCTCATTATTTTTGAAAAGGTAAAAATATAGATTCGTCCGTTTTCGCCTTTAAAATCACTGAAAAAATTATTGGTTCTGATTTGAAATTGATTTTCAGGACTTTTTAAAGGATATAAAACCCTGGTGATGATGATGATGATTTATTAAAACATCCTCAACGTAATAAACGAGTTCCGCAGGAATGCTCTGCTAGTTATTGAATTTTTGACATCTCTTCTGTTTTGAGCGTTAGGACTGGGTCTCATTGGGTAGTTGCTTGATTATTGTCCTGTTTCTTGATCTAATTTGTAGCCAGTGTGAAAATGTTGACTTGGTTTCCTTTCCTAATCCAAAGAGCTGGTGCATTTAATTTAAGGACCCAATACTTATATCTTTTGAAGCTGTTAACTCAGAACTCCTCTAGATCTAGAGCTGTCTCTGTCTCTGACTTTCAGTGTCGACTTTTGTTCCCCAGAAAGTTTACTCAACTAAGATGTCAGATGGATATTTTGTGTACATATGTAAGCACCTAGCTGTGCTCATCAATTAATACTCAAAAGAAGTTTTGCTTTCCGATGTTTTCGTTTAAGTTTGACATGCTGACATGCTCAGTGGCTTCAATCCAAGTGCTTGTAATACCCCTCCTTCGATTGGGTTCATCTAAGGGAATGAATGTTCATCATAAATCGACTTGATGCCAAAAATATGTGAAAAAGACGTATACAAGTTAACAGGAAGAATCCGAATGCATACATTTGAACTCTTGATTGTTTGCATACCAAAATGTCAAAATTTCTTTTATTCGTTATCCTTGATCAAATACCGTTTCACATCTTAACACGGTTTTTACTATTTATTGTTGAATTCAGTTGAACAATTTCCTTTCGGTCAGCACAAGCATTACAAAAAAAAACACTTAAGAGACAAACAGCACTATCGACTGAGGCTATCGGCTGAGACTCCACAAACATTTATAAGTAGACCAATAGAATCTTATCGAACATGTCGCCTCCTGCTAGAAGTTAAAGTAATTTACTCTACTACGCTTTATAATGTCCCTGTTGCAAATTGTCCGTTTTTGTCCAAAGTTGTTTAAAGTTATGTTCTACCTTTAAATCATTGTTAGGTTATCTTCAAACACCTCTTCAAAAGTCTAAGCCAACCAACTTATTAAACATTGCACATTTTCTATCAAAATCACCTTACAACAAAACAAGTCGCTTTGCTGATTAGTTTGTTTAAAAGCTCAAATTAAAAAGGTAGTCACGTCATTACGAAATAGTGCAGTGAATAGAAAATGAATATAACAAACTGGACATTATACAATAAGTCAACCTGATAACAAATCTATTAAGTGTTCACTAAATAAAAACAAAAAAAATGTTGTAATACAACAATTGTGTATACCAACAACCGAAACAACAATACAGTGCTCATCCCAGACAATGAGTCGATTACAAGTTTCTAGAATAGCACGTTCTCCTCTAATAGAATCTAGAAACAAATTTGCATACTAGCTGTTATTAATTTCCAAGAAAGTGCATTCGCTTTTCACGTGCTCCAGTCTCGATGGGATTGGAGCCTACCGATATCGTTGATATAACACTATCGGTTAGTTTTTGCATTTAACAAATTGTGGATCTTATTATGTATTAAACGTGTTTAATTAGTATTTCGCTCCTTCTTAATATTGATCTGGAGAAGATCTGCAATGAGCATTATTTTTTTTTTCAAGAGCTATTGCACTTTTCGAAGAATTCTTAAAGCTAATTAATTGAAAAAAAGTTGTTCTGTAAGTTTCTGTATGCATTCAGTCAGTCGGGAACATGGGAAATGTTGAAGTTCTTAAGAAAGCTGTTCGCTACGGCTTCAATTTGTCTCTGCAATGTTAAAGTGCCAATTACAAGTCATTTTTCCCTGGAAACGGGTTTTGGGAAAAGCGTATACCTTTTTTGAAGATGACAAATAGGTCTCAAGTTTTGATGATGAAGTTCAAAAAATTTAATAATCACCCCTTGAAAATAAAACGTTATATATTTTTTAATCACTAAAATGTTAAGTGAAAGCAAAGCTTAGTCCAACCTTCCCCTAATTTAACAACTGATTTAAGGTCTTTTCCAAATGACGCTCGTCAGCAATTTTATGTTCAATCAATCAAACACCAAATCATATATCTACGCTTTCAAACAAACAATAAATTTAAAAAGTGCATTTGTAGCAAAAAAAAAAACGAAACCCTAGTTTTTTTGCGTCGTTCTTGTTCACAGAATGAGGTCATCGCATGCAAAATGTCAACCAACTACATGAAGAGTTTTTATTGGGAGCTTCAGCCGTCACTCATGTTTGAGTGTTCAATCATAGTCGTCATCATTATTATGTTCATCTTCGGAAACTATTCTACAATATTTCAATATCTTTTCGGTACTAAAGTACCTTTTTTTTGTGTTGTGAATTTGCGCACCTTTTTTGCTACATTCACAATTCAAATGATTTGCATCAAGTACTTATAACCTACTTGAACTGTAGCTTGGGGCAAGTACCTCTTTTTTGATGAATATTGACGCCGAGAAATATGGGCAAATTTAAAGAAAGTTTTTTTTTTTGTAACTTAATCCAATTTGCAATTTTTTGCTTTTTTTTCTACTGACATCGCTTTCGTCGGTAGTCATGGAGATCAAATGCTAAAGTTTCACTGTATTTGTGAATATCGAGTTACTATAGCACCTATGTGATCATAACCATGACGCTGACGGTTGGTGGCGACTTCGTGTCTTGGCGGTGTTTAAGGTTAATTATTATCATATAATTATTTAAACTGGTCACGATTTAAGTGGATGACATATTTAACTTTATAAAAAGTATAAAAGCTTAGTTTTGACTCTCGTTTCTGTGCAAGCATTTTATTACTACAAACTATAATTTTCGTCATTTTTTTTTTTTTTGCAATTTCTATTGTCATCTATAAAGCAAAGAATAAATCAAATGATTAGTCAATAAGAATCAAAAGCATCCCGACTATCTTACTATAAGGTCCTCGTACTTATGAAGCGAGTAACCCTTCACGTGAATTTTGCTTCCAATTCGCGTACGATCCATCTTGCTTCAAGAAGCTGATTTGTCCTCGACTAACCCTTGACTTCTTCTAGCATTTCTTGACTTGCAATGTAATCGTTTTACTTACAAAGCAATACATTGCCAGTTCTCTGTGATATTTAAGTCTTAAAAGATCTCTACATGTCCTATGAACGATTCATCGGATATTTTGATAGCGCCAGAAATCTCCACTGTAACTGTACCTACTACGAACGTTAATAAATTCACCGTAAAGCATTCGAAGTAGCTTTCAATTCGTTACACATCCCCAAAGCAGTACGGGTGATACATTTGATCAGAACAGTCTGCTTGATTTGGATTAAACATAAATTATTGACGTCTTCCTCAGTTCTGCAAATGGAAGAGACTAAATAATTCTATGGTACTGGAAACACTAATTTATCTTCAGTTTGTGAAGCAGTTGACTCCTTGACTATATTGGTTTCCGCTTTCGACATATTCTTATCTCGTCTCGTACTGCTTTGAAAATTATTTCTTTTTCTTCCGGTTCCAGATCGATTCTTTGTTCTCACTTTTCAGCTTTTCGGAGCCCTAATTCCTTTCCGATCATTGATTCCTTAGTCTTGGTCAAGTTTCTTCAGAAGACCTTCTTCTAACAGATTTGCAGCTTTTCCATTCTTCCGGGTTAGTGATTGCTACCAATAACAAAGTCATTTCTGTTGCAGAGATCAATAAATTTCCTACCGCGGTCTTTTCAAAACTGACGATCTTATGATCACTCATGACATGCCGTACTACGCTCTCTGATATGCTTTTTGTTTCTCAGCCGAAATTTTCTCATCTGTCTTGCCGAGGTCTATTGAAGAAAACACGAAACCTCAATGATATGCTTTTCTGAACCTAATTACAATTGTTTTATTGGAAACACTTTAAACACAAATATGGTATTGAAATTAAATCAACTTTTGCTTTATTACTGGAAATTCTGGTAAACGGACATCCGCTGCGAGTACTTCCGGTGCTGGGATCTAAGTTCTGGCTTTCGCTCACCGGATGTCCGGCTATTTGGCATCTCTATCGCTGACAGTGCTTCCGATGATGAGCTTCAATTGCCACTTCCGGTTAAACGGATGTTCGGTTATTTGCCGTCTGTATTGGTAATAATTTGTGATGTATACTTTGCTCGGCCGGTTTATTTCCGGGGAATCAGGAGGAAGTCCCCTGGTGGCACTACACGGCAGGCAATAGCTCTGGTCGATTAGCAGGTTTATTTAAACCACCTGGTGGCACTTACCGGCAGGCAATTGCTCTGGTCGATCGGCAGGTTTATTATTAAGGCCCCCTGGTGGCAGTAAGAGATAATTTCCTTCTATATTAACGCCCCTTACTATTGATGTGGAGGAGTTTCAATAAAGAAAAGGTGATTGCTGCGGGGTTTGAGAGCTCGGAGAGTCTTGCATGAAATAACACTTTTGGTTCCTCTTTTCGTGAGCAGCAGCACAGCAGCAAAACTCTTGAGAACTACGTCATTCGTTTCCTGAGTTAAGCAATCCCAATTCATGAACTCTTCCAAAGATAACAACCTTCTCTTCCTCATTTTCATCAATGATCTCTTGTCTGTAACTTTTAATCCAATTTATTGTTTCGCTGACGATAGTACCCTTAGTTTTTACTTGCGACATATAGAATATATGGCAAGTATTGAATTCGTAAAAAAAAAAAAATTTGAGATGAGGATGAGATATGATATTACGATGATAGAGAAGTCGAAAAAAGTGGGTCCGGCGATTCCGTCTGTCTGTCTGTCGGAAAGTTTACAGGCATCTACAGGCTTAACTACTGGTCCGATTGACTTCAAATTTGAAAATTAGAGGTTTGAGCAAAAAGTCATATCCCAATTTTTTTATTTTTGTTTTAAGATCAAAATTTAGGGTAGCCACCATACGATTTTTTTGGCCAAAAACCAAAACATTTTTTTTTCACAAAAACGGCCCGAACGATTTTTTTTAAACTTCCTCGAGTTTAATTTTTTTAAACATTCATGTGTTTTATGTAAAAAAAAAATTTTGTATTGCTCCAAAACGGTACCTCCCATAGAACCGTTTTTTTGTTATTAGATTTTCTCGAAAACTGAAAGTCCGATCAGCGTAAGTTTTTTTTCGAAAGTACGTATATATTGTTCAAATAATATTTTGTTTTCAAAAAAATTTCAAATTTTTTTTTGGATTTTTAAAAAATATTTTTAACTTTTTTTTTCAAAATTCTGTATCTCAAAAACGGATCAATTTTAAAAATCCAAATTGGAGTATAATATGTATATTTACATGGTCTTGAAAACTGCATACCCAAATTAATTTTAAGATATTTTTGAAAAATTTTATATATAAAAAATTAATTTAAAAAAAAAACGGCTCCGACGATTTTCAAAAAAAAAATTCAATAAATCAAGAATAAGGTTTGAATTTGTTCGGCATTTAAATTTTTGGAATGAAATGTATATACGAGGTACATTTCCAAATTTTAATTTTTTTAATAAATTCTAATTATTTTTATATATTATTTTTTTTTGAGTTAAGTGTAAGCTGTAAGTAAGAGTGTAATCAGAATTGCTTAAAGTATATCTCTTATTTTAACACTACCTTTTGCAATTTAAGTAATCATAAATATTTAGTTTTAGCATGCAGAAGCAAGTTCGTACGACCCAGTCGTGCACATTTTTCTTATTCGTTTCCAGACTCACACCCCTCCTCTTTCGGATGTGGAACTGCAACACCAAAATATGATAAGCTCATTAGGAATTAATAACCGCGTAGAGTTTAATGCTTCGAAAACACAATGCTGTCTTGTATCGTCAAAGCGAGACATACCCCCCTTGCCACCGTCCATGAGTTGCACTTGCATCAATTAAACTCAACATCTCGAGATTCTCGGTATGTGCATCACAGACCACCCCTTGTGGAGCGAGCACATATGCGATGTCGCCAAAATGCCGCAAGATGTTTAGGTCTCTTAAGGCGTTGCATGAAATTGTTTTCCTCTTCTGATCTGGCTATCATCTACAAAACCTACATACGTCCAAAGCTTGAGTATAACTCCCATGTCTGGGCTGGTGCTCCAGTGACATACTTAAGTCTTCTGGACAGTATCCAAAAAAGAGCATTCAAGATGATTGGTGCCAATACCATCATTGAGTCATTTACATCTTTAGAACATCGGCGTAATGTCTCATGTCTCACCCTATTTTACCGATACTTCAACGGTATATGCTCTAGTGAAATAGCCAGTTGCATTCCTCCTCTAAAGATATTCAACCGTAATACCCGCGCCTCCAGGAATGCCCATCAGTTCACCCTTGAGCCCAAATTCGGTCGTACCTTCAAGTATGGAGAATCGTTCTTTAGCCGTACTACGCGAATGTGGAACTCTCTTCCACATTATTGCAATGTTCAGGAATTTAAGACCAATGTACACCGGCACCTCCTCTCCAACCCCTTTCCTCTTTCCTAAAGCACTCACTGTGTCTCTGGCATAATAAGGGCATAAAAAATCTAAGAAAAAACCCTTGAGTGTGTGCTAATTATAAAAAAAAAAAAACCTTTACCCAACGAATTCTTTGAAAGACGAGGCTAACATTTCAAGAACTAATTTTTTCAGAGTTCGAAATTCCAAAGTTATCGATGACTGATTAATTGTTATCGGAGGCTTAGCATCTTTTTCAGTAGCGCGTTGGATTTCAGTTACAAATTGTGTTAATATCCTTATCCTGAAAAGTCATTGCGTACTTTCCATATCGAATACCTAATTTGTGTTTTTGTTAATAAAAATAAATTGCCTTGGCACCACCGCGTTCAATAGCAAAAGGCAGCACTCCATGGTAATGTCTTGAGTCCCAAAAACACTATTGTCTGGCTTCCATTTTTCGGTATGAATTTCCTATAAAGCATATACCAAGCAGTAAAGTTCTCCACGTTCCAACAGTTATTATTGCAAAAATGACAGTCCTAACCCGACTTCCTCAATTCATCTCCATTTTAAAAATTTTGAAATGCTATCAAGATAAATTCATTGTCTAATCGTGATGGCAGGCCCCAGACACGATTCCGATTTATTATAGTAAACAATTTTATTTTGATTAATGTACACACCTTTTTTGTATTAAATTTAATTGTAAGTTGTGCATAGTCCACATCAATTGCAATTCTATCCCACAAGATACCGGCATGATATTTTGTATAAACAATTTATCGCGGCAATGACAGCCTTAACAGCACGCGTCAGTAACAAGAAGGCGTACACACGTTGCCGCCTTAGAAGAAAAGAAATACAAAAGTCCAAAGTAGGTACATATTATATTATTTTGATCGTACGTTAGCATACAGTTGAAAAAAATATTCGTTCGTATTATTTGAGCTGCCATTTCAATTTCCATTCAATTTGAAAATTTAAATTCCATTAATTTCAAGCGTTAGATCCACATTTTTTCAGTGTAAATATTTCTTCACAAAAATGGGTAGAAAAAAAAAACTAAAATTCCAAACTGGCACTTGAGAGATTTTCCAAACAAATCCAATTTGGAAATTCAACTCACACATTTTGTAATGTTTTTTGGCTGAGATCTACTTTCTGCTGTCAAATCTCGGCGAATCGTTGCAAACGTTACGTAACACATACATATTTTGCGCCACTATGAGTGCAACGCGCCGATTGTGTACGCTGCACTGCGATTTGCAATAATTGAAGTCAGCTAGTGTTTTGCAAAAAAAAAAAAAATACTAATAAACTGCAACAAATGATGAAAAAGGGTGCGCCTGACAATGCAATTGCTTCTGTCAGAAATCCAACTCAAGTCCCATTTTGGATAAACGATCGAAATGAAAGGGGAAAACGATTATAAATGATGGTTTGATCTGACAAGTGTGCCGCAGTCAGTTGTGGATCTAAAGGAGCGCCACATAGATTGTTGCAAAAATAATTGTCACACATTATGCCAATTCTCATGCAGATAATGTCCCATCAACCAGATGGGGGAGCGTTTTCTGTGCGCGATCGGTGTTATGAGTTTGCTGCGATATTTCATACTATATTCATACGATATTTCATATGGTGTTACAATACAACACTCAGCTGTTAGTGCGTTAGGGGAATGACAAAGTGTTAGTTTTGGATTTCGTACAGGAATCTATGTCCAGCAATTGCGTGCGATGGTGAGCTGTAATGTTAACTGTTGCTTGATGGATAAGTGACTTTGTGTGATTTTTTAATTAGAAAGAAAAACAAGTGCTAAAAGCGTTCTCAAATAGCATCAATCGAGGAATTTGATGTAATGAAGGTCTTACTGGTTACATTTGGTTTCTATTCAAAAAAAATCTTGAATTTCGTTTGAAAGGCAGAAACTTACTTGCGCGAAAATGTGGTTTCAACTTTAAGCCCAGCCTTTAAATACTTATTGTGACGCACAGTGTATGTAAACTCAGCTCCTGTGGCAAAGGGTTGATTTCATTCAGTTGTGAAATTGAATTTGGCGTCAGCCTGCAGTTGAGGAAGTTAACAGAATTAGTTTAAGTACGATCACAACGACGAAGCTAAATACATACTTCCTGATATTAAAAGACTCCGCAAAATAATTTTTGATTCCTCAATAATATGCACACTGGCATTTAAATGTTGATAAAAAATAAATAGAGTGGCGCGACAGCTCTTGAAGAGCCAAGGGCTAAGTGGCTTACTCTCATCAACAATTCTCCGGGTGCGTGTGAAGAATTGAATTGAATTGTAGGTCCCAATTTAACGCCGATTCCGAACGGCAAAGTTGAGAAGCACTTTTTGATGACATATTGATACTCTTTGAAGTTTTGTCAGTTCTTCGCAAGAGGCAGTGCCCTTGAAAGATGAAATAAACACTTTATGGGCACGAGTAGGACTCGAACCCACAACGTTCTGCTTAGCAGCCAACACACCTAACCACTAAGCTACGGACACTACATTCAAATGTTGATACAAAATTAAATAAAAAGTTGAAACAAATGAGTTCCGAAACTGAACATGGGTCCTAATTTTGGCTTTTGATGCAATATCACAAGCCTCATAGACAAATTTTCTAAAAATGTTCTTTTAAATATTTAAGCAAAAAAATAACGATTTTAGAGCAATTTCAAAAACGGCGATGACGTCAAAAATTATTTGCATGGCTGTCCAAAATTAAATACTTTTCAATTTTCAAAACTTGCTCTTTTGAACCATCAATTTTTTAAACAAATACGTGTTTTTCCTTGTTAAATTAGTAAGAAATTGTTTAATTAAAGTGACACAATCATGAGCCATTTTTTAAACTGATTCTAGTATTTTTAATTTGAAGAATTTGAAAAATAAATTAGCCGAGTGGTTGTTAAAGGAAATGTCAAGTCTGTTTTTAATTTCATTAAAAAACCAAACATCTGTCAGTTTCTTAGGCTATTTTTAAACCTTTTAAATTGTTTTAAGTCATTGTGTCAGAAATTCCGCATTTTAGGTTCCCAGGAGATCTTTTGTTTGCGTATTAAGATTGAAAATTTCTCCTGACAATTATCTCACACAAATTACATTCCAATTTTCTCTTGTTTTTAAGATAAATTGCGAAAACAGACAAACGAAATATATAAACGCCAGTGTCAAGCTCAGATGTGATTGTTTGACAATTGAATTTATTATACCAAAGGTCTCGTGTCAATATTGAGTTTTTTTGATATTTTCTCATTTGATATTTTTCAAGTTCAATGAATTTTTTGTTTCACATGTGTTACATTGCACAAAGGGTATTCATGTTCAGCGAATTGAAGTTTCAAAAAATTGACAGAGACAATAATTGATTCCTCTCCTTTTTTTGTTTCATTTTTTTTTTTTTTTTTAAGAAAGACACAAACGTTCATTGACATTGAATTTTTAAGAAAAAAAATGATTTATCGAAGAGACCTTGAATTTCATTTTTTTTTTTTAAAGAATCATTGCGTTAAATACGTATATTTGTTGTTGCTTTATTTTTCATTTTCATGTCATAGTCGCTTGCCAAATAAACTGTGGGTGGACTACAAGTAGGTACGAAATTTATTGTTATTGTTTGTTAGAGACCATTTAATATGATAAATTGAAGATAAAATCGTCATGAAGAAGTGAGCATTGTAAAACCTCATGTTCTTTCTGAAAATAAAATAAATAAATTGAATTTGAATTTGAAAAAAATAAAAAAAATAAAATTACTATCAAAGTATTTTTTTGAGTTTGAAACCTTTGCACTCGGTAAGTCAAAATCACTTGTAATGTCATAAAAGCCGGAATAAGTATTAACAATAGATTCTTTTTGAAAATTTCACACAACTCATATTCTGCGACTTCTGAAAATTTCGTTGCAAAGAATGTCCTGTCGGTCCAATTCTGAACTCGTTTGTCGAGATACCTGATTATATTTCATGATGACTAAATTATGGAAAAGTCTTATAGAAATAGGACTATTGGAGCTAAATTTCCAAAGTTGAAGTCTTTCGACCGATTGGTCAGGGCTGAAGACCAGACACGACAACAAGAGGCTCAACTGACGAGTTCATTTTGCTTACCTCCGTGATCATACTCGTGTAACTTACGGTATGCACAACTTGTCTTACTTCAAAGTCTTTCATTATGCACTTCCCCATTTTAATTTAAACAAAACAAAGTTTTTGAGTTATCATCGAATTTGTTGATTCTTTGTGCTCAACCTCAGTCGATGCCGTCTTCTACTGCGACGTCCTTGGGGTTTAGATTCGAAAACTTTACGGAGTGAAGCGCTATTTTCGTGTGTCCTGGGAGGGGACCTTAACTTTTCTGTATAGATGTGTGCCGCAGTACAGTACGTACAAGTTCTTGCTTAAATCTTCGTCTCCATTTATGCAGATGGGACCAAAAATCAAGTGAAGAAGTCGCCATGGTCCATGTACCTACAAAAAACTTGAAGATCGAGATGGATTTTCTTTAAGTCCCTATCAGTATAAGCGATTTTTCGTCAGATTTCAGCTCTGGTGTCGTTGTCTAAATTTAAAGCGGATCCCCGGTAGTGAAATCCCGTCAAATTAGAAGTAAATTTGTCTATTCTGTCGCTGTTTCTTCCACCAGCCCGCCCAAAATCCACACCAAACAGTAGCTGGTGAGACGCTCTTGTTTTCTCATGCGGAAAAGATCTTCATCGCTTGAGATGATTTTGACAACTGTGCAATTTTCGTTCACCCTATCAGATATAGTCGATGAGAGCTCCTAGCAAGCTGTTTCTTACATCAAATGACGTAAAATTACAAACAATTAATTTCAAATAACATACCTACCAAATACAGAACGCATCTAAGAACGTGGCTAACTGGTCTAAAGAATTTGCGATGACCGAACGCGCCAAATTTTGACCGAACAGAACAACCATTATGATGAAACAATTTTATCATTAACACGTGCAATTGAATTCTATATTCATCCATCTTGATAAACAAACCGAATTAATGACTTCCAAGTTGACAGAGCTTCACAAGATGGTCCTATCCACAATCAACTGTCAAAATTCGGAAGTTCTTATTGGAAGAACAAGAATTTTATAATTGCATACGAACTCTTCAAAAGTTTGAAAGCAAGAATTTGAAGGTTTTCAAAGGACAACGTCTGTAAGAGCAGCTAGAATTCAAAGGATAATTTCGTTAGTCCGTGTTTTCACTGATTGATTTTATTATTTTCACTTAATTTAATTCTTACGTTTTTTTTAATTTCAAATCATTTATGTGTTCCACAAGCATTATCAGAAAATTGTTTGAAACTTGTTCTTTCAATGCTGTACCTAAATGTATTGCAAACACTCTTGTACCCTTTGTATATAGAACAACAAGTACTACCAAGATTGGTCCTCTGCTTAGTTTGACAGATCTTCTGTCAAACCCATTGTATTTCTATCTAGCTAGTACCTGCGATCTGGCAATCGCTTGTGGTGCCATTTTGAGAACTGGCACAGTGCTGTTTTTTTTTTTTTTACATAAGTTTGGTATAGGGATTTTTTTGGGGGTTTGATGTAGCACAAAATATCGAAAGCACCATTCTTGATACTACTATAGCTGCGTCCATATACAATGGTCAAACCAAGCAGAAAACACACAATACAAACTTATGTCAAAAAAAAATGCTTCTGTGAAAAATGTTCAAGATGGCACCACCATCGTTTTCCATCTTGAGACTACTCCCCAAATATATTTACAAAGCTTGTACCTACTTGTAGTGTAAAAATGTCTTCCCTCACGAAGTGATCTACATATTAAAAATCAATTAGCGATCCAGTTTTACAACAAATGCACGATCCCCATTTCCTTCTGTTATTTTTGTATATTTCCAAATGGTGCTCAAAGAATTTCGAAACCTCTTCGAAGAGAAATCAATCATAAAGTCATTTTTAAGTATACGTATCCATAGTAAATACATTCATATTCGTTATATATGTATTGTATATGTTATACCTACCTACAATATACCTGAAATCAAAATGTCTACCCAAAATGGTTTGCCCTTTCACCATAGCGATTTATTTTACACACAAATTGTTTTTGAATTCCACTCCGTGGACCTCCAGTCATCCACCATTAGATATAAACATGAAACGTCGACGACCATGACGATGATGATGATGATGATACGCCGCCGTTTGAGATAACCCAAACAAATCAATGTCCTCCTTTCCATTTCTCAAAGGATTTTTCACTAAAAACATAACATAGCGCAACGATGCGAAAGCACCTTTCGAGTTTTCGGCATCAGATTCACCACACAAAGTTTTTTCGTTGTCTACTCTTTATGATCTTTTTTTTTGTATTTAACTTCCTCCTCCAAAAATTGTTCGCAAATTATTAATTTATTTTAATTTTTGAATAAATTCTTTTTTTTTTGTTGCGTCTGCCATTTTTACTACACTTGTATTTATTTCTCTTCAATCAGCTGATTTTGTTCGATATAAAACTTGACAATCTGACAAACATGTGAGTGAAAACGTGGCTATATACTTGCATATTGAATAAACTAATACCAGCGTTTAGTGACCCTTTCAAAACTAATACTACGTCAACGTTTTGCAGTTGTAGTGGTACAGCAGCCATGTTTTTTTATTCTCTCCATGGTTTATTTATTTGGATGAGTGTAAGAAGCTTACCACACTGCACAGGTATGCTGAGTTTAATTCAACATAAAATTTTATGCGCGCTACTGCGCAAGAAAGGGAACATGTATTGAGAGAGGGAGAGGCGACGATATATTAGAGAATTCCACCAATTCCAATTGCAACATAACATAGTCCGTTATGTTTATGCGGTGGGTTTGGGTTATGGTAAGATATGGTTACCAACTCGTTGTGAATTCAACCATTGAAAATCTGTGTGTCGTAATTGTTCTTTTTTTTTTTTTTTTTTGAAGAAGAAGAAGAAGAAGAAGACGTATTATATTTTCTGCTCTTTTCCTATTATAAATTCAAAACTACCAATGTAAATGAGAACACAATTTTTACTATCTGGCCCGTGATTCATCGTACCATGTTTGGCATTCAAAAGTTACAAACAATTTCTGTCGTTCTGGTGATGGCGTAGTTATTTTCGAATTCAATGAACAATTTTCCAACGCTTAAACCGATATTCGGAAAACGAACAAACATCTATCTATTGTATGAACAAAAATTTATTTAGAGTCGTGACTTTCAGACAAATACAAATTAAAAGGAAAAATATTAAATGAAAAAAGTACTCGATTATGTCTGTTGGGAAAGTTTGTTTCTTTTCCATATTCAAGCAAATGTAGGAACTTTGAATAAGTCCACAAAACTATCTTTTGGCCTGACCTTTTAAAGAAATCATGGAACACTTGTATGTGCTGAAGATGTACCCACTCTTAACTCTGAACACTTGAAATGACAACAAGCCTGAACTTGAAGTTAATTAGTAAACCAAACCCAAAAAATTAAAATTCCTTCATTTCAATAAATCAAGAGAGACTTTCTTTTAAAACCAGGGAACACTTTCTTAAAAATTAATGAAATTTTTGAAATTGAAAAATTAGATTGTCTTAAAACTATTCAGCTCTGGAAATTGTAAAAAAGGAGATGGCAACCATTTAATTAAATGCTTTTCTGAATGTGATTTTAAATTGTATGTGCTAAAATTCAAAAAATCTTTTCTATTACATTCTTAACAAATAATTTACTATATAACGTGCCGGTTGATGTCTCGTATAAAAATTAAACGTGACCCTCATTATTTTTCATTTTTCGTTTGCCATAACACAAGAAGGTTTCCAATTTGAGTAAAATTAATATAAATTCCAATGAACAACTTGAAGAGAGGTAGAACAATTAATTTCGAACAAAGGTACTCCCCGAATTCACCTCAGCAGGTTGGTGATGGCTGGATAAGTGCAAGCTAGGTATATAATGATAAACGCTCACCGCGCTGACGACGACAGAGATTTCTTCGATAAATTAAATTCGCGCAGTGCAACTCATTCCCTAGCAGAAGTTATATGACCAAATCTCTGAGAGGAGTATGACCATCGAAGCGAATCGATGCTTCCACTTCTTTGAATGCTGATGGCTGCTGCTGCTGCAGCTAGAGGCTAGAGTATTTTTTTTTTCCTTTCCAGCAATGGAAAACAAAAACCAGACAAAAATAAATGAACATTTTTTGGTAGGCAAGACAATCAGCTTTATTCAGATATTCAGTTATGCTGAAGAGCTCTCCGACATCGTCTCAGCTTCTTTTCTGTTCTTTGTGGTCGTCGTGTCGGTTGTCGCCGTCGTCGTCGTGCGCATTGGGAAAACGAATGCACATTTTTTTCATTTGCTGCTTTTGTGTTTAAAAACAAATTTTCTTTTTTGTTTTTTGTCCCAAAAATTGCTTAAAACTTCCAATTGCTTAGTATAGGTAAACATATTCAAAAACCATTAAAGTGCGTTTACGAAAGTTGATAGTTCCATAGCGATAGTAATTTTAAAGAATTTTTTTTAATAATTTTTTTTTCATTTCGAAATTGAAAAAAAGGTCCGAATTATTTTCGGTTATTCTTTGATTTTATTCACCACTTGGTGAAACTGCGGTATTTCGACAAATCGACTCGGTTCGTCTGTATTCATATTCGAATTTGCCCCCTCAGGCTCGTGTATGCACACAAATTGTGTATATACACATTAAGCGCGTCTTTTCTATACACATTCACACATCAATATAATTTTGTAGATTTCTACTTTTATGGTATTGGTGGTGGTGTATTTCTTTGAAAACATAAATTTTATCATTTCGGTTTCGGTACTTTCTAGAAGAAGCATTTTGTAACATTATATCTGTGTAACAAAGTAAACACACACTTATCTACTCCGGCCTCCTAGTATTCGTCACATTCGAACTTTGTATACGTACTGCACACATTTGTAAATGAAAGCCTTCAGCGAGCGACAGTCGTGTATACCTAGTTGAATGTATAAAAGTTTTATTGAAATTTTATAGTCTCGTGTAGGCTAACGAATTTCATTTTGTTTGCGCTCTATTTCTGAAAAAAAGTGGGTTTATTTTTAATTTTAGTTTTAAAAGTATTAAATATAAATTTAAAAAATATACAAAAACAACATATCAACGTGAAACAAATTTCCAATGAATTCTTTGGACTCAAAAGCGATTTAAACAAAAAAATAAAATTAAAAAGAATAAAAAATGCATATGAAATAAATTGTACAAAATATCAAAAAAGTGTTCAACAATCTAGTGAAATTTAGGAAATGAAAAAGTGCAATCTACCATTTTGAGTATATATTTTTTTATTGAAGAAAAGACATTTTGTGTATTTCTTTTAATTTGATTTGCCGCACCCCGTGTCTCTGGCTCGTTCGCTCGCGCTCTCTCTTCTGATCTCAACGTAAACTTTTTTCTTAAAAAAAAAAAGAAAAATCTGCTGCTTCTTAACTTTGATTGTTTAATTTGTTTTAAGACATTTTTTGGAATATCTTAACTTAGTAAGAGAAAAAAATAATTTTCTTTCGTTTGTGACGGAAACCTAAAATGAAGACAGACATCATGACCTTTCAGCTGTATCCAACTACCTCCGGGAAACAAGACATTGTCCGAGAGGTTGTAATGAAGTATATCGATTACTTTTACCCGGAGTAAGTATCTATATCTTAAAGCGCACTTTCTTCTTAGTCTTAGTTTTCTTAGTTTCGATCTCTAGGGAGGGTTTTCATTTAATTTCTCTTGCATAATTTTGTTAATTTATTTTTAATGAAAATGTTCTATTAATCTAATTGCGATTGTATTCCTAGCTTTTTCTTCTTAAATGAGTGAAGAAAGAGGGTGTTGCTTCTTGTGACGAATGTATTAGGTTCACTTGCATCTTAATTATGCAGATAGATGTGTAGAAGTATCTAACTACAGCGCATATCAAAATTGTATGCCATTTTGTCTGGCTCGTACTTGAGAAATCGATTTTTTATGCAGTTTTTTTTATTCTAAATTCTTTTTTTCTCAATGGGGCGAAGTGTTTTAAGTGGTTAGAAATAGATTGCTTTAATTGGTTGGGTGTATAGACAAATGCTTTTGTTTCACATGTGTAGGGTTTTTGTGGTGTATTTATAAAATTTGACGATTTTCATTGAACAAAAATATCTTTCATCGTCCATTATTCGCTGTGGCATCAGAATCAATTGCCTTTCGTGAAATTTCGTATGTAATTTCGAAATTCTGTAAGAAGTACCTATACCTTTTTTTTATTCTCGAATAAAAAAATGTCCAAAACAAAATTGAACCCTAAAATAAGAAAAAACAAAAAGAATGGACTTCGTTTGATATTTCTAGCTTCTGTTAATTAATCAAAACGGATTTATCAGTCGAAAAAACAGATTGAAAGTCAAAGTGTTGTACTCGTCAAATTTATTGTCATTGAAATACTTAGGTACATCTTTTCATCCAAATGAGAAAAACTAGCAAAAACAGTGTCCATGAAACAAATTTCAAAAGCACCACATTGTGATGTCACGCCTTTTTCGACGTTCGATGTTATGACTCATTTATTTCTTACTTACTTACTTAAGGCGGCGCTACAGTCCGTTGTGGACTTGGGCCTCAATCAACAGGCTCCGCCAGCTAGCTCGATCCTTAGCTAGTCGTCTCCAGTTTTGCACTCCGAGTGTCATTTATTTCTATTGTGCGATAAAATATGTATCTTGAAAATCCAAATCCGGAATCCAGATTTCAAGAGTTACTGTCTTGGTTAAATGGGTTCAGAAAAACAGTCATATTGAATTACTGACACACCCATTTCGAATTAAGTTATTCTCTCAAAAGTAGTTGCTTCGCCACCAACTAAAATAACTTTGAAACAAGCACATTTCGCAATTATTCAATTATTTTGAGTAATTTTATTGATTTTGTTCATTTGGAAAAAAAATTGGTGCTCTAAAGCCTTTTGTTTCATGTATATACAATCATACAAAAACATAAAATGTAAAAAAAGAGCCAAGTTCTCTTATGAGCGAACAACACTGTGTAAAAAGTCAGTCACCAAAAGTAATGATATCTACAAGAACGCCAAATTCTTAACAATTAAAAGTGCTATTCTGAATATTTCAAATCATAGAAGATAATACAACAATATTAAACGAAAATAGAAACTGAGCCCAAAGATAGTTTGAATGAAAATTTCAAGTTCACTGTTCACGTTTTAAAATGTCTTTAATCACGCATCAAACGAAAACTTGCCAAGTGAACTTGAAATTTTCACAATTTTCTCATTTTTTGTAATGTCATTCAACCAAAAACATACAAGAATTCCAAATTTCAACATCCTACGACCGTTTTTAGACAGTGGGCGGAAACCACGCCCCTAAATAAAATTTGAATATGTACTTTTGTTATTCTTTATACTCAACCTTAACCTTATTCGAATCTCGAATTTCAACACCCTACGACCATTTTAGACAGTGGGCGGATACCACGCCCCCTGAATGAAAAAAAATTAAATTTTCGATTTTTTCCTTTGTATAAACCCGAAAACCTCCCATTGTTCCAAATTTCAAGATTCTCATATTGTTAGAAGTGCTTCATAATTTTGATGATCAGTCAGTGAGTCAGTCAGTCAATTACGGGTTTTGAAATTTTTACTGTTCAATATCTCAGAAAGTACCCATGAAGTTAATACGTAATTCAAATTTAAAGCTTCTACCTCTATGGGTTTAAAAGTTATGGGGGGTTAGATATGTGCTTGAGTTCGATCCTGTAAAAAGGGAGTAGTGCTAGTACTTGGCTGGGCACTACCGTGCCCTTTGATATTGTATAAACGAATAAAACAGGATGTTTCCGACGTATCCTGACCCTGAAGGGTCAAATGGTCTGACAAAGACTAACATTTATATTGCAAAACAGTGTTTGCTGGGTCAGCTAGTAATAAAATACAGCCTACATTACTCTTGAATATTTTAGTTTTTTGCTAGTGAAAGAATTTTTCTAATCGAATTAGTATTTCCAAAGATTAACATATATGTATATCGCAAAACAACGTGTGATGGGTCAGCTAGTAATGATGTTTAAACTCAGAAACCGTCGTCGGGGGCTTTTGAAGATCATAACAAAGTCAAATGCATAGTTTACGATTTATAGTTAACATGGGGTGCCAACATGTTTGGCCATATCTTATGAACGTGTTGTCCGATTTTGTACAAAATTCTAAAAACATATCTAACGAACATTCGAAATTTGGTGCCAAACACTCTACTGATACAAAAGTACTGAGTTATATATTTTGAAGTATAGGAAATATTATATAATTTTTGGGCAATTTTTCATACTTAATAACTGATTCTGTTTGAGGATTTGTTGTCGAGAATATTGTAGTAAAATCTCGCTAAAGTGAGCCTTTTTAAGGTTTTTGATTTGACTTAAAAACTATTTTTAAATTTCTTATTGATGAACAATAACTTGTCACCCTAAAAGTACTATTTCGGCAATATAAAGCCGCGTCAGACGAATATAAAAAAATAAAAATGTCAAATGTCAAAATTTTACCCCATCAAACTCTGAACTCAACATTTTTTTTTTTGCTAGATCGGGTTTGAAAATTTGGATTTTCAACTGTTAAATGTTTCAAATTGTAATTTTTCTGTTATCAGTTCATACCTATATGTATATAATTTTTTTTCCTTTACGACATATTCATTTCTTTTTGTAACAAAACATAAATCCACGTACCTACAACAAAGAAAATTTGAAGAATATCAAATAGTGTGCTTTAACATTAAGTGCTCTTCTGTCGTTAACTACTTTGTACATTTATGACAAGAGTGTGAAAATGTTTATCTAACCCGGCGGCCACACGAGCAAGTTCTGGGCTTCTGGCTAGCTAGTTGGCATACAATCAAATATTTTATTCACACATTCAAATTTTTAGTACTTGCTGGCCAAAACTTGCTCGTGGGGCCGCAAGGTAAATGAAAACTCACGTATTTCTAAAAAATAAAAATCAATAAACAATCGATATTTTTTTTACAAAGAAATAGAATGAATTTTACATTTTAATTTAATTTTTGTATTAAGTTGTACATATTTTCGAGATTATATTAAACTGACGATTAACAAGCAAACCACATAAATATGTACTAAAAATTAACACTCGTCTGTCGATTTCTAAAAAAAAACTGAAAACTGAAAAATTGGTATCTAGTCATTTTTAAAAACCGCTGTTTGGAAATGTCCATGTGATCGCCCAAAATTTGTCCAGAAAAAGCGTATA
The DNA here is from genome assembly GCA_920937365.1 of Sphaerophoria rueppellii. Taxonomy (NCBI): domain Eukaryota; kingdom Metazoa; phylum Arthropoda; class Insecta; order Diptera; family Syrphidae; genus Sphaerophoria; species Sphaerophoria rueppellii. The sequence continues at coordinate 77,066,662 of CAKKXW010000002.1, read as the reverse complement.
CTACTTTCAAATGGTAGAGTTATATCGTGCATTGAACTGAATTCATACATACATTTTTGTAAGTTTTTCTATTTTTTTTTTTTTTTAGTTTTTAACTTTCATCAATGAGACCGAACATCTCGATATTCTCGGTATGTGCATCACTGACCACCTCTTGTGGACCGAGCACATACGCGATGTCGCCAAAAATGCCGCAAGATGTTTGGGCTTCTTAAGACGGTGCAAGAAATTTGTCTCCTCGTTTTATCTGGCTATTATCTATAAGCTTATATGCGACCAAAGCTTGATTACAATTCCCGTCTTTGGGCCGGTGCTCCATAGTAACTTACTTAAGCCTTACTTAATGATCGGTGATAGAGACATCACTGATTCATTCACTCCTTTAGACCACCGTCGTAATGTTTCGTGTCTCTCTCTGTTTTATCGTTACATTCCTCCCCTTAAACAGTTCAACCGTAATACCCGCGCTTCCAGGAATACCCATCAGTTTACCCTCGAGGCCAACTTCGGACGTTCTCTCAAGTATAGATAATCTTTTTTTAGCCGTACTACGCGAATGTGGAACTCCCTTCCACACTCTGTCTTTCCCAGTCATTATGTTTAAAAATTCAAGACCAATGTTCACCGGCACCTACTTTCTTACCCCTTCCTTTCTTTCTAATGCACTCACTGTGCCCCTGACATAAAAAGGGTATAAAAAAATCCCTTGAGTGGGTGCAAATTATAAAAAAAAGAAATAAACATGAAACCCTCGTTTTTCGTTTTAATGAAATTACTTAGATATTGCAACTCTATTTTCTAAATTCGTCACAAGAACACGCGACCAGACCACACCACCCACACTGCAGACAAAGAAACACCTGTTGCAAATGTTCACCCTTGCAAATATTCTTAATTAACATCTTTCAAACTGCAATAAAAACTAAATTGTCTCCCTGTGCCCAATAATATGAAGGTGAATAGTTTTCTAAGTCACTTCATCCGAAAACAAGTTTCTATTTTTGAATAGTGCACTCGTGACGGAATTTCAAATACCTTTCCTTCCCCAAATTTCAGTAAGCGACTTAAATGTTAAATGCAAACAGAATTGCACCAGACCACACCTCTTTTTTGGCTTTAAAAATTCTGTTTTCGAACACGTCATTGTTTGGCCGAAAAGTTAGTCGAACAGTTCTCGAACCTGCTATCACTTTAAAAAAAAAAAAAAACCAAAACAAAAAAAATATACGAGATCGAGTTTTCGATCGACGAATGATGTAATGTAGCTAAAACATTAGTCGAAAAAATTGCTAAAAATAAAATGAGCGCAAATCAAACTTTCACTTGCTCTGGTCGAACATCAATGTTATTGTCGATGTCCTTCGAAAACGAATTTCCAAATCATTGATCCCGAATTTATTATTGGTTTCATTATTGTTGCACTTGTTGTTTGTATGATCATAAAATGTCATCAAGCTTAAAATTATTGTTGTTATTAAAATTTTCGCTGACAATGCACTTTAATTGAATGTGACTCTCACAAGCACACAGCTGTCGGCTGACTTGATGGTGTTCTCAAAAAAACTCGTCAAAAAAGCTACCAAAAAACACAAATGTGATTTAATTAAATTTATTTTTAGATTAAATTGCAGTTTTTTTTTCTTACACTCATTTTAGAAAGAGAAATCGCCTGAAATTTCGGATACAGACTGCAATCAGAATATACATATTGTGTTTTATAAAATTCACAAAATGAAAAATACTGTCGCCATGCCAATGCAATTTTGCTACTCTGGAATGTGCCAAGATAAAATATTTCACAATTGTTTTTGTGTTGTCTCCTTCTGGGAAGTTACAAATTGGCATGCAATTAACCTCGCTACAAGTTGTTTATGCACTCTTCTTCGTGTAATTGTTGTAGCTTGTAGCCTTTAATAGCTTTGTGAGATGCGAATTGTTCATATTGATGATAGAACCGCCAGAATCGGATGATTTTTCTTTACAGGAACAGACTAGAGCTTCCGAGAGCATAAATACTTAAAAAAGAATACGAGTTGACCCATTAGAAAGTAGAAATGAAGAAAAAATGAATGGAAATGTATAAAAAGTCCTGTAACACCAATCCCTTCGATCTCTGGAAAACTATTAACAAGTGGAGGCTTGAAAGAGCCCTTTGTAGATTCATTAACAAAATCCGGCCCTGCTCGCGAGTCAAAGAAATGATTCATTGCATTGTCCCCAATGTAAATGCGGTAGTTATTCGTCGTCGGTCTTAATTTCATCAAACTAAAATAAAATTTTGCTGCAAGTGCGAAAAACAAAATTTCGTTGCAAACAAAAAAAATTAACAAAAAACCAGAAAAGAAAATGTAAACATCCGTTTTCTTGAGTTTTTTTTGGTTGTTTTGAATTTAATTTCAGAGGAATTTCAAAAGAAAAGGAAACTAAATCATTTTCCACTTAAGTTTGCGCAAGTGTTTTTCTTATTTGAGTTTTCCACAAGAAACAAAGAAAAAAATATGAGTGTTCCCAAAGTGTGAAATCATCCATTCATAGAACGCAAAAGAGCTTTACGTTGGTAAACATAAACAAAAGATTGCAATATTTAGATTTTGAGATTGTTTGCTATTGATGGAGATTTTGTAAACATCCTTATTGATTGATTTTGTGTTTGTTTCCTTAGCTGGCGCCAACAAAAAAATATTAAGACACATATTTTTTCTCCGAATTTTGTTTTGTTTTCACCCCGTACAAAAGAATTAACCGTAAAAAAAAATGTTTGTTGTTTATGACAAGCGTTTTCAACATAATCCGATTATTCTGAACAATTTACGAATAAGAGAAGAATTAGAGTTCTGTTAACGGTTTCCAAGTGGCGCCCAATGCTACAGGCATGCTGAATATCAATTGATGAAATTCACAACCGAACTTCTAGTTCATTCCAATGTTATATACAAAATTCAAGGAAATTTAATAACTTTGAACTGTAGCAAACAAACTCAAAGAAGTTCAGTTTTAGGTCTTTGAATTCTTAGAATCCAATTACACAAGTTTCATCTTCGTTCCAACGATATGTAATCCAATTCTATAAGAAGTATGTAATTCTTATGTAACAACAACAGTATTTATGTTCAGTAAACAACTTAATCGCATAACAAACAAAAATCCAATAAAAAGAAGACAGAGGAGAATGAGCTATTTTTAGAACAACAGAGTCTTAAGATGAAAAACAGAGTTGCGGTGACCTGGTGTTTGAATGTGTCAAATTACATTTCCGTGAGTAATTCTTAGGAGACGAATACTAGAACCTAAAAACTCACGAAGGTAGCTGCAATTCAAGTTTATGTAGAGGAAATAAAGTTTTTCAAAGAAAAAAAAAAAACTACTAAGTTACTTTAAGACAAAAGAAATTTGAATAGTTGAAGCGCCACAAAAACCTTTGGATGTCAGCTTTTATCCTTGTTTGATATACCAGGAAAAATTATCATTCGGAATGTTCTGTTTGAAAATACAACTCTAGTCTCTAAAAGAATAAAACCAATCTGTAAAGAGAAAAGAACAAAATGCCTCAACTAGTAATTTAACTTTTAACTACTGAGACTCTATCCCATTGTAATTGCCTACATTAAAGGAAAAAGCGTTGAAACAGCATTGCGCAGTGTTGTCAGCGTCATAGCAAAATCACTGAATGACAAGGAATACACCCTTGCAACGTTCTTGGATATTGAGGGAGCCTTCAATAATGTGAAGAACGAAACAGTGAAGCAAGCCTTGGACGACCACAAAGTCGAAAAGGCAATAACGCAGTGGATAATGTGTATGCTCCGAAAGAGACAAATTAACTCTAAACTAGCGGAGGAAAGGGTGAGAGTAACCACATCCAGGGGAACCCCCCAGGGTGGAGTCCTCTCACCGCTACTCTGGGTTCTTGTCATGAACGGCATACTCTCTAAATTGAAATCAAGTGGAGTAAGGACAGTAGCCTACGCTGATGATCTTGCATTACTAGCGACTGGCAGATTCCTACCCACTATCAGTGAACAAACAGAATACGCCCTCTCGTTGGTAAGCAAATGGACTAAGAACTGTGGACTGACAGTCAATCCAGCTAAAACAGAACTAGTGCTATTTACTAACAAACGCAAAATACCCGATTTTAATATACCTTCAATTAAAGGCTGCCCTCACAAAATCTCTTAAATAAGAAACTAAACTGGGGCCTGAACACCAAAGATAGATTCAAAAAGGCTTCGACTGCCTTTTACTCCTGCAATAGAATTTTCGGGAAAACCTGGGGACCGAACCCTAAAATTATCAGATGGATGTATTTGGCAATATTTAGACCAATACTAACCTATGGTAATTTGGTATGGTTTAAAAAAGAACACGAACCTGAAAACTTTGACAAAAGTTAAAAGACTAGCGTGCACTGGCATTACGGGGGCAATGAGATCCACTCCAACTGCGGGACTGGAAGTTATACTCGATATTATTCCCCTAGACCTCTTTGTTGAAGAATCTGCGGCCAAAAGTGCCCTGAGACTTAGTCAAACTAAAGTCTAGAAAAATAGTTCCATAGGACATGTCCAGATCCTTCATAAAGTTATGGGTCATAGTACTACAACAGACTATAAAACACCCGAACTTGATTTTCACAAACCATTCCAGGCTGCCATCCCAAGCAGAGAGGAATGGATAGATAATATACCGTACTCCAGTGAGTCGTCAATAGCTATATCTATACTGATGGCTCTAAAATGGACACTGGTATAGGAGCAGGCTTCTATTCCGAATCTCTCAAGTTAACCGCCTCGCTTAGGCTTCCAGACTACAGTAGCGTCTTCCAAGTGGAGGTCCTGGCAGTGGCAACAGCTGCTAAAAAGGTATCAATGATGGCGATACCACGAGCTGATATCACCTTTTACATTGATAGCCAAGCGGCAATAAAAGCGATTACTGCAACTGAGGTAAAATCTAAGCTTGTTTCATGCTGCCGCGAAGAGCTCAAGGTTCTTGGCGCACAGCACAACATTAGACTCTGCTGGGTCCCGGGCCACAGCGATATACTAGGCAATGAGAAAGCCGATGAATTAGCAAGATTAGGGTCAAGGACGTAAGCCAAAGAATAACTATCAAGGCCGATGAAAGGTGGAATCTTCTTGACACCTGCGGCACAAAAAGAAAGATCTGGCCCTGTTTTAACAAACAAAGAACGGGAAAAATTATGCAGCTACACAAGGGATCACTTCGATCTCTTGTAAGCATAATCACCGGACATAATCTGTTAGGTTATCATATGAAAAAGATGAGAATCAGTTCAGATGATCTATTCAGAGGATGCGGTGACGAGGATGTGCATGAAGACACTTCGTACTTTCTGTGTCACTGTCCCGCACTTTCCCACCAAATCAAGAAACTGCTTGGCAACTTTTTTTTCGGAGATTTAGAAGAACACTCTAGGGTAGGTAGGAATGGCTGTCCTACTTCGCGCAGGACACAATTAGCGCTGAGTGCGCCGTTTTGGTACCATACCTCGTGAGATTCTAAATGGATTTGAAAGTGGGTTCTGGATTATGTATGTTCCGCACACACAGTCCTATATATGAATTGGTATTATTCTCCTACCCTACGGCCTATTATCTCATAGTGTCATTTAATGAGGGAGAAATAAAGAGGGGCGGGAGGTGCTAAAGCCACTTTGTATTATTGAGGTAAGAGATCAAATCTTTGATCTTGAAATCTGCGAGTTCCTCAATGCCGTTGAAGAATTCTTTACCTAAATGGAGTGCTCTTTTCCTAGCCAGGGCTGGACAATGGCATAGAAAGTGTGGGACCGTTTCTTTTTCTTCCTGGTTCTCACAGCTACGGCAGAAAGAGTTATGTGGTATACCCAATTTTGCCGCATGCTCCCCTACAGGCCAATGCCCTGTGCAGGTAGCGACAATCCTGGCTATGTTATGCCTTGGTTTGGAAATTAAATTGATTGATTTTGGCTTACAAGTCAAGGCGGGCCAGATTTTCCTAGATATAACGCAGCTCGTTAAACTACTCCACCTATGATTTGCTTCTGATGTGTATTTGATCAGGATATTGCCCTTCACAACTCCAAGAGGAGCATATACTCTCACTGCCAATGAGTTGTGAAGGGCTGATCCTTGCCTGGCTAGCTCATCTGCTTTCTCATTTGCCTCATAGCCCCTATGGCCCGGTATCCAGATTAGAGTGACGCTCATATCAAGTTCCTTGAGAGCCTCTTTGCATTGCTTGACCAGTTTAGAGGATGATAAAGCAGAATCTATGGCTTTAATAGCTGCCTGACTGTCTGTTAGTATAGCTACATTTTGGTTCTGTCGTATGTTTTTAAGGGCTTTACAAGCTTCCCTTATCGCTAGCAATTCTGCCTGGAATACGCTGGCAAAGTCGGGAAGTCTATAGGATTTTGAAATCTCAAGAGATTCACAGAAGACACCTGCACCAACACCGCATTCCATCTTTGAACCATCCGTGAAGATAGTTGTGTCGAAGTCTTTCGTCACATCACCTTCCTCCCAGTCGATTCTTGACGGGAGCAAGACTCTAAACTTCTTTGAGGTGTCTAGGGTAGGGATGCAGTAATCGGTGGTTGTGGATAGGATGTCTGATGGTATAAGGCTTGTTTGGTTGCAGTGCCCGTAGGATCTAGATTTCCAGCAGCCTATTTCTTTGAGTCTCAAGATACTGCAGGACACCTGATATTTAATAAAGAGGTCAATCGGAAGAAGGTCCAGGATGACGTTAAGTGCATCTGTTGGGCAGGACCTGATTGCCCCTGATATACCTACGCAAGCATTTCTCTGCACCTTTGTAAGGTTTTTTACTATGTAAGCTTTGCTGAGAACGGGCCACCACACAATGGAACCATAAAGAAGTATCGGTCTTACAACCGCCGTGTATCTCTCTAGTACGCCAGGTTCTAGCATCCTGAACTTCATCCAGGCCTCTAAATGGCTTGACTAACTGAACACATAGGTTTTTCTTATTAGCTTGAGTAGCAATACTCGCGGGTATCACAATGGATCTGTATTGATCTAAGTGTGACGGTAAAAACATCAACTGTCAGCCCCTAAACCTAACCTAACCTATCCCTTTGTAATTTGTAAAACTTCGGCTTACAGCGCCAAACAGGAGAGTTTAGAGAAGTTTGCGTTGAGTTTAGACTTCCGGGTAGGTATTTGGGCGACAGAAAGCAGGAAACATCCTTTTCTTAAACTTCTGGGACAATGTCAAACTCTTTTTAGAAGCTTGGCAATCATTTCTATCTTCTACTCTCTTGGGAAGTCTTCGGTCATGCAGCCTGGATACAGGAGTGCTTTTTCTTCTTTTAGGTATTTTCAATTCTAGAGCTTCTAAATCATTCTAAAGAATGAACACATCATCTGGTTGCAACGTCTCCATAAACAAATGTTTTTTTACCAAGTATTCGTTAACAACATTTTTGGAAACGAATATAAGCTTCGCATCACAAAACCTGCCTATTCGCAAAACAAACAAAAAAATAACAAATAAACTAGTTTAGCTGCCCTTAAGCTTTAAGAGCTTATTTACTTAAGTCAACTTAAATTTATTTCACAGTCTGGTATAAAAACTTGTCTTACAAGTTCTAGTTTCGCTGTTGAATACATAGAAAAAACTGTTTTGTTTTGAATTTGAATTAATATTCAATTTAAGTCGATGAATAGTAAATGAATGTGCTTCTTGTCAGTTTGGTTTTTGTTTTGATAAACAATTCGTGACATAAATATTAAAATTTTGTTTCAATTTAATGTCGATTGCTTCTAATGTCTATATGGATCTACAATAAAAATTTTATAGTTTTTTTGTTTGTCACTCTTTGTTTTGACAGCATGCTTATTTCCGAAGTCCATTTCCGGTTAATTTGAATGTTTCTTTTTCTGTTTCTATATTTGTAACACATTTAATGACAATGAACTGTTTACAATGTAAACTTAAAATGGAGTAAGGAGAGTTTAAACAATTTGTCTGTTAAAACAAAGTAAAGAAATGAATGCATACAAGAGAAAAACTGTAAAACCTGAAATAGTTTACCACTTTTACTGCTTGTTTTTACTCTCTAGCCAATATTTACCGTTTGAAAAGTATGCCTCCACCTTGAACTGTTTTATTTAACCGGCTATATTTACTGTTTGCCTACTTATAACAATCTGCCGGTTTTTCCCATACCACAATGGAAGAGCAAACAAACACACAGAAGAAAAAAAAAACGCATAAAATACGTAAGATACCTATATTTAATATTTAATCAAGTGAAAATCTACACTCTCTCACGAACTTCGCAATCTTCAAGCTGTGGACAAAGCCGTTGGATAAATAATGATGAACGGACCCTCAATACTTATGAAATCTGTTTTAGGTTTCTTTTTTTTCCTGCTGTTAGTTCTAGGAGCCCTATGTAACCTGCAGAAACTGTTCATGTTCGCTAATAAAAACGAAAAAAAAAGCAACAAGTGCCAAGAATTCCTCCCCTCATCCGGTTTTAAATGCAATCAAATAGTATGGAGGGGCCTCTCACTTTACCTTCTCTCATGGGCTTAGCTATCGGGTTTCATTTTTAAAATATTGTAAACGTCAGTCTTTCTATGGGAATTAAATTTTTTGATTCTTCGTTTTCTTTTATGTATTTTTTTTTTCTTTTTTTTTTCAAAGGAGGTATATTTTTGCTTCGAAGCGAGATCGGAAAAATGAAATAGATACCTGCCTTGTTGCAAGAAGATAGCTAGATACTCGCGTGTAGGTAAAATACCCGCTTTGAAGAAATACAAAATGTTAAAGTTGGTTCCTTCTACATTTTTAGAGAAAAAAAAAGACAGGCGCGGAACTTCGGCACACATTTTCATAGTAAAAAATTAGGTCAGCCGAAAAACCTGTTTTGTTTTAAACATTTTTTAACTTTGGCTTCTTGTGTGAGATTGGGAAGATAGACAAATAATAATTAGCATGAGTTTTTGGTTAAGCAACTAAACTGTCCAGATTGGAAGCGCAGACGTCATTGAACAAGACTAAGAGAAAAAATGATAGATGTTCGATTTTGTAAAAAATGCGTGTATCAATAAATAAAACAGAAACACGTTTGCCATGCCCGAGGACTGACTAATGACAATTAGACGACCGATCGGGACGTTGAATTATTAAAAAAAAAATTATAAATTATACATAAGTCAGATATGCAAATGAGTTGAAAGCTTGTTTATGGATAAACGAATAAGTTTAAACGATGAGCTAAGCGGATCTACCGGTTTTATGACGTTTGCGAACTGCATTTTGAGCGGCTAACCAGATTATTGGTAGACAAAAGTGACTTTGTATATTTTTTTAAATTCAATATTTGAGTCTTTGTTTTAATTTGGTAAAAAAAAACAATATTTACAAAATTATATGATTTACTCTATCAAAGTAATCCTTTTGTCAGGCAATTCATTATTTTATGAAAAAAATATATTATATCAAATAATTCATTATTTTTAGGAAAATAATAATTTTTTTTTGTAATATCAAATATTTTAAGTTACTTACTTAGTTACTTACTTATGGTGACGCTACAGTCCAGATCGGACCAGGGCCTCACCCAACAAACTTCTCCAGCCAGCTCGGTCCTTTCCTGGCTGTCTCCACTTCCAACGCCAAGTTAGCTCAGGTCCTCTACCACCTGTGTGCTCCACCGAAGTCGCGGTCTTCCTCTTCTGCGACGTCCTTCCGGGTTGGATTCGAAGACTCTACGAGCCGGAGCATTATTTTCCATTCGCTCAACATGACCCAACTATTTAAGTCGTTGGACCTTTACTTTTCTGGCTAGGTCAGTGTCGCTGTACAGCTCGTACAGTTCTTGGTTGAATTTTCGTCTCCATTCTCCATTTATGCAGACAGGACCAAAAATCACTCGAAGAATTTTTCATGCCCATCAAGTTAGCACTACCACTTTAGAATTTTCAAAAAGTAATTATGCAATTAATTGTCGTGAATTTGTCGTAAATTTGTCGTGAAACAAAAAAATTTGTCGCGTACTTATTTTAAAAGTTAGCCCCTGGTAGTGCTAACTTGATGCGAAACTTAGCACTACCACCCCAGATTAGCTAAACTGGACATCCAAACCGAAAACTAAGTATGCAGATAATTGTCGTGAGTTGGCATAAAATTTGTTTCAAAAATGTATTTAGGGAAAAAAAACTTCATAAGTTAGTGCTAGGTTAGGAAATTTTCGAAAATCATCCCATATTCATAAACTATTATAAATATTTTGATTTATCTTGTCGATATTTATTGTATTATAACAAAATTTATTGTAGTGTTGAGCAAAAATTTGGAAAAATTGAAAATTTAGAAAAATTCCCTAACACGTGGTAATATTTAGTGATTGCAGAAAGGAATTTTTTTCTTTCGCTTCTTTTTAGCGACAAAAAACCCGACAGTTATCTGCATACTTAGTTTTCAGTTTGTATGTCCAGTTTAGCTAATCTGGGGTGGTAGTGCTAACTTTCGCATCAAGTTAGCACTACCAGGGGCTAAATTTTAAAATAAGTACGCGACAAATTTTTTTGTTTCATGACAAATTTACGACAAATTCACGACAATTAATTGCATAGTTACTTTTTGAAAATTCTTAAGTGGTAGTGCGGCGCAGTGTCATAAGTCCGTAGGTCATAAGTCCGTAAAGGACTTTTGACCCACTTAGGTGGGTCAAAACTTCATAAATCGATTATGAACTTATAACCCACGTAAGTGAGTCAAAAGTCAGCAAAAAAAGAGCCATAAGTTCTTAGAAAACAAATTTTAATAGATATGACAAAAATTAATAAAGTTTTTTTATTTTATGAACTAGACTAAAAAAAAAAAACAATAATTTATGAACCTATTATGATACGAAATAGAATTAAGACAAAATATTTCACTTTCTTTGTCACAATATGCTTGCAAGAGAGGCACAAAATTAAATTTTTTTTTTTATTGCTGTTTGAACTGCTCGTTGAATATTAATTTTTTTTCTTTTTGATGGTCAAACAAAAAATGTCCACACTTTTCTGTTATCGACCCTTTTAGTTGGTAAAAGTAATCTATTTAACTTTGAAAAAATAAAACGTTCTTCTGCGCAATGGGATGTCAAAGTTCGGTGGGAGTAGGGCATCCTATTAGCACAAGAATGCGAAGCGAGCGGAAAAAATTTTGCCCAAAAGAGAATCAATTTGGGATGTGAAAATAAAAAAATTCGCGCGAATTTTTTTATTTTCACACCCCATATTGATTCTCTTTTGGGCAAAATTTTTTCCGCTCGCTTCGCTCGCAATCTAACCAAATCGATCTTGAATCTTTTCTATCATTATATCCTCATCCTCAATCAAAATAAAAAAAAAGATGCTCAGAATGAATCATTGAAATGCAGCATCTGCTAATCTTCTATGCATTACAGGATGTGTAATTGTGTAGTGATTACTTTTTCAAATAGAACGAAACAGTAACAGCTTAGAAAAATTATTTGCTCGATAACTAAAATAAGCTATGATATTAATGAAAAAGATCGGTCGATTTTTCATTATTTTCAGAGTGTTGAGAACTGAATTCGGTATGACTGAGATTCTGAATGTTTACGGTCCTTTGTTTAAAAACAAAAAATCAGAGTCTTAAAAACTCGATTACTGAATGACTATAGCTATATGAAATTTATTTTAATTTTACGAATAACATTGCTCAGTACTTGAATTCTTATTTAATTTTGTCTCGGTTAAAATGGCAGTTTATTTCACGTTCGAAGAGGACTAGAACCACTAAATGATTAAAGAATTTAATTCCCACCGTACATGGTAACTAACCACACTTTACAAAAGTGGACCAAATCCTCACTCGGTGGAAACTAAATCCTTCAGTATAGTTAGTTCCCGTGGTGTTTTTTCCCTCCACCGCTCGCAATAAGCAAAAAAAAAAATAATCGATTTCAGTAACCGTAAGCTGGGGTCAGAATTCCATGACGTACTTTTGACTCACGTACGTGGGTTATAAGTTCATAATCGATTTATGAAGTTTTGACCCACCTAAGTGGACCACCATACATGAAGACCGGGAAGATGAGGGTTTTGTAGAGTGTCACTTAAGTCGCTCGGGCGAGGACTTTACTACTCAATTGCCTTCTAAGTCCAAAGAAGCAGCGATTGGCAAGAGTGATTCTTGTTGATAGCGGATCCCAGATAGACAAAGTCCTTTACTACCTCGAAGTTAAATCTGTCTATGTTGACGTTTGCTCCAAGACGTCGATGTTGGTAGTCCTTTCTTGTCGACAGCATTAACTTGGTCTTGCCCTCGTTAACCGCTATACCCATCTTCCTGGCCTCCGTCTCAAGGCTCACAAACGCTTCACTGACGCTTATGACAATTATGTCAATGTCGTCAGCGTATCCTAGTAGCTGGACGGACTTCTGAAAGATTGTGCCTCTGGTATTGACATTGGAGCTTTGCACAATCTTTTCAAGAACGATGTTGAAGAAATCGCATGACAACGCATCGCCTTGTTTTAAACCTTTTTTGACATCAACATCATTCCATTGTCATCTTACACAGACGGATGAGTTTTTCTGGGATGCCAAAACTAGACATTGCCTTGAAATCGATGAAAAGGTGGTAGGTATCGATTTGAAGTTCCTGGGTCTTCTCCAAGATCTGCCTCAGGGTGAATATTTTATCGATAGTGGACTTTCCGGGTCTGAAGCCACACTGATATTTTAAGTTATCGCAAAATAAAAACTAGGAGTCTTGCTCTAGGTCTTCGTAGCTAAACAAAAATGAAACTTAGAAACTGTCTATATCTTTTTGCTAGCGTTAATGTTGATATGTTTTTTAACACTTGATTTTGTATTATTATTGTTTATGGGCTATTAACTTTTGATTACAGTTACAAGTGTAAAGCCTAACCTAACTGATAATAAAGGCGAATTTCGCAATGCGTAACTACCTACGCAACCATGTGGAAATTAACAACCATAAAAACTTACGTATTATAACTACCGTGGTTGATTTTTCTTTCTATTTTCAATTGGATTATGCAAAATGGTTTAATACACTATGAACGATTACGATTGCGTAGGTGCTTAAAGGTTTAATTTACTTTGCATAGAAATAGGAAAAAGTGTTTTTAGACCAAAACTGACTTAATTGAAATAATCACACAGCTGCTTGCATTTTTTTTTTGTATCAATGTGTTTATAACATTATGTCTTGCCTGACGCAATATATTTTTTTCTTTAACAATACCTATATCCAACAATTTTCAAATATTTTTTTTTTATTTTATTTTTACAACTACTACTTCCAAAGACGTGATGATGTTACATTTTTTAAACAAAAAATCAATACAAATGTTGCTTATAGTTTCTTAAAACCAAAGGAATATTTTTCCGATTTGACTATACACTTCAAAAGATTTGAGACACTTAAACGCCTTTTTATGCTGTGGGTTTATTAGTGATTGAATACGAAAAGTATCATCCCACACAGTAAAGGAGGACGATTAAGACATTATGTCATTTCTGTTATAAAATGATTTATTGCTACACGTGTTGAACGTTGTTATATATAAATAAATCAAAGATGGTATCCGGTTTCGTGCTGAGCATACTTTCTGTATAAATGTTTAAAGCTTTGTTGACTTTGTTTTTGTTTGCAAATTGATTTTCTTAAGTTGCTAAGGTTTTATAGACAGAAAATGAACCAATGAATTCATAAATTGGAACATTGACACACATTTTCTACTAAATGGATTAGACCCAAATTTTATGTAGGTTGGTGGAGCAGTTAGGATCTGTTTTTGATTCACAAAATCGATCGATTGTGTTATGACTAGAACCGCAAAATTGTTCGTACCTGCGCAATTTTTTTTGTTTTTTGTTGTTCCTGGATGTGTTTGCCAAAATCAAATATATTGCTAACATTTTCCAAAATAATTTCGAATTGTTTGCTTATTCACCATTTTCGTGGTATTATTTTGAAGTTAACCGTTTAATTTAAGTCCTTTTTGGTTAAGTTTTTGATAGCAAACATACAAATATTATCTTCAATGACAAATGTTCCTTATGCATTTTTCCTCGGTATTTCCTCATTTCTCAACTAGCTGACCCGACAACCTTCGTCTCGCCTCAGAATCAGTTTATATTTTCTTATAAAAACTTGGAAAAACAAACAAAAACAACAAACTTTCTGCATTTATGTGCACCTATCGAATAGTTGTTTGTTGTTTTTCAAGTTCAAGCAACCCGTATAATAAAACGGTCCGATGGACTGGACATGCCCCATTTATTATTTATAAAGAAAGAGTGAGTGATCAAACTTTAATCTGAACGCCAATTGAACGCTTTTATTGACCTCTGCACATTCGAAAATTATAAATTTGAAAGCTGGAAGTTATTTTCACCATTAAAGTTAACAACGGTACCTGCAAAGTGTCATTTTACTTGTTGAAACATTTAAGTGCATATTCGTTTTGTTAACTAAATTCGATAGTAAAAAACTTTTCTGTTATCCTCTTGATAAAATCCTTTTCTGATGTAAGAAAAAATATGGCCAGTCAAACGTCGACCGTTTAAATGCCAAAATTCAAAAATGTCGAACTATCAGAATGCCGATTCTTTAAATGTCGATTTTTAATATCTAAGCTCTTAAAAGGTCGATAATGGGTTAGTGAATTATGTTCATATTTGTCCATGTATCTTACGTGATGTTCTCGCATAAAATTAGACGATTGATCAACTATAAACGTTTAAGAGTTTTGAAAAATACAATTCAAAACTTGAAACCAAAGAAAAGAAGCCAAGTCATCGCCTCTCAGAGTTAGGTAACTTGTTGCCATGAAATCCGTGTGGCTAACGTTTTGCCACTGTTATGAAAATATTTAATGGAAAATCTCAATTTCGAACTATTATTTTCGAAACCCTGTTCACAAATAATAGGGTCCCTTCTAAAACTAAAAAAAAACTAGTCGAAATCGAAACAGTTTTCGAAGGTCGAGTCTTTTTTTCATGATACGAGATTCACATTCAACAACATGTTTATCAACTTCTGTCGTGTTGGCGGAACACGTGTAATTTTAAAACCACTGTGAACCCACCTTAATTCTTAATGACAGTTCTTCGCGAATACACCCTGAACACAAAAGCTGTGATTTGACATTGCAGTTGTTTTTGTTTAAATAACCTCACTTTTCTTTAGTTTCAATTTATTATTTTTAACAATTTCTGTTCAAAATATGTATTTAAATAATATGCAGTCACTGCACATCTCCCAAAACACTAATTGAACTGGGTGAGTTGTCAACTATTGGGTAATCAAGAAATCAACTTGGTCTTGAAAAAACAGTTTTCTATTTTTTCTTGCTTAATCCAGTAAAAACAGTTCATTTTTTTCAAAGTAACATAATTACAAATTTAATTTTAGACTGACTGTCTGGCATAAAATCATTCTAACTTTATTTTCTTCTTTTCTTCCAGTGCATCTGGTACAAGTGCAGTTGCCATCGACAACAAAATCGAACAAGCTATGGTAAGTGCAAAAAATATATCAATCAATCATTAACAAAAAAGTCCATTAAATCTGAACAAATTCAACCTACCAGAAAACATGCACAGAACTTAAATATTTCTACGCTGACATGCTTAACGAAAAAATCCATTAAAACAAAACAATGACTTATGACAGACCTGCCCCTTCCTTTTGTTAAAAGAAAGATAGATTATTTAATATCTCCACTGCATTGCATAAAACAATTCTCATATGACAGCCGAACGATTAATCTACAATCAAAACGCTATTATAGCTTCAAAGTAAACAAAATGCGACCATTTTATGTGTCATATTTACGAGTGTCTATAAAAATAGCAGAGACAAAAGGGGAAACATCCATGTTTTCCGCGTTTTATTTATGTTTTAACTATCTCCAAAGATATTCCTCTAATGGCACAAACTTAGTCTCCATTAAACCATTAAATTGCAGCAAAACTTCCGTCAATTGAATTCAAAAATAATATTTTATATCTCTTCGCATCTGGCTTGGATCAGATCAGATCGAATCGGAGTGCTTTGGTTCGACAATTGTGCTTCTTTTTTCTATACGCGCATATATAGTCATCAGAGGCGATGACGGCCAACATGACGGAGACGAGTGCGACGACCACACGAGAAGGCAAAACAACTTGATTTATTATTATCGCTCCTTTTCATACCGACCACAATAACAGCACACAAATTGGATGCAAGTGAACTGCAGCACATGTATGCCACATGCACGCAATGCTTGAATAATAATTTTTTTCTCTCCCTGTAACTGCCCCATGGTGTTGCTGTTTTGGTCAGACAATCGAAATAACTAATCAGCGATCTGGTTTGTAGAGTTTTCTAGAAATAAAAACTCATCCCCTAGCCGTGTTCAACATTAATCAAATTTAATGGAAAACCGGCCGACGCATCACAGACATTACTTTGAAAAACGCAGTATGCGTTAATTCAATAAATGCCACGCAAATAAATTGGCTCAATTGAGCAGCGCACACTATTGACGGACAGCATTGGTCGACCATGTCGTTGTGCATCGTCATCGTCGCCATCATTGAGTGCTGCCACAGCGACGCACTGATCTAAAAATAGAAAGCGCCCACTGTCATTTTACCACATATTGTTGTTGAAGTGATCCCTAATTGTGGCATACTAGTTCTGTGTGGTGGCTCCGGGTCATTTCTCTTCAGGATCTAGAACTTTCGAATGTACAAAATTGCACACAAGAGAAATCAGGCGTAGCATACTTTTTCGACATCACTCGTCCACTCGGGCGTATACGTAACCTTTTTTTTTTTCAATATTTTCCTATTCTTTCGATGGTCTCGAACGGATGTTGACTTTTCCTTATTAAATTTTAAAGCCATAACGTTTCGTTTTCTTTGAATGACATTCGATTCACATCACATCGCACATCCTTGTTTGTTTTTTTTTTGTGACTTTATCCATAAAGAGCGGCCGTCCTCATCCGGAATGATGATTTTCTCACATGCCTTCACCTTCTGCATGAACTAGTTAATTCTTCGTGAAAGATTCGAGATTGAAGTTGGACGCGATGAACTGTCCGGTTTTTTTCTTTTCGTTTTCTTTGTGGCCGAATGAAGATTGATAACGCTCTGTCTGAGGACGTTGTGGCGTTCGGTGAAGGTTGAAGTGCAGTCAGTGAGCTTGTAATGATATATAAACAATGATGACAGCAACTCAACTGCTGGCTTATCCGCTGCTGCCTCTGGATGATCGTTATTGTTGGAATTGATTTGGACGTGAATGTGTTTCTCGTCTGAATAAAGAAATCGATAGAAGCGGACGCGCACATGCGCTTGTCTGCTGACATACTATCTATTCATATTCTTTTTTTTTCAATTCGAGGTCAGTGAAACGAGATTAATGTTTTTTTTTGTTAATAAACAAAAATGTTATAAAAATTAATTTGAACATTTCGCCATAAGGGGGATTAATTTGTTTTCACCAAGTTCTTCTGGTGTTCCTGACACTCTTGTCAGTACAATGTTCTTTTTACATTTTTTATTATTACAAAATAATGAACTTTATGGATTAAGAAATAAACGAAAAAGTTGTCTAGAACTTGTTTTATAATCTTGCAAATCTTGTGAAGCATTAGTTTCATCACTCTCTCAAATGCTATGCATGATTTTTCTAATAACTATGAAGTCCTCACTTTTATTGCTTTATCGTATGCAGAAAGTTGTTAAAGCCAAAGGCTTGACGGAAAATTAAATTTTACGATCTAATGAGGGGTAATTAACGTTTTTAAAATGAAGCTCAGTTATTGAGTATTGGTGATGTTGATGATATTGGTATTCTATGCAGCGTTTTATTGTTCGAATTCACTTTTACATAAAATAATTTTAATGAAAAATAAAAGTGCATGTTTAAGTTGTAAAAATCAACTTTCAGTTGAAGACAAGTTCTGCCTTTTTAGTATAAAATAAAACGTTGAAAAATTTTAGTGCTTTTTGCTGCAGAAGTTGTATAAAATTGCAGTTAAATCATCTGTTGTTTGAATGTATAAAATATTTTGTACCGAAATCGAAAAGTAAAAAAAAAAAAACATCGAAAACTTAATATCATGCAAGTTTATAAAGGTTTAAAAAAAGTGAAATCAATTTTTGTCCGAAAACTGTTGTTCGAATTGACGTTCAAGTGCTTCAACCACCAACATTTTTTGTCTGAAGGTTTTTTCACGAAAAGACTTCTTGCAATTTGGAAATTATTTTGCTGGATACCTTATTTCGTCCAATAGTGTGAAAAAAGTTAAGTGAGGGTTTGACAAAAATATAATATATATTGAAAAATATAGGCTCGGCTGCAATCAACTAAAATTGCGTGCTCTTCTTGACAGCCAGAACAATCGGACTAAATGGTGTTTGGTTTGAGAATAAAACTCACCAACACTATTTTTCCATAGCTGAATCTGGTCTTCAAAATCAATTATTGGTTCAAAAGTTCCTAGACCCTAGCAGCCCTATTATTAAAAAAATGTCTATTCCACTCTTCTTTCACGGTCACCTAACCCATAGAATATAGTTAATCCATGCGTTAAATTTTTCATTATTAAAAACAATTTGTTCCCGAAATAGTAAAGTGACATTCACCAAAAATTCTCTCTGGAAATTTTGCTGTCAAGTAACTCTTATGATCAAAACAGCTGATAGGACCTCTAAATTCCTTTGGAGCCGAGTAAAACAAGTTGGACTATGCAATAAAGCATCAACTATCAGCGAAATGACCTTAATCGAAAATTCACCTCTGTAGATGATCACTATTTCCCTGCAATGGACCTCTATCAAGGAAAAGAATACTGTCAATAAAATCTAACTGTGTCGACTTGGATGGTATTCATCCAAAATTTGTTAGAATGTTGCTTCCATAATATTCTTCCTTACATTGCTTTCAAATTTAATACCATTCTTATGTCATCGGTCGTTCCAGACCAATAGAATCAGGCTAGAATATCACCAATCCCCAAGAACAGTAGTTGCACTGAGTTTCATCCAATTGCGATGCTCACATTTTTCTCTGAGACATTTGAATGTATTTTTGGTAAGCAAATTAAACAATTTATAGAATCTAAAGAAGAATTTAACAGGCTTACAATCAGGTTTCCGATCTAACCACAGCTGTACAACTGCTCTAATAAATGTTACTGATAGCATACGACAACTATTGATTGAGATGAAGTGATTTAGCTAACACTTGTTGATTTATCGAAAGCATTTGATTCATCCTTTGCTCCAAGCTTGTAACACTTTTCAATTTTGCACACCACTCTGCTAATCTTATCAAGTGACTTCGGACTTTATGGAAACAAACATTGGTGTCCCTCAAGGTTCGATACTTGGTCCCTCTTTTTCTCCATGTTTAGTAATGATCTTCCTCAATTTTTTCAAAACTGTCTTTTCCACATTTATGCCGATGACGTTTAACTCTACATTTCATTTCCAATTATTGGTCTTAATGAAGATGGAGTTCACCGAATGAATGAAGATCTGATGGCCTTATGGAAATGGTCTAATAAAAATGGACCTTTATTGAATCCTGCAAAGACATAAACATTGCAAATATATAGCATTAACTTAATACACTGCTTCTACCCATTCTATTGGATGGTGCCTCTATCGAAGCTGTCTGTAAAGTCAAACTTTTAGGCATTGTTATCAAAAGCAATCTGTTAAAATGAAGCTTGTTAGGGCGCTAATTGTACATATAATCTCATATGGTCGTGAGTTGTTTGCTAAAACTGATGCGAATTCAATGCGCAAGCTTAATATTGCGTTTAATTCGGTTGCCAGATTAGTAAACGGGCTCCGAAAAGTTATGACCATGTATCGAATCGCCTCAAACGATTTTAAATTCTAAAATTTACTAATATTTTAATTAAAGAGCTTGTATGATGGTTTTCAAGATAATTTCAACTTAACAACCTTCATATTTATTTAACAAAATTACGTTCTCTCAATGCATCCGTACATGTACTATAACAAAAAGGCAGTTTTTCACGCACGCAATAAGTCTCTGGAACCAGCTACCATATACCTTAAAGAATAATATTAAAAGAATAACTGTCGTTGATACTAAACAACCGATTTGTCGTTGTCTCTGTTATATGATATGGCAATTGATTGTGACGCCATTTAATAAACCGACAGAGAAACAGTTTTTCTCACATTTTTTGTATTCCTTCGCTAAACCACTCTTCACGGTGGAATAAGTTAGTAATGTCAATTAAGACAAATTTAATTTTTTAAATATTGTTTTATTATTATTATTTTCTAAAATTATTGATTTAATTGAAAAAATTTATAAGAAACATCAAAGCGATATTTGAAGATCTATCGATTGATATGCATACAAAAAAATCATTATTCTGATTTTGTTTTTCAAAAACTCTAAAACAGTAATGTTGTTTTTTGAAAAATCTATGTTTTTTGCCTCAGCATGAATGACAAAATCGAACATCAACTATTTAGTCTCCAAGTTATAGTTAAAGTCATAAAAAATATCACCCAACACCTCAACCATTGACATTTATGACTTTTTGAATAGGAAATTATATTTTATTGTAATTTTTGCATTTCAAATGTGATTTCCCACAGTTGCAGCTGTTTAAACGTCAAAGTACCTACTCAAATTACTAATTAAAACCTCAACACCTTCTAAAAAGTTTTATTTAGAAAAATGATTTACAACTTCACTTTTCATGCAATTTAAATGCTAATAAAGCTTGTTCCTTCACTTTGAACTAAACAAAATGTCAAACCCAGAAGAAGAAAAGCTATAAAACATTATTCTCATGACGTCACAGTCATTAATCTCCAAAGTATTTTGAGAACAAAACAATTTAATGCAGTTATCAGTTTTTAAAATAATTATATTCATCAAATGGCAAAGTCTGGCTTTAATTTTTAAGTAGGTTGTAGTGTTTATCAAAACCACCGAAGATAAATCGACTTGACGCAATAAAAAGTAAAAAAACAAAAAAAACATCATTAAACAGGTTAATTGCATTCACGTTCTACGTCAGTGCATTGCTACGGACCAAAAAAAAGGCAATTACAAACATTTTGTTCAAGTTTCTGGTTGAATTTCCAACACGAATGATATTTTAAATAAATTGTTGGTTTCATTATTTATTTATGTTCAGATTTATGCTGGCAATAGGTCATTTTTTGAAAATTGAAATTGAGCTAATAGTCGATTTTTGGGTTTTGGCTCACGTTTTTGCTGTGGCTGGAGGGGTTTTGAAAGTCGAAAACCTTGAATTCTCAAATGTGATCGTTGCCATTAAAGTCAAATTAGATTGCTGTCTGTTGCTCACATGATGGAGTGTTGGTTTCAAATGATTGATTTTGGTGGCACATTTTGCATTCGACTGAACATATGTGAGAGTAAAAAAGTGTTCAAATCAAATTCGAATTAAAATTAATTACCTCTTCTAGGTGTGTGAACAACCTCCAAGGTGCAGTGTTTTCTCGGGTAAAAGTACTTTATAGGCTTTGAATTACACGTGTGTGTCTATTAATGTTTTCTTTTCGAAAACATTTTATGTGGCGGCTCAGACAGTAACCAAGCGCTGTAGTGATATGTTAAACTGATACCGCAAAACCAACGACACACCCGCATTAGCGCAACAAAACCGCAAAGACATTGTCGTCACGTCGTCTTTCGCCGCGACACGAAAAGAAATGAAAAAAATATGAAGAAAAAGAACTTTCTCTTCGTTCACGCAAATGTGCGTAACCTTGCCTCTTGCCTCCTACACACTCTTGCCAATGATACAAGACACAAAACATCAAACACAACATGGTTTATTTTTAATCCCTTGCGGCTTAAAGACGCGATACATGTTGTTTCCAGTTCAATTGATTTGTATGATGCCAACACAATGCAGTTGGATAGAGGCGGAGGGTAAGTGTTGCCAGTTTGATGATTGGCGGAAATTTTCAAAGAGTTGTAGCATTGTTGTTGCTCATAGAAGTCATTGAAGCTTAAATTGTTCAAAATAGCAAATATGCTTTCGTTAATTTTCCTTTGTGGTCTTTATGTTGGCTGCCGTGTAGTGAGTGTTGTGTTTTTGTTGTTTTTGTTTAATTTCGCCGTTCTTTCCATAAGGTGGTGCTACAGTCCAGGTGAAACCAGGGCTTCGTCCAACAAGAGTCACAAGCTTGCTCGATTCATGTGTCTAGCTTTGCAAGCAAAGTTTAAGGGCCCTTAACCACTTGTGTGTCCTAACCGTGGTCTGCAACGTCCTTCAATATTATGCTTGGAGGCTTTCCAGACACAAACGGAATGTCTTTTTGAATGATTCTGCCTCTGGTTTTTACGTTAAAAAATGTTATTCAAGCTCGATGTTGAAGAAGTCGCTTGATAATGCATGGACTGGTCAGAACATGATAAAGGGTTTTTCAATAGGGACGCTACGAAAGTTTTCTTAAATAAAACAAAAACGGTTTGGATATCAATGAAATTCTTTATTCCTGTGGAAGTTCATTTGCATGGCCACCACGGGCACGCTTGCAGAAGTCCAGACGCTGAACCCAATTTTCGACGGTTTTCAAGCATAAATCGGCCGATACTGCTGCAATTTCACGTTCGATATCCGTACGAAGTTCATCAATCGTCGCTGGCTTGTTGGCATAAACCATAGATTTGACGTAGCCCCACAGGAAATAGTCTAACGGCGTTATATCGCATGAACGAGGCGGCCAATTCACAGGTCCATTTCTGGAGATAATGCGCTCATCGAACTTTGTTCTCAATAATTCGATTGTTTGGCCCGCTGTGTGACATGTGGCACCGTCCTGTTGAAACCACATATCTTCCAAGTCCATATCATCCAATTCATTCCAAAAATAATCGGTTAGCATTGAGCGGTAGCGATTCCCATTCACAGTAACGTGCCGGTCTTGATCATCACGGAAGAAGTACGGCCCAATGACACCACCAGCATGTAAACCGCACCAAACAGTGATTTTTTCGGGATGTAATGGTGCCTCGTGAAGCACATGTGGATTGCTGCCTGACCAATAACGCATATTTTTCTTATTGACGAAGCCATCCAGCCAGAAATGAGCCTCATCGCTGAAGATGATTTTTCGATGAAAATCCACATCATTTTCAAGTTGTTGATCAGCCCAATTCACGAACATACGACGCTTCTGGTGATCAAGCGGCTTCAGTTCTTGCGTCAATTTGATCTTGTAAGGATGTTGGCCAAGATCTTTTCGCGAAATTCGCCACAACGACGTCACAGAGATGCCCAGCGCTTGAGAACGTCGTGGGAGAGACTGATTTGGATCTTCCGCAATTGATTCTCGACATTACGGGCACTTCTTTGTCATACTGGCACGGGAACATTTTGTACTTAGCCTGTAGATTCAAATTTTTCCACTAGACGCTCAATTGTTGATCTGGCAGGACGATTATGACGACCATAAATTGTACGTAGCGCCCTTAAAGTGTTGACCACTCGGTAGTAAATTTTAATAATGTCGACTCGTTGTTGGATCGTATACCTTTCCATGATGAAATGGCAAACCTTACTGAAGAGAAATGTCAAGAGAGCGGGAAAAAATATGGCGTCGTTTGCTGTCCCTATTGGTCTACTTTTGTAGCGTCCCTATTGGAAAACCCTTTATAATGAACTTGGTTTCCCCATCGCCATCTTGCAAAATCGGACGAGTTCCACGGGTGTGCCAAAACAAGACATTGATCTATAAAGTTGATTTCTAAAAACACGAATATTGCTGACATAATAAGGTACTTGTCGGATTGCAGTACATTGGACTTATGTTGCCTTACCGTGATAGTTTTCATTCATGTGGCAACGATTTCAAACCACAATTGCCCTAAAACTTAAACTTCCCTTATAGGTGCAATCATTAAGGTTAATTCGAATCTAACTACGAACTCAATGAATTCATTTATAGGATCCAAAATCGCGTCAAAACAAATGCGTACAATTGTGCAAAATAAATTATTCTCGCCCACAGAACTGTTTCGTCTAAAAACAATTAATTAATTCATTACACATCCCTGCTGGCAGATGCATTGCAATAAAATTGCATCCCAAACAGTTGACGTTCATCCGTTGTCTGCAGTTGCATGAAGCTTAATATAGCAAAGCCCCTAAGCCGCCAGGCCGCCGATCATCCATCACTGTAACTCATAGAGTTTCGCGCGCTCTTTTTGACCTAAAAACAATAACGTGTTAACTGTATAAATAAGCCATTACATCGTTGCTATATACACATCCGGCAGTTTTCAGCCTTTTTTATTTATGTTTATAGGCTCAAATAGACACAAAACCAGGATAAACTGGTATGAAGAACGAATAAACAAAATTACAAAGAGAACTCGGCTCGTAAAAAGCTGAGTTGTAAACAAATACAAAACGAACATTTGGTACACATTCGCTTATGCCTTCAATTGACCATAGTATTAAGCTTTTTTTCTATCTTTTTTTTTGTACAAAACTGCAGTAAGGTAAATTTGGACTAAAGTAGGTCATCGAGCGTTTTCTGTTTTAATGTATAATAAAATAGTACTGTAGATAGTTTTGAAACGAACATTGCTGCCATTCTCTTGTCACACACATTCATATGCACTGTTTGCTTTTGCTTGCAGGCGCAATGCTTTGCTGCTTATGAAAAACCAGAGAACCTGGCAAAAACATTGACTCTATTTAAATTGAAACACATAACATTATTGTACATCGTACAATGTTTATGTGAAGCTTTGGTGTGCTAAAGACGGTGGGATTGTCTGCTTTGTCCATTATGCTTATTTGTTTGTGTGTATAGAGCATAACGTCCTTGGGGGTTTCTTGTTTTATGGACGGAGCATACAGTATTTATGACATCTTTGTTATGCTTAGTTTGGTTTTTACAAATGGATTTATGATTTTGTGAGATAGAAGAGGCATTTTGAATATTTTCTGAAACTGAAATTAATTAAGAAAATTATTTTTGACATTTGAGAGAAAATACATATTATATTCTTTTAGAAATCTAATTTGAATAAAAATGTATTCCCGCAGAACAAAATATACATACATATATGATAGTTACAGCTAAATATTGTATCAATGTTAAACATGCTTGCTAGCTGTCTCCAATTTCGAACGCCGAGTTGGTTGAGGTCATTTTTAACTTGCATCCCTCTGGGGTGGATTCGAAGACTTTGCGGACATCGTCTCCACGTGCCCTAGCCATCTGAGTCGTTGGATCTTTACTCTTTAAGCTAGGTCAGTGTCGCTGTATAACCCAGTTCGTGGTTAAATCTTCTCTTCCATTTACTGTCGATGCAGCGAGACCATAGATTTTCGGTAGAACTTTTCTCTGGAAACTAAGCCATGAAAGATGGTAGGTGTCCATTTGGAGCTCTTGGGTTTTCTCAAGGACCTGCCGAAGTGTGAATATTTGATCGATGGTGGACTTTCTTGGTCTTAAGCCACACTGATATGGCTATCATGAGTTTGTTAACAAACGGTTTCAAACGTACTGCAGTAAAGATTTTTATAGGCGATGTTTAGGAGACTGATGCCTCTGTAGTTGGTTCAGTTTAAAGGGTCTCGGGTTAAACAATGCTAATGTTTCATTCATCGAGGATGCTCTATCCCGACCATATTCTGCTTATGAATTGGTGCTTGTTCCTTACCGACTAACCGCAACGGCCGCTTTGAAGAGTTCGGCAGTGATTGCGTCAGCTTTGTTGTTCAGCTCAGATATTGCTGACTTCACTTCTTCAAGGTTCGGTAGAGCGAAATTTTGGCTTGCGTTGTCGTCTTCATTGAATTTTTCATATTGCCTGACAGCGCAATTTTATTCGTCATCGCAGTTGTTCAGTCTACAGCAGCGGTCATCCCATATCCTCAACATTGTCTATGACTATACTACTATATTTCTTGGTCTCAAGCTCGTGCATGGTCATGAGTCATTCGTTTTACTTTTAAGTACAAATTTCGATTCATACTCCCTCTTTTGCCCGCATTTTTTTCATAAAACCAGCGTGGCACTGATGGCTTCCTGGCAATTCTGTCACTGGTTCTCAATACTCGATGCTGGCTGAAGCTGACTTCTCATGAGGTTACTTGACACTTGTTCGGAAAAGTTACTTGCTGTCTCTTGCAATTGTTGCCGTCTGACGTCATACTTTCTTCTAGCTCTTCATATTTTGGGCGAGGTAGCAAGTAGTCCGAATCAATGCTACTCTGGGAGGTTCGGAAATCAAATGATGCCTGAAGAGTGTCTTGCGTCGATCGCAATATGATCAATAAAATCTATAAAACTAGTTCTTTTAATAAAGATACCAAGAAGCAGAAATATCTAATTTAAATAATTTTTAATACCTAAGAGTCAGATATATTTGTCTAGCTATAATACAAATAAAGACACTTTCTTTTTAATATTTTCCTGTTGCTTAAAAATGCAAAAAAAAAAAATAACAAAAACAAGAGCTTATTATCTAACTTTCAAATAAACAAATGTTTTGAACCTTGGAATCATAACCTATTTTAATTAAAATGTTCGACACATAAAAATGAAAAGCTTTATAGATTAAGCCATTTATTGATTTTATTTTTTTTTGTCAACTAAAATTCGGTAACAGTTCCGCATTCATCTTGACACAAACAAAAGTCAATATTTTTGTTCAAGGCATTCACATCATCCGTCTTATAGACCGATATAACAATATTTATTTTAATTTCTGATATGAAACGTCAAAAAAAAAATGAAATTAAATTGCCAAAACATGTTCCTTATTTGATTTGAATCTACTTGACGAATAATCATTATTAAAATAATTACTACCTATTCAATAATCCTTGTTTACCATTTTGTTATTTTGATTGCGCTATTAGATAATATTTTCGTTATATCTGAAAGCCTTCAAAAGCAATCCACCCTCAATGGGGATATTATTTGTTACCAGTTTTGTCGCAATATGGACAATTCGTACCACCAAACAATGTTTTCGTTTTTGTGACAAAAACAAAAAAAACACAAACACAATATTTATAGTCCCATGAACTGCTTTGAAATATTTTGATAAGGCGAGAATAAATTAGCTCTGCAATTATCTGCCGTCTGGCAGAATTCACATACGAGTATAGTAAACAAAAACTTGCATACGTACGGGATTGTTCAGCCAGTTGATTGTGTGCTGTTTTTGTTGATAGCTCGTAATGTATTTACTTAGCGCATTTTATGAGCCTTGATTATTACTTTTTTTCATATCAAATTTTCTTATCATTCTTGATAGGACCAAGTGTTTAGTCAATCTTATCGCCTTTCCCAACTTTTGTGTTTGTTTATTGTTCGACAGTAAATACTTTCAACTCCTATTAAATGAAATGCCTGATTATAAAGTATTATTGACATAATTGAAAACTAGCAATAGCAATTTAGAGTGTCGAAAAAACATTGATAATGGCTTAGTTGAAAAGATTAAGCACACAAAAGCGGAACAAGATTGGCTTCTCGTTATCGGAAACCATCTTTTAATCTTTAAGCTTATTTCGTGATCGTTGAATGATAGAAAAACAAGCATTGAATTTCTTGCAAAAGCGTGCGAATACTTATTTAGTTGGACAACAAATCATGTCAAGATTAACTTAACCTGTCATAACATTCATATAAAAAAAAAACTTGCCTAGAATGATCAAACAAATTGTATTTAACAGAACTTCCTACCACAACAACGCTCATAAGGCTTTTGCCTTGATTTATTTTGCGGTTATCTTCGTCAAGATAAGGATACATTATCTCCCCTCAATTTAAGTCAAATTCCTTGTTTTCTATTGTTAAGTTCTTAAGAACGTCATTAAAATCGTTAACAAAATCTAATAATCAAGATTAACCTCTAACCGGATACGTTTTGCGATAATGTAAAATTTCAAACAATTTTGCAAAAAATTTATGACAATTTTCCTTCTTCGGCTGATAGGACAAAGAACAGCGCGCCTTGCGGTGTGTTCAACCGACAAAAAAATTAAACGCAAACGCAATAAAATAATTTCTGTCATCATGATTAAAAGTCAAGGCATGCTGGGTGATTGTTGCTTGATTAGTTTCTGTCGGCTGTTTAATTTGCTGATAGCATATAACTGCAGAAAAAATCGCTATAAAATGCTGTCTTTGATCGGCTTAGACTTTCTGACGTTTCCCTTTCCATCATGTGCCATTTTCTATGATGGCAAAATCATGAATTGATATTTGTTATGTATGTAGTTGCAAGCGTTGGAACTGCTAGTTTTTTTTTTTATAAATAGGTTTAGGGGCGAAGTTACAATAATTCGATTATTATTATAACATACTCGTAGAAGTATTGGTTACGGCAGTTTCTTTATGCTCATTGTCTATCGAATTATGTCTGAAAACAATTATAATCGGGTGACATTGCGTACAATGAGAAATTTCCGTTGATGTCATTACAATTGTGACATTTATTCTTGATTATTGTCGGATAACAGAATGGATAAACAATTGTCTTCTGTTTTTGGCTTTAATTTAGTTGGAATTTATTAAACTTTTATACTATAGCGTGCTGTAGCTGTTGAGTCACCGGTTTGTTAAGATTCTAATGAAATTCATCGATTGATTGATGGAGATAGAATATTTTTTTGATGAACTTGAAATTTTCAGACGAATGACGTGTTTAAAGTTCAACAAATTAATGTTATGAAAATGCATAAAAAAAAAGATAACTAACGTGTTTTTGTTTTTCCCTTTCATTGTGACGTTAAACTGCACGTATTTTAAAGTCATGCTCATTAATTTTTGCATTTTACTGTAAACATCAATGCAGCAAATATTTTCAATTATCTGACACTTTCAGCCTGCAATAATAGTAGCTTTATTCCTTTCCATAAGCTTGCTTCATGACGCTTTATGTTCAGAATTTTCCAACAACATCCTTATTAAATGCTGTTTTAGACAGAGACAAAACTTGACAGGATCTTAGAAATTCACCGACCAGAAACTGTATTAGATTTAACAACACAACGTATTTTATTGCTTTAGCCGAGTCGAGCTGCACAGTTTTTACTTGCGAAATATAAAATAAAGGGTTTTTTCAATAGAGACGCTACAAAAGTAGACCGATAGGGACAGCAAACGACGCCATATTTTTTCCCGCTCTCTTGACATTTCCTTCAGTAAGGTTTGCCATTTCATCATGGAAAGGTATACGATCCAACAACGAGTCGAAATTATTAAAATTTTCTACCGAAATTCGGAGTCAGTGGTGGTCTACACTTTAAGAGCGCTACGTACAATTTATGGTCGTCATAATCGTCCTGCCAGATCAACAATTGAGCGTCTAGTGGAAAAATTTGAATCCACTCAGTACAAAATGTCCCGTGCAGTGACAAGAATGCCCGTAGAGTCGAGAATATTGCTGCCGCTAGCGCATCAATTGCGGAAGACCCAAATCAATCTCTCACACGTCGTTCTCAAGCGTTGGGCATCTCTGTTACGCCATTTTTCGCGTGATTTTATTTTGAAAAAGTAAAAATCACATTTTGTTTAGAATTGTTTAAAGTGTAAGAATCCAAAAACAAAAAAATATTAGATGAACGGTTTGGCTTGAGGAGCCGATCAAAGTCAGAAAATATTTAAAAAAAAAATAAAAATATTTTTTTTTGTTTTTTGTTGCACTTCGAACTTGAATATTAGAAAAACGGTGCAAGTAAATCCATTTATTTTTTTTTTGTTGAAAAGTTTGACATTATTTTAATCAAATTTTGGAAACAAAAAAAAATGCATATCTTTTTTTTAATGAAAAAAAAAAAAAAAAATCACTTTTTGCACCTATTTTTGAATTTTAACTTGGCTCATATAAAAAACGTCAAAACCCGTCAAACCAAACTAAGTGAGGGATGAATGCCCACATATTCCTTAACATGTCCTCAAAAACTCAGCTGCGTAAAGTTGCATAAAGCCGAGTTATGGCAATTTAATTGGTTCAAGTCAGTGATTATTCATTTTTTTTAGTTTTTTTCATATGAAAAGAATATAATTAATTTTTTTGTCGCAACCTTTATTTTTGATTTGCATGACTTAATTTAGGTATTTAAATAAGTGCAATGAGTGGAATAGCTAAAAAAAATTTATGGTTTGGGGATTACCTATTTCTAAAAAAATAATAAAAAAAACAATGATGACCTTCCGAGATCATCAAGTGGATCAAGAGGGAGACCAAAGATGCAATTTGAAGAATGTGCAGCGTATACGAAAAGGCAAAAGTTATTGCATGTCACAGAAGGGATAACAACCGAAAATCTTTCTCAAACTTTAGAATGGAGATACCGTCAGGAAAATGAAAATACGAAGAGTTTTGTTGTCAATTCGAGTACAAAGAATAAAAGAAAGTATTCCAACCCCTCAAAGTGATCCAGTAAAATTTACCAATGAAAATGCATTGGCATTGTTTATCCTGCGGACATCATTGCGAAAGCACAATGTAGATATTTTGCCTTCCTACAATAACATTACAATGGCAAAAAAGGAGGCAGTTCCCAAAAATTTGGAAATCACGGAAGTATCGGCAAAAGTTAAGCTTCAGGACATCATGGATCATACAGCAAAGAGGTTGTTACAAACCAAAACCGAGAATCAGCTTCTTGAATTACCAACTGATCTTACATTAAGGAACAAATGGGGTTGCGATGGATCATCTTACCAAAGTGCGTTCAAGCAAAAAAATAACTCAACAGGAAATGAATCGGACGAAAACATGTTTATGGCATCAGTTGTTCCACTCAGGTTAAATTGCCCAAATGGTGAAATTTGGAGAAACCCTAGCCCATCATCAGTTCATTTCTGTCGACCTATTCAATTTCAATATTCTAAGGAAACTGGCGATCATATAAATATGACAGTCAACGATATCCGGAATCAAATATTAAATATTCAACCAACAGCTTATAAAGTGAATGAAGAAGTTACATTAATAGTTAAACACGAGTTCTTTTTAACTATGATTGATGGGAAAGTTTTAAATGAACTAACGGAAAATAGATCAACACGGTCATGTCCTATTTGCAAAAAAACTCAAAAGAAGTTTAATGCACAGGATAAAGGAGATATTACGGACGAACATAACTACGAGTATGGGATTTCTCCATTGCATGCTAGAATTAGGTGCATGGAATTCATTTTGAAACTTAGCTATACGATTGCTAAGGAAGGAGAGGATAGCTCTATTGGAATCAAAGAGTTAGAAAAAAAGAGGAAGCAGGATATTCAAAAGCGTTTCCATGAAGAACTTGGACTTGATGTGGATAAACCTAAGCCTGGGTTTGGAAAAACCAATGATGGCAATACTTCCAGGCGATTCTTTTTCTATTTTTCAAGAAATAATATATGTAAATTATTAAGAATAAAACAAGATAAAATCTAACGTTTATGCTTTATTTTTTTCCATATTCGTACTTTTAAAACACTTTTTTCTAATTTGAGGGTTGTTTTTTTCATTGAAATATTGAAATCATGGTAATTTTCAGTTCAATTGAAACACCCTGTTTGATTTTGAATGTAAATATTGATGGTTTGATTGGTTGCATATCAAAAATTATAAAACTTTAACTTAAAAATAAAATTTTTTTTTTTGCTTTTATGACTATTTAAGTGTTATTTTTTTCTTTTTCCTGCTATACCAAAACTAATTGTTCTCTAATCATTCACAAAAACAAATTTTTCGCCATTATGGATACATTTTTAACAATTTTTATGACATTGAAAAAACTTCCAACTTTGGGACTTAATTCTGAAACACCCTGTGAACACATTTTGTTAAAATTTTCACGAAACATAGCTTTGGAAATTCCCTGCTAAATAAAAAAAAAATTGAAGCGATATCTTTTTTCGTTTAGGAGCTATGATTTTTGCGTTTGTGGCGAATTTCGCGAAAAGATCTTGGCCTACATCCTTACAAGATCAAATTGACGCAAGAACTGAAGCCGCTTGATCACCAGAAGCGTCGTATGTTCGTGAATTGGGCTGAGCAACAACTTGAAAATGATCCGGATTTTCATCGAAAAATCATCTTCAGCGATGAGGCTCATTTCTGGCTGGATGGCTTCGTCAATAAGCAAAATATGCGTTATTGGTCAGGCAGCAATCCACATGTGCTTCACGAGGCACCATTACATCCCGAAAAAATCACTGTTTGGTGCGGTTTACATGCTGGTGGTGTCATTGGGCCGTACTTCTTCCGTGATGATCAAGACCGGCACGTTACTGTGAATGGGAATCGCTACCGCTCAATGCTAACCGATTATTTTTGGAATGAATTGGATGATATGGACTTGGACGATATGTGGTTTCAACAGGACGGTGCCACATGTCACACAGCGGGCCAAACAATCGAATTATTGAGAACGAAGTTCGATGAGCGCATTATCTCCAGAAATGGACCTGTGAATTGGCCGCCTCGTTCATGCGATTTAACGCCGTTAGACTATTTCCTGTGGGGCTACGTCAAATCTATGGTTTATGCCAACAAGCCAGCGACGATTGATGAACTTCGTACGAATATCGAACGTGAAATTGCAGCAGTATCTGCCGATTTATGCTTGAAAACCGTCGAAAATTGGGTTCAGCGTCTGAACTTCTGCAAGCTTGGCCGTGGTGGCAATGCAAAAGAAATCGAGTTCCATACATAATGACATCAAATGTACTTCCACAGGAATAAAGAATTTCATTGATATCCAAAACCGTTTTTGTTTTATTTAAGAAAACTTTTGTAGCGTCCCTATTGAAAACCCCTTTATATTTTTAGTATTGAATTCTTTAAAAAAAATAAGATTTTGATCAATTATGACATAACAATGATACAGAAATCGAAAAAACGTTGGTCCGGTGATTCCGTGGGTCTATCTGTAAACGTACCTACAGCTTTAACCACTGGTCCGGTTGACTTCAAACTTGAAAATTTGAGGTTTGAGGGAATTCACATGGGACGTGAAAAAGAAAGTCCCATCAGTGTAATCCAAATAATATTTTGTGTTCAAAAAAATGTTAAATTCAAATTTTCCAAAATTCTGTATCTCAAAAACGGATCAATATTAAAAATCGAAATTGCATTGAAAAATGTATATTTTCATATTCTTGAAAACTGCATACCTAAATTATTTTTAAGACATTTTTAAAAAAATGTGCACATAAAAAATTAATTAAAAAAAAAAACGCTGCACCGATTTTTTTTTTTTTTATTTGAAAAATCAACAATTTCTTAAGAAATTTGATGACATAATTTTTTTCAGATAAAATATGTTTTTGAGATTCATATATAAATTAAAATTTTTATTTGTGAATTTTAACTACATGGTTTTATTTTTAATGTTGTTTGTGGCTTGAGTTTTGGAATATCATAGCTTATATTGATGCTTCCATTCATTCCGAGGAGAAAATTACTTTCCAGATCTTAGTAAGTATTTGGACGGTTCACACTGGGAACCATAGTCACCATCTGTATTAAAACAAAGAAAAACACTGAAAAGAAAATAGGGACCCAAGCAAAATTACAAAAATATTATCGAGTGAGATATTGAATAATGAAGCAAATGATTGCATTTTATTTTAATCCGCAAATGACGTGAAAAATTTTTTAACTGTCCCTACAATGTGTGACACCATTTGCTTAAACATTTTCATTATTCCTCTTCTGCTTCTGCTGCTTTTAAAACATATTTCGCGAAGTAATCCGCAGACCGAAGACTAAGAGAAAGCTATATGAATAATTTAATTTGAATTATTTTAATATACATCTTTGTCTCATTTAATTCAGTTAAAACATTTTTCAAAAAAACTTTATTAACAAGAAATTGTACTTTTTTTCTTCGATTATTAATACAAAGTCCAATTCTTTTTTGAATACTTAATACAAAAATCCACTCTCCTTTTCCATGTTTTTTTTTTTTTTCTTCTGTACCGTACAAATAAATAAATGTAAATAAATCCATGAAATGAAACTCATGTCTTATTTAAATACATTTGCCTTTTTGAGGATTACCAGAGAAAGCAAATCACAATGATTATTCGAGTTCCAACTCAAACACGCGCCAATTTGTGGCAAAATAAATAAATATTTTAACGTAGCGCCAGTCTGGACAATCATATACTTGGTTAGATATAACCTCAAATATCAACAATATACTAGTTAAACTGGTTGTTGCTCGTTCGTACTGCAGATATTCTTTGGAGTTTGAATAAAAACGCAAATAAACATTGTTTATAGAATGTTCTCTTTATCTTCTCAACTCTGCATTAACAAATAGTTTGAAATTAGATTAAACAAAATCAACAAGAGCTTATTTCACACGGAAACATGGCTACGTGTGTTCTGTCTGAGGGAATTAAAATTCAAGTTGTTTTTCATTTTTGAATGAAAGCCACATGAAAATAGGTTAAGCTAATACGCTTTATCAAAATAAATGTTAGTTTTCGCCTTGCATTCCGGGATAGGGCTTTACTTAGACGATAAGAAAACCATATATTTGTTTGGCTTGCAAGACTGCTTTTTTTCGAAAATATTTATTTTGTAATGATCTCTGTTTTCAAAGCAAATTCTGACTGTGAGACTGGAAGCATGTAGTTTTGAAAATGAATCTTGTTTTGGTAAAAGTAAACAAATCAAAATTCAAGGTGGTCTCATTTGATTTGAAGAATCGTTGATAAGCTTTTTTTCCAGTTCTCGTTCAACTCTACCAGTTTTTATTGTTGAATCTTGTTTTGAGATTGAGATCTTTTGATTTCGACAAATTTGTATAAGAACAGATTGCTTTTTTTTAACAACTTATCAGTATCAATTGAAGAACAAGAAATTGATGGGACCATTAAAACTTATGACGTAGGTTCGATCGAATCGAATTCGCAAGCACGTTTTATGTGTTTATTAAAATTTTGGCAAACAAAAAATAAGACGGTTTCTCTATCTATTGATCATATTTGGTGTGAACACAATGAACTTGTTATGTCGCGCCATAAGCTGTTAGATAACAAGAACTAATAGCAACATTGTATGGACGGAAAGCCATTTTGTTGATAATTTTTCAATTTTAATCTTACTTTTTGTTTGTTAGAAATTAATTAGAATTTTGCATATCTTATTTTGACATTTCTTAGATAAGGTTGGTGCAAAGTTCAGAATTAAATAGAGTGACGTAATTATTTTTATTTCAAAAAGAAGGTGAGACTGTTCAATCGCCGCGCCTTCTCTCCGAGAATTAAAGCCAGCGCCAAAATCTTTGTTGTCAAAAAAATGTTAGAACTCCCAAACATTTTATCATATCTAAAAGTTTAAAAAATGTGCGCGATTGGGTTCGTACGAACATGCTCCTGTATTACAAAATTGAACTCACACAAATTATTTAAAAATAAAAAATGTTATTAAAAATTCATAAATGAAAATGTAAAAAAAAAATAATGCCATAAAATTTCTTAAGAAATTGTTGATATTTTTAAATTAAAAGAAAAAAAAAAACATTGAAGCGGTTTTATTTAAATTAATTTTGTATATACAATTTTTCTTATGTCTTAAAATTTTTGTTTAGGTATACAGTCTTCAAGAATATGTTAATATACATCTTATGCTGGAATTTCAAATTTTCATATTGATCCGTTTTCGAGATACAGAATTAAAAACAAAAAAAACAAAATTAAAAATATTTTTATATATAAAATCGTTATGTTGGTTTGTGTACGCTTCAAAAACTGAACAACCGTTTGACCGATTTTCTTAATTTTTATTTTAAACTAAAGAGGAATAAGAATAGAAGGTTGTTGACAAAAAAATGTAAACTTTTAAAATCACACACGGTGCAAATGTTAAAAAATAATGCTTTTCTCACTTCAGTTAAATATATCAATATAGCTACGAATATTAAATTTCGTCAAATATTTTTATTTTCAGTATAAAAAAAAATAAAATGTCAGTTCATCGACAATAAAAAACGTGTATTTTAGGGACTAGCCGACCTGATGCGAACTTCGTCTCGCCACCGCAGAGCAAACTTTTGAATAATTCAATTAACAAAGATTATTGCTTAAATTGCAATGTGATTTGCATTGAATCTTGAAAATTCACAAACCTTCGTTCCTTCGGTGTGTTTTCACTATTTCACTAAGTCAGAATTCCATGGCAGCTTTCGATTGTCCCTTTTTTCTGCTTACTTTTCTTTTCCCAAAATTTTGTTTTGTATTAAGGCTATACCAAAGCTTTAATAAGGTAATGCATAGATATTTAAGGGATTAAGAGTCTCTAAAGGATATACACTACCAATAATGCTACTAAAATTCTATACAAGGACTTGTTTTTAGGTCTTGAAGTTATCGTGTTCTCGCAGAGGGGTTTTCCGCGTTCCAAATCCAAAATTATTCATTTTCCCTTTGAAAACCAATTAAATTTTCCAAGTTTTTCATCAAGCAATTTCTATTTTCATTCGAAAACCATTTTGAAATTTTCCAGTTTTCCGTTGAAAACCAATGGTTTTCCGAGTTCAGATTCGCACCCATTTTGAAATTTTCAATTTTTCCACATCCTGGAAAACCATGCAATCCACAACGTTCATGTAATTTTCCATTTGAAATACAATGAGTTTTTCTGAGTTTTTCATCAAGGGAATTTTCTATTATTTCTATTCGAATCCTATTTTGAACAAAATAATTCCAAGCAAAAAATCTAATTTCGACCTTTGTTGATTTTTTCAGTTTTCCACTCTTCAGGAGTTTTTCCAATTTTTTTTTTTCCTCAGAATCTCACGAATAAACTGTATCAACCATGAAATTTCTCAGGATATATGTTGAACCATTTCGAGTCGTATAAGAGACATACAAACAAACACACATCCATTTTTATTTATATATAAGAGTTTTGTTGCTTAGTATGACACAATAATTTTGTACCAGTTTAGCATTTGTCATCGTATCTTGACTGGAGTAGTGGCGTATATGAGTTTCAAGTATTTTGTATAAAATCGACCAAGCCGTTTATGTGATATGGCTAGAATAGCGGTTAGTGGAGTTGCGAGGTAGTGCGGTGACGGGTAGCGTGTAGAAGCAACGGGTGGCAGGTAACGGGTAACGGGCTACCGGAGAGTAGTATAGGGGATAGAGTTCAGCCGGTAGTGAGGCAGCGGGGTACAAAAGCCTTAAGGTCTTTAAGTTAAGGTCTTATATTTATCGAACGAGGAATTACGAAGTCTGCTAGGTCAGATTTTTTAGATTTGTTGCTTTTGTTTTGCTGAGCTGCTTGCAGCAAGGAAAAGACTGTTTAATTTGTGAAATTCTCTGAAAATGTAAGATTATTTTTGTATGGAAAATGACTGAAAATGCTAAATTTCATTGTACAACGTGTATAAGGCTTGATTCATGTCATTATAATATAATAATACTGAATATTTAAGATCATATCATATCGTCTGTCATGAAAATTTCAACTGTCGTATTATAAGGTTTTTTTTTTTAATTTTTACCGGAGTATGTGATGCACATGTATTTTTAATTGTTTCTGTGGTATTGAGTTTGACTCACTCATTCTGTACCAGAAGAGTGTTCTGCACCGAATTTTGAAAAATGTTCGGGTAGTGGCGTAAATGGGTTTTTAAGTACTTAGTACAAAATCGACCAAGTCGTTAATGAAATGCATATGTGCAGGGTAGTGGAGTAGCGGGGTAGCGAAGTGACAGAAAGCAGGAGTGTGTAGAGGGTAACGGGGTAGCGAGTAAAGGAGTACGGAATTGTGTGGCTTAGATTTAGATGCAACGGATAGTCTTTACATCTACACAGACAGCAGAAAACAAAAAATATTGTATATGCAGAAGTATTGCAAAATTATTATATGAAATGTATTCTTTGTTTTTTTTTTTCTCATTTCTCAACCATTCAATCACAATGTGCCACTGCGAAGCATGGCGAGTACAGCTAGTATATTTCTCTATCATCGTAATGTCATATTTGGTCAAAATCTTTTTTTACGATTCAAAAACTTGCCATATATATAGTATATGTCCACATGTATAAACAAACTGCTTGAAGCTTCTCAATCTGTTTCTCCCAGATATACTGACTAAAGTATTTTGAGACTATCTTGTACATCAAACATCAAACTAGATTAATCTCAAAATGTCTTTCAATATCCTGACTATTCCTACGATACCCAAGCAATTATAGTAATAATTTATGCATTCAAAATAACCTATTTCAATATTTTCTGGTTCAATCAAGACTTTGTCAAAGAATCCATCTATCTGCTACCTACATGCCAGCCATATTTATTTAAGGTAGCTATGACATCTGTCAGTAGTGTCAGTACGTACAGTAATGCATGTTATACTAATTAATCCACAAACAAACGTCAAAAGTCCTTATTATAACCCGCTCCCAATAAAAAACAGTTTGATGACTAATTTAAGCTCAACTGAAATTGACACTGAGTGGAGTATACGATGCGTCAAGTTCGCATGTCAAGTGGTTTAATTAGCATACCAAACAGAAAACAAAACCGAAGTGAACTTTGTGCTAACGTGTCATTTTTGGTGTGTTTGACAAGTAATATTTAGCAATTTACCTTCCTCCTAAAATATGTCAATACTTATAAATAACATCCACGAGATAAACTTGTGCATTTGCATGAGTAAGACTTATTCAAATAAGACTCATTTTTAGCATGATGTCAAATGTGTAGGCATACAAGATCGATGTCATAAACCAAATGCCGGGTTTCAATGAATTAGAAAGCACTTCATTATTAGATAACTCGGGTAGTTTATAGAAACATGATGCTAACCAAAAGCGTCACAAACGACGTTAAACACCTACTTATTCGTTTTTAATGTCATCACATAAATAATTTAAATGCATTGAATGCGCCTCCATACTTCAAATCGAGGTATCAGATTAATCTTATATTATTTTCTAGAATCAAAAAGAAAATGCAAATGTAAAAGAGAAAAAAAAAAAAAAACAAATAAATTATACGATCGCGTTTAATAGTGTTGTTGGCTTATGGATTTGTTATTCTTTTTTTTGTAGTTTTATTTTTTAATGTTTTATTACCACATCATTCAGTCTGAAGGCTGCTGATTTGTTTTTGTTTTTGAATTGTTGTTTGTATTTTTGATTGCATTACGTGGGGGTGGATTATGATTTTATGTCTGTATAAACTTTGTTTTGATTTAAAAATCAAAAAAATTTCCTCCACCAAAACAAAATGTAAATAAACAAAACTTATTATTCGAATGATAACAACCGAAATAGTAAAATAGATTAAATGTTTCAAGGTTTTTTTCAAGCAAATAGAAAAAAGTTTTTTAAAGTGAAGATAGATTGATTGTTTTTTTTTTTTTTTATTATGTTCAAACCAATCAAAAGGTAACTTAAGTACCTAGTTTTGTTCATCAAAAATATGTTGAAGAACAAAATGTTGAATTTCTATACATAAAGAGGAGATAGGTATATATACATCGCCAGTACAAAATGTTAATCGATGTTTGTTTAATTAGCTTCGATCTCATGGTTCTTGCAATTTTGCTGCCATTTTGTCTCCCAAAACATTAAGTTAAAATAATTCTTACTTCCGAAACTTTGTTGCCAAAAAATCTTTTGACCGTCATGGTCTCCCGAATCAAACTGCATCCAAGGACACTTTGAAACAAAATGTTGCTTGTTAGTTGTAATTAAAAATGAAATCACCTTTCAATTTCATTCAGCGGAAATTTTACATCACACCACCCTCAAAAATGATGCTTTAACCATAAAATGCAATGAATATTTTGTTTATCTTGTAAAAACCAAGCAAGGTGTATATTTAATTTTACGTTCACAAACACGAATTTGTCACGGGTGTGTTCTTAATTTCGTTTTAAGTATCTAGCACAGTACCTTCCGTTGGTGTTTTGATCTTTATAAAGATCTATTTTTATATTTTTGTATCAGACAAAGAGTCGCACGAACTTGCTTACAAAACAAAGAAAATCATTTACGTTGGACCGACATAGTGATTTTGCCCTTTCGAAAATTTCAAATTCAGAATTCAATAATACACAAAGTCGTCGAAAATAATGTGCGATCAAGGACATTTGAGGGGAAGTCATTTAAATTTATTTCACAATATCATAAGCCACCCCTTAGGTCTTTGTCACCCAAAAAAAGAAAGAAAAATAGAATTTAAGAACGACCAATAAAACGTGATCTTTGTCCGAACATTTCCTACTTAGCCAAATGTTAACAAACTGGCCAAGGTGATTCGAATCATAAAATTTTTGGCAAACTATTTTATGTTGTCAACAACAGACCACTTGGCCTCAAAACACAATCTAGATAATTTCAGTTGTTTTTCCGTAATAAATTTGATAATTATAGTTTGATTGATTTTTTTTTTTCACGTTCAATATTAAAAATATTTACTTTGGAAAATTTTCTGGGAAAAAAAGAACGAAATTAATTGAACAGTGTAAAATGTTTATGATTTATTGGTGAAAGTTAATTGATGCATAATCTCTTTGCGTTGTCGAAATAAAGAAATAATTCTTGATTTTGATTTACAACTTCCGCATGGCCTTCTATAAACATACAATAAAATGAACAGAAGTATAAAATTTCGAATCTACAGAATGTCATTTAAACGAATGTTTTAAATAAATAAAAATAGATTCCGTTTTTATAATGTTCAATTTGACAAGGCCATTTCCTTAATTTCAAGGAGCGTTTTTTTCTTTTTTCGATTCGAAAAATGTACAAAGCGAATAAAAACTCAATTAAAATGTCTGAAGATGTTTGAAAATAAATTTCATGTCGTGTAACTTTGGGTTGGTTCTGTTTTTATATATCTATACTTCCGGAATATAAAAGCTTTCATTTAAGTGTGTTAAACTCAACTTAAATAACACAGAAAGCGGAAATGTTGCTTCAAACTTTGAAAAGTTTACGCCACAATACCAAAATGTGTACAAGAAAGTGCTTAATTATAAAAAAAAAATACATTAAAATCAAAAGTAGATATGCAATCCTTTTTTTAGATTAAAACCTTCACAGTTTTTAAAGCTAATTCAAACTAACTTTGATTTCACAAAAAATAAAACACGAACTCAAACGCTACTGTGAGATTTTTTCGGACCAATCAACAAATTACATATAAACGTTAAATTTCTCTAAATCAAATCTAACTCATCAAAATTTTATTCTTCTCTTTCCAGGTAAGCCAATGAAACAGTTAGTATAAAATTTCATCAAAGTAGTAAGTCTCGGAATTAGAACATGTTAAACATTGCGTCCAGTTCTCCATCAATTTCAATTAAACATTTTTATCCTCCTGTCTGGAAACATTTTGTAGCAATTGTTTTTTTAAATTAATTGAAACAAATTGAAATTCTATTCCATCTATTTCAATCCCAAAGATCTTTTTCACGACATAAAAGATCAATTAGAAAATACAAAATATTTTCAAATGAACGCAAATAGAAATACTTATAACGCACAATCTGCTCCAATCCGCAACCGGCCGGCCGTCCGGTACTCTCTCAAATTAATGTTTATAAACATTTCTAAACTTTTTCACAAATTTAATTTTATTGTTTGTGTACGTATTTAAATTAATTTTTTTTTAACGAAAAACAACTTGAATGTTTTTTGATGCTTGTACACTCAAATAAATTAAGTCCATCCGTGCCTGAATTTTAATGCTCATAATAAATATTTTTGGCAGCATGCCCTTGAAGTAGAGGTACCTACACGCGTTTCACTTAAGTTTTATCAGATGCTAAGAGTGAAAAAAAAACTGAAACTTTTTCAAACAAAAACAAAACAAAAAATAATTCTTTTGTTTTGATAAAACGAAAAAAGTTCTGTGGAGAATAAAATTCAATTTTTAAATGATTCATTTTTTTTATCCACAAACATGAAAAAAATATCCACTCCTCGTTCATAGTGGAGAATCATGCTACATGTCATGCGCCTTCGTACGTAATGTGTCGACGTTTATCGTATGTGACAATTGTGTACCGTCGCTGATGATACTATAGTTAACGTCATAAACAAAATCCCATTGTGTGAATTAAAGAGGAAGCGCAGCAGAACGCACGTGCAATCTATTTGTCATTTTTGTGACGATATTCATTTCTGTGGTTGCACCAAAAAGGTTATGTTTTGGGAATAAAATGTCTTCGCAAATTTCATAGTTCAATAGAAATCGAAAGAAAAAATTCAAATTGTAACAATGCTGATTTAAGCATTTCATAGATTTGTAGAGAGACGAATTTCAGTTGATAAATAATTATGAACTCAATTCAGTAAATTTTATCACACCAAAAACATAAATGTAAAAAAAGAGCCAAGTTCTCCCGTACAAAAATTCTGCCAAACAAATCAGCCACGAAAAGTAATGAGATCTAAAACAACGCCAAGTTCTAAGATTCAGCAAGTACTCGTAGGTGCATTGCAAATGTTTTAAGTGG
This sequence comes from Sphaerophoria rueppellii, assembly GCA_920937365.1. Taxonomy (NCBI): domain Eukaryota; kingdom Metazoa; phylum Arthropoda; class Insecta; order Diptera; family Syrphidae; genus Sphaerophoria; species Sphaerophoria rueppellii. The sequence continues at coordinate 77,024,130 of CAKKXW010000002.1, read as the reverse complement.
ACTTACTTCGAATCAACTGTAGTGTCCGTAGCTTAGTGGCTTGGTGCGTTGGCTGCTAAGCAGAATGTCGTGGGTTCGAATCCTACTCGTGCCCAAAGTTTTTATTTCATCTTTCACGGACACTGCCTCTTGCGAAGTACTGACAAAACTTCCAAGAGTATCATCTGTCATGAAAAGTGCTTCTCAACTTTGCCGTTCGGAATCGGCGTTAAATTGTAGGTCCCCTCAATTCTTCACACGCACCCAGAGAATTGTTGATGAGAGTAAGCCACTTAAGCCTTGGCTCTTCAAGAGCTGTTGCGCCACTCTATTTTTACTTCGAATCAACTATTAGTTTTGAAAGAAACTTTTAAACTAATGTAAATTAGTTTACTTAGCAAGTTTTCCAAACTTTTTTAATAGTAGGTAGGTTACTACGACAAAACCTGCCAAGTAAAAAAATTAACTAATTTACATTATTTTATAAATTTCATATTTTATTTGTTCTATTGCACGTTGTACTTGTATGCCAAATTTCATGATTCTATTGTACTCCAAAGTGCTCCATACAATTTATACTAATAATGTAAAAGCAGGCGGCTACCACGCCCCTAAATGAAAAATTCCCAATTTTCGATGTTTGCCTTTGTATGTAGTTCATGACCTATCACTGTGCCAAATTTCTTGATTTTACTGCACTCAAAAGTGCTCCATATAATTTGAATAAATAATGTAAAAGTAGGCGGCTACCACGCCCCCTAACAGAAAAATTTTAAATTTTCGATTTTTTTCTTTTGTATGAATTTACTTCATGACCTATCACTGTGCCAGGTGTCTAGGGCAACGGGAATTGCTTCATAATTTTGATGATCTGTCAGTGAGTGAATCAGTCAGTCAGTTACGGTTTTCGTGATTTTTGGAACATTGTATCTCAGAAACTACTTATGCTAAATATCTGAAATTACTGAGGTGCTTCTTCTTGACTAGCTTAACAAATAATGTGAGTTTGAAACTTTTGGCTTCTGAGTTGTTTCCTGTAAATAAGGGTGTAGTGCCAAAGGTGCTCGAGAACTTGGCTGGGCACTACCGTGCCCCTTGATCATAGAAATTTGGTCCTTGCTGGGTGCATTAATCAGCATACTGAAAGCATTATTTAAGCATTGAACAACTTTGTTTAAGTTTTATGTTCTCCCGAATTCGATGGTATAAAACGACAATAATATGAAAAATCGGATTTCACAAAAATTTAAAGAATTTTTTTTTCTGAATAAAAGGGCAACCAATGTTAAAATTCTTTCTTTGATAGTCGAGCTCTGAACATTAAATTTATCATTTTTAAAAACCTGACCCACCAGAATAAAAAAAAAAAAAAAAAAACAACACAAACCTTATAACAATGCTTGCGAGAAAAATAATAAGAGGCCTGTCAAAATGAGCACACTTCTACTTTTGTATGTCCAAACTTCACGTCTACTCTCTTCCTCAAAGATCGATTAATAGGCACTACCTTTTTTGATTAGTTAATTTGTTTATAACTAATTTTGTAAGCAAACTAACTTATCAAACTTAATATTATTGCAGTCAAAACAAGCTGAGCTGATAAACTACTTCACTCAAAAACTTAAGCATTCTGCTATCGTCTTCTAAGTGATAAACAAACAAAACCTTAACAACCCTAGCAATCGTGGAAAACTACCCACCAACTTTAAGTAGGCAAAAATAAAATTCATAACCACTCAATAAATTTTATAAAAATGCCAAAGTGACTTGCCCCATCAATTAAACAAAATAAAAATCAATTTAATTCTTTGATTTTATTGACAAACGTAATATTTTCCATCCACCAACAACCAACAGAACAGCACGCGGCAACGACAACAGCGCGAGCAAGCAAGGCCGTTCAGTTCGCACAGCGCTGAAACAAAACACAAAAAGCTCATTCTTCCTTATGCTTCAGTCCCATCGATCAACAACAAGGAATGGAAAATTACCCAAATGGTTTGAAAGTTCTTGAGATTGACAAAGCCAGCCCCTTGCCGTGCGTTGTGTCGTCGTTGTCGCTGTTGCAGTTGTTGGCAGTCACACTACAGTCACAGGCTGGCGGTGTGTGCTCAAAGTACAATCACCTAATCGTGAAAAAAAAAAAAAACAATAACAGAAAAAGATCTGTTTCCTGATAACATTATATTTATGCCATCAATCCCGTAATATCTTAATCAAATAAAAACAACTTGGTTTTGAAATATTTAATGCATTTTCCATTTTGTTTACGCAGATTTCTCTTTCTGAACTTCTCACCTCTTTCCAAATACGAACATTTTTTTAGGGTTGTTAATGTTTTGATTCAACTTTGTTTTGATCGTAATTTTTGTTGGTTTGTTTGTTTTTTTGTCTGACAAACAGAAGGCAAGTGTGTTGGATTCTCCAGTTCGTCTCACATGTGTTTTTTCCTGTTTTTTTTTTTTTTTTTTTGGTATTCTGCACGAAGTCAAATAAGCCTATTTGAAATAGACTGCGAGTTCGTGCGTTCTATTTTGGCACAATGCCAGACCAGACAGTTTGGAATATTTTCATCAACGAATCATTCACAAACAGAATGACTTGGCTTGTTCCAATTTTTGAATAAAAACAAAACTGATCTGAATTTTGTACTTAATAAATTTGGTGGTTCAAAAAATAACATGTTTTTTTTAATGAAAAGTATTTTTAACTTCGAGGATATTATTGCTTAAAATTGATAAATTATTACGAATACAAAAAAACATTTGTTTTGTATGTTTTTCCTGGGAATTCTCCTAGCACTTGCGGAAACAATTTCACTGACAGCTGATTTATAGTTCTTCATAATATTTGCTGTTCACATTCTTGGAAGTGGAAAAAAACTCAATAAGGGAAAAACGTTTTTTAATATTGTGTGGATACAATTTTAAAATATGTAACTGAATTATAGAAAAATGTACAAGAAAATTCCATTAAATTCTTATGTACCAATTTTTTTCGATTTTGTTTTATTTTTTTATTTAAAAACTCCGTTAATTATAATAAAGGGTTTTTCAATAAGAGGTGTTATTTGGCAGTTTTTGAGATAAATGATCGGATGTTTATTGCATTATAAAGAGGAAGGTATGCCGTTAATAATGAAACACAACATCAGCCAAATGGCCGCCACGACCACATTTACAGGACCATATCCTTTTCATGAAATTTTCCGTAACCAAATCGCAAAGTGGCTGCCTTATGTCCTCTATAGCCTCACGAATTCCATCTTTGAAGTCTTGAATCGACTCTGGGCTGTTGGCGTAGACCTTATCTTTCACGTGGCCCCAAAGGAGGAAGTCGCAAGGTGTTAAATCACAAGATCTCGGTGGCCAATTGTGATCACCTCTTCGAGAGATAACACGGTCCGGAAACTTTTCCCGTAAAAGATCGATGGTTTCATTGCTTGTGTGGCACGTAGCGCCGTCTTGTTGAAAGTAAACGTTGTCCAGATCAATACCATCCAATTCCGGCCATAAAAAATCATTAATCATCTCTCGATAGCGCAATCCATTGACCGTAACTGTTGCTCCAGCCTCATTTTCGAAAAAGTAAGGTCCAATGACCCCGCCGGACCATAAACCGCACCAAACAGTTGAGAATGGACAGGCTTTTCAACAATAAATTGCTTTTTCCGAGCCCCAGATGCGACAGTTTTGCTTGTTGACGTGTCCTCCGAAGTGGAAATGGGCCTCATCAGTCAAGATGATTTTTCGATGAAATACCGGATTATTTTCATGCATTTCAAGGACCCAATCAGCAAAGACACGACGTTGTTGATGATCAACTGGCTTGAGTTCTTGTGTTTACTGAACTTTATAAGCCTTAAGAACCAAGTCTTTATGCAAAATACGGTTTAATGACGTTTGTGGAATGCTTAATTCCAAAGAACGACGAGGAATGGACAAACCTAAGTTTTCTTCAATACAACAGCAATATTCTCGGTTGTTCTTGAGCGACATGCACGGGTTTATTCTTCACATCACTGACTTGTCCCAACAGCTCCAATTTGTCCATCAATTTCTGTATTGCGGTCCGACAAGGTGCTTGACGACGACCCAAAATTGTTTTAGTTTTACGAACCGTCTCTGCCAAATTTTCACCATTTTAATAGTGAATTTTAATAATTTAATGCGTTGTTGAAGCGTGTATCGATCCATTTTTATTAATGGCGTAGTTTCTACTTGTCAAATGTCAAAAAATGACATCTTCAAAAGTTACAGCTACCGAAATAACGGGCTATTCAAAATAACACCTCTTATTGGAAAACCCTTTATTATATTAGTTTTGAAATAAATAATCCACGTAAATTGCGTACCTCATTCATTGTGATGTATCAAATTTGTCAGAACAGAAGTAACAAAATAATAAAAAAAAAAACAAATAAGTATGTTTCCATTCAAAAAAAAAATTACGTTATAGTGGCGAGTTAAATTATGCCTCAATAAAAAAATCATAAACACCTCAATTTATTTTCAAACAAATTTTCGAGATCTCTTGAGTTTATTTTCGAAAAAAAACATCCTTGATCAAAATGTTTGTGTTCACAAATAGAAAATACTATTTTCAAGATACGTGTTTTGATGTTTAAAAACAACTGCGCATTTAGTTTATCAAAGTATACCAACAAGCAAGAAATTAAACAAACGACCTGCCAATTTTACAAACAAACCATTTTTCGCCCACTCAGGTTCTTTAAAACTTTACCTTGACCACATTCATAATGATTCCAAACACTCATGTTCCAATTGACATTTTCACTAATGTGTATCATTTTATTCTGATGTTTAATGTCCACCATTTGCATTTGGCAGAATGGTTTGTTTTCTGTCATTTTAGAAAGAAATGATTTATCACTTTTTTTTAGGGAACAGAATATTTCTGGCCCCATTTAGAAAGCCACAAAAAGACGATTTTAAAATAGATTTTATGATTTTTTTTTTTTTTGGGTGGAACACTTTTGGAACAACTCAATTTCACAATTTCAAATAAATTAAAAACAGTGAAATAAATAACAAATTTGGAGTAAAAAAAAAAAACACCATCCACGTGCTGAACAAGTGAATCAAACAAACCTTCTTTTAAGTTTCTCCAAAAAGCGGTGACTCAAGTTCAAGGCTATCTGATTGTTGAGAATGAATAGCGGGTTTCCCATCCTTCGGCATCACAACAATTATTCACTTTCGCCAAGCCTTCATGGTAAGAATTTTGTTCCCCATAGCGTGCTTTTAATTCATAACTCGCATAAATTTCGAACGCTGGTTATTTTCGGCCGATGATGACCCCATCCATATGTGCACACTTTTGAAACGGGTAGGTTGAACCAATTACCAATTAGTCACGTTCCTTGGAAACCCAATGGACTGTTAAGCTAGCACGATTGATTGGTTTAGCTTACCGAACCGCAATCAACCCCCAAAACCGCCACAACCACCAACACCTCCACCACAAGGAATCTGGAAACAATTGAGCAAATACATTTATTTTTAGCTATTTGCATAACGCCAAGGCAAGAATTTTGCTGCTTTTAACATTTTTCGTTGTGTCTAATTCAAGAATATTCAATTAAAAAGAATAAACTATTGGGTATATCAAACGATTCGATTTAAAATAACCTTTGCCATTGGAATAGAAAAAAACCTTTCAATATATATGGCTGCATCGATAAACAAAACGAACTCGCATTCATTGAATTTTGAATTAAAGTTTCTTAAAGCCAAATGAAAAAGTTTTGTTTTGGTATGAAAATCGATGACGAATCAACGTCGAGTCATTTTTTGTTATTCCTTCGGAGTCAAAAAGGTGTGCAGTATGGAAAAAGTTTTTACATTCCACTCTTCCAAAAAATAACAACAACAGCAATTTCAAAACAACTAAAAATGTCTTCCCATACACCTTCTCTTCTTTCTATGTGTGAGTGTTAGCTCATAGAATATTGAAATAAACACAAAGTTGGTAAACATTTGTGTAGATATTATATTTGTCTGCAATGGGGTGAAAACAAACCCCTTCCTCAAATCCAGCTGTGGGGAAAGCCATCGCACGTGTTTGTCCTCTTTTGTGGAATTCACGTTCATTTTGGAGGCTTGTGGCTTGTGGTGGTGTTTTTTTTATGGGGCTCGTTAACAGGATTGATGACTGGTTTTTCCAAAGAAGAAAAATAAAAACAAAAGTTTGGTAGGACACGTTTTTCTTGGAACGTAATAGAACGCAAGAACTCCTTCAAAATACTTTTCAAGAAAATTTCGAAGAACTAAAGAATAATTCTTTATTGAAGTCCTTTTTCAAGAAGCGGTAATATGTTTTTTTTTTTTTTTTTTTTTTTTTGAAGGAAAACAACTTCTTTGTTTTCGTTTAATAATAAAAACAAACGCAGTCAAATATTAGAAAATCTATTCAAGAAAATTAAGTAAAATTCAACCACGAAACCACCATCAAAAGACAATCTCATGAAAAGGGTTATTCTATTGAACATTTTTCTTTTTCAATTTTGCGTTATTTACTTACTTATCCGGTTCACAATCCATGAAGGATCTCAGCCTGAGATACTGCAGCCTCCCATCGTGAACGGTCCCTCGCATGCACTCTCCAGTCGCCGAAACCAAGCGCTGTGGCATCCGCAGTCACTTGGTCCTTGTACTGCAGGTTCGGTCTTCTTTGTCGTCTCGAACCTGGGGGCTGGGATGAGAAGACTTTCTTGGCTGGAGCGTTGTCGTCCATTCGCTCGATGTGGTCGAGCCAACGTAGTCGTCTTTTCTTGGCCTTCTGGACTACATCTACATCTTGGTACAGCTCATACAGTTCTCGGTTGAACCTTCTTCTCCATTCGCCATCGTCGCATACGGGACCGAAAATCCGTCGACGATTTTTTCTTTCGAAAGAACACAGTATCGATTCCCCTTTTTTACTTATCGTCCATCACTCAAAGTTTTGTATAGCAGACACTTTGTCTTTCGAGTGAGGAGTTTTGAACCCAGTTGTTTTGCCAAACCGAAGCAGCAGCGGTTCGCTAGGTTAATTCTTCTTCGGATCTCCACTAAGGTGTCGTTTGTGGGATTTATGTTTGTTCGAAAGTAGGTGAACTCCTTAACTACCTCGAAATTGTTGCTACCAACAGCGACGTTTTGTCCTAGGCGGTGGACAGATGTTGCTTTGTTTGTTGATAGCATGTACTCATTCACTTCAAGACCAACGAGTTTCGCCTGTTATTCAATCGCTGTGAAGGCCTCAAGCACAGCTCTCTTGGATCGACCGATGATGTCTATGTCGTCCGCATAGCCTAGGAGCTGGGTGGACTTGTTGAAGATAGTTTTTTCCGTGCTCACACAGAAGAAGAAGTCACATGACAACGCATCTCCTTGTCTGAACCCTGCACATGTTTGGAATAACTCGGATGAGCTGTTAAATTAAAGAAATGAAATTACTTCATTAACTCAAACCTGCCTTCAACAATCGCTTAATCTACGCATTTTACCCAAACACACCCTGAACGATTTGTATTGAATGATATTTGCGTGTTAACATGGAAATGAATTCAATTATTTATTAAATGTTTTCGTTTCATTTGTCTCCTTTTTGTTTTCAGAACATTGACTAATTGCTGGAAATGTCAGCTTTTGAATGAATGAACAGCAAAATTGCTAACACAAAATTGCTGATATTGAAAATTCATCACTCTTCTAGTACATGCTTGAATATTTTCTTCAAAAATATTGTATTTTGTTTTCTTCATTTTGTATTGCCTGACTCACAACAAAGGGTTTAAGTTATTCGGCTTGTTCAAAATATTTTTTAATTGTGTCTAGACCCAACGTCTCCTCGATATGTAAGAAAAAACTCGTATCGAATCGATTTTAACTTGAAACCATACCAAACAGTGCCAGTGTGGTGTCATTTTATATGCTTCAAAATGAAAACAACAATGAAAAACAAAGCCATTAAAACAAATTTGACTCGCTCAAATGAATATGTATGAAGGCACATATTTGATATAATTTTCTGTCGAATTTCATTGAATTCCTAAAGGTCTTTTATTTCATGCTATCGTTTATTGGCCACTATGTCATTAGTACACGCTGGTAATTTTGACACTTCGAGGTTAAAATAAAAACAACAACAAAAAATTTGAATAAATCTGTCAATTTATGGAAAATTGTCCATGTAATAAAAGCAATGAATCGATTTATGTTTAATCTCTCTCAAGGATTATCGTAGAACACGCTTTTTCACGTTCTTTAGAAAATGTTATAACGACTTAATAGACTCTACCTTTCAGTGTATGCCTTTTTTTCTGTCTATTGAGTCACTTACCTGTTTTAATGGCAAAGCAAATATCGACCTGCTTTGCTTTACGACACGAAAGTCAATTTGCCATCACGACAACCTGTCTGGCAGAAATAATGGATAATGACTAGAAACGCCCTTTTACCAAAACTTAAACAAATATCCAAGCAACCATTTCACTTGAACTGAGTATTTCTTGAATTCAAAACGACAATGAACCCGTATTTGCTTTATAATAACCAAGGGTATGTCTTCTGCAAATGATTAAACTAAAGCTGTTTCTCATTTTTGTAGAGAATTTTTTAGAAATATTTCGAAATAATTTATCGAGTTTGCATTGGCTTGAAATTCAGTGAATCCCCGAGTGTTGAATGACACAGCAAATGCTTTTTTTTTCTTCTTCATAATGCACTTTGCTGTGCAGTTTGTAATCGTAATCTATGAAAAATGGGGTGCTATTAAAATGATTATAATTGTAATGTATGTTGTTGGCATGATGTCATGAAAGTTGTCATAATTTTCTTATTTTTTAACAAATGATCTATGTACATTTAACACAGGACAAAAATATTCATCGAAATCGTTTGTCTCTTTTTAACCTTTACAAAAAATGTTACATGTGCACGTTTCTTTTCTGTCAATTTTAATTAAATTTAGAGGCCTAAAAATGTTCGATAAAATACTCAAACAACAAACCGAATTCCAATTTTTTTTCTCTAGTTATGAGAAATAACGCATTTGATACGCAAACTATTTTCAGGGTCATGAAAATGCTTTGAAACCAAAAAACAAAACTTAACAAAGATCATTATTTTTTCCTTAACAAACTTTGTGTTTTGGCATATTATGTGCTTTATTGAACAAAAACATGCCGTCACCGTTGTATTTTCGAGCTTTGGTTTCAACATTTGGTCAGATGTCTCTTAAGAGTGTTCCGGACTGAAAATGAAAAATCTTACTGCTTAAAGCGCCACCCAACTGCAGACGACAAATTTTGAACTAAATTCATCTTACTAAAAGAGAGAGAATCGCCTTTCTATGAGAATCGGGACTTTCGCCTGCCGTTACTGATTTGAATTTTCAAATTTTGGCAGATTTTAGGTTCAGTTCGCGTACCCTCCTAATACAGTCCAATTTTACGAAAAATTACGAAATTTAACCAAATCCTGTTCGCGTACTCAAAAATTTGGTAATTTTTCGTAAAAGAGAGCGCTCACGAGAGAGGAAAATATTTCCCCAACCTACGAATTTTTGAAAATAGCAAATAAATAAATAAATTCAAATGCAAAGTTTCAATTCTTCATACAAAAAAACTTTACAATTAAAATGTGGGTAAAATTTGTTGTTTTCCCGTTCCATTACGTTTTTGTAGTTTTGTTTTTCTGTGAGAGAATTTTACCCCCACTTCTTAAAATGTCTCGTTTTACGAATTTTAGTGCAGAAAGTACGCGAACGCACCTTTTGTATCCCTTAATTTTGAAATAAAATGTGTTTGATCAAAGTTTTTTTTCAAAATGTTTTGATTGCTGTGTTGAGAAAAAGTACGTGCTAAATAAATGAAGAGGTTTAAAAAAAAAAAATATCGCATCATAAGAAAAATTGTTTATCAATAATACAAATTTTATTCATAGTTTTTTAATTCTTTTTTTGTTTAAAAAGTTATTTTTTTCTCCAATAGTTATACAGTTTAAAATGTCGAATTTTTATTCATTAAGAAATGTTTTTATTTTTTGATGGAATTCTCTTTGAAAAAGTACGATTTTTGGCCATTTTGGAGTTTTTGAGCCTTTACTACTGAGTAACGATGTACTTGATTGAAATTGTGCTCCCATAGTTTTTTAGAAACAGTTTTTGTCTACAGAATAACACCTTAATCGTTTCAATACGACAAAACCCAGTTTTGGTCCGGAACAATCTTAAGCCTTATCAACATCGAACCATCAAACAGTGAAAAATCAGTTGTCCTTTTTCGAATTCAAAAGTTAGAATTAGGAGCTTATTCCTAAAAATCATTCAAATAGTTTTACATATTTTGTTTTCTTTCTGTTTGCTGAGTAAACATTTTTTCGGTGCTAGGTGCTACTATTGCAACTGAAATAAATTTGAACTCAAAACCTTACAACAACCCGAAAATTAAAGTTTCGTAATGAAAGTAAAAAATATTCTATAAAAATATTTGCAAATTCCAAGCCGTAGAGGAAATATAAAAGAAAACGTTAATTAAATAAATCGTACAACCTAGTTTCCTTGTGTTATTATTGTCTGCCTTTAAATTCTAAAGGCGTGTTCCATATCACTCAGGAGTAGACAATAACTAGTTCAAAGCATTAATATTTAATATTAATTACCTTTTCCTTGATTGGCACCATTTTTCGTCCTTCCTATTTCTGTTTAACAATAAACTCAAAGTAGGTCGCAGCAATACTACCAACTTCCTATAAAATATGTTTCTTGAGTCCGACGATTCTTATTTGTTCTAATAATGAATTGAAAATGTTTTTTTTTAAGCTGAAAATCGAGCTATTGGATACAAAACTTGATATAATAAATTGTAAAATAAAAACAAATTATCCAAAAAGTCACAACGAAAACTACCTCCCAATGTATTAGTTTTTGCTCGGATATTTTTTATATTTAAGTCTCTGTCAATATTTCCATGTAATTACATACATGTTCTAACATTTCATTAAAAAAAAAAATTATAAATCTCTTTAATGAAGTTTTTTAAACGAACACCAAAAAACGCCTCTACCTTTATTAAGCAAAAAAAAATCCCAAATTGAAGTTGGTAGATACGCAAAACGAATTTTTTGTGTGAGAATTATAAATCCATTTTTTTTTTTTGCTGAGCCTACGTTAAAATTGTGTATTTTGTTTTGATACATTCTCCAAAAAAAAAAAACATGTTTATACTTTAATCTCACTCTACTATATCTATAGCTGTCTATTATAAACTAACGACATAGGTATGTTCATGGGTATAATTAAAATTGTTAGCACATCATTCGTTGTGCCTTACCTACCCATGAATGTAGATATTTATGTAGATGGTAGATACATATCTGCACCTGAGTTACACAAAAAAAAAACAAAAACAATATAATATTTCTTCCTTCCAATACATTCAAAGAAAAAACAGCTGATAGGTATATGAAAATACTGAAAATCCCTTACAACCATCATCGGATGTCGTTTTTTTTTCTATTCTCAAACAAAATACAAAAGCGAATACACATTTGAGAATAAATTAAACGATCTCATTAACACGCAAATTTGAATTTTCAATAAAAATTGACACAAAACACAGTAAAGCTGAAGTTGCAGGCCTGTCTTATTTCTATTCACAGATGAAACATCTTTAAACTACATTGCTTTTTTTTCTAAAGGAAAAGGAATATAGTGACCAAAGCAGAAACGAAATAAATTTATGACGTTATTAATTTTGTGATGGCAGAAACACTTCGTTTCATCCAAAATATACAAAGATACATGTTCATAGTAGCTATAATGCTGCAAAGCCATATAGATATAAAATATACGAGTACATCCAAACAATACTTTATAAAGCAAAACAAAAAAAAAGTCCATACACTTGTGATGGTCATCATCTGTTTTAACTTTCAACTTTAGTTATACGGAAAAACTGTACCTGCGCTTTGCGCCAAACCCAGATACGAGTCGAGCAGTACGTTCAGATACTTTTGAGACAGAGTCTACCTACTCGCTTGCACACTTGTTTCGTACAGGATGTATTTAGCAGGCCGCACTTTTTTTCGAGTGTATTCGTGTAATTTTTGCACACAGATACAGAAAAATACACACAGCGATACCCACTCGCATACATTCATACTATAGAAAAACACTTGTGTTGGTTATTTTCCGCATACAAATGAATCGACAAAATTGATTTTTTTACTCCATCGTTTTTCTTATAAAAGTATTTAATAGGACCATAGACGTTCAGTCGCCATCAGACACTTGCCGGTATTACATTCTTAAACCAAAAAAAAAGATACATTATTACAAATCAATTTAAACCAAAACAACAAAAAAAATTAAAATAAATTACAAATATCTTTTACACAACAGTAATTTAAATTACAAGAAAAAAAATCTCAACTTTGTGAAATACAAATCAAAAGCTCTCTCACTCAACAAAAAGCCAAAAGAAGCTTTTTGCCAGTTATATCAGTTTAAATTCAAAAATATCTTACAGTTCGCTTAGATAACCACCGTGTGGTAAAAGTGAATTTTTTAGACAATAAAAAAAGAAAAAACTAAAGTGATTTTAAAGAAAAATCTGTGATTAAAAAAATATATCAAGTTTTGCACAAAACTTTGGCAAATTTTTAGAAAAAAAAAAGAAAAAAACTAACTTTCACTGTGTGAATAAAAATTTATGAAAACAAAAAGTACAAATATGGGCACCATGTCACTTCGTCAACCCGAAAACTGGCTGTATGAGATCTGGCAAAAGGGACAAGATAGTCCTTGCTACGTTATGGTCCCAAATGCAAAAGTATGTATTTTTTTGTTGTTCTTTGTTATTTTGAAAATCTTAAGATTCTTTGAATTTGCAAATGAATGAGCATAGATGAACAAAGAGTAGAATATTTTTTTTTTTCAGTTTTCAAAAAAGTATTCAATGAATAGAATTAATCAATTTGTTTGACGTTACATCTTTTTTTTGTTCGCTAGAAAAGCGTTTTACAGTGATTAATATTCGCACTTCAAATGTGCTTTGTGTGATTTTGAATTTCTGATTAAAATGGCTACTTTTAGCTTGTCGTCTTTTCAATCCGCAATAAAGATAAGAATTGCGACCTTCGACGTTCGAGATTCGAGAATACTTGAAAATACTAGAAAAAAAAGTTCCTTAACCTATTAATTCTTTAGCTTCGAGCATTTTTCGTATTTTCTTATTTTTCTTTGCAAACAGTTTTCACTGAACTTCAATTTTTAATATTGAGTTTTTCTTATAATCTTTATTTATGCTGAATTCTTTTCAAACATTTTTTTTTTTTGTAATATAAAAATTATTGTAGATTTTGATTCCTCTTTTGAATTTTTTGAATTTTTTGGTACAGCAATTTCAAAAGCTTGTTTCTCGTACCAAATGAAAATGATCACTTTTTTTCAATTCGAATTCCGTGTCATTATGTTACAATAGTCTGTTGGCTTACTTTACTACCTATGTAATGAAAATTATACATTCCAAGTATGGTGCGACGATGTATGTTGTTTGCAATTGCTCGTTCATGATAACTCTTAAAGCAATACAACTTTATGTTGCTATGGAGAAAAGAAAAAAAAACTACTAATAAGTTAAATAATTGCATATGGCAAACAGAGTTGAGAATGAGATATGTAATTATTTACTCTTGTTGTAATTTTTTCTCTTCTTTTTCGAAATGACTCAGTTTTCAGGGTGTCTTATAGATTATTGCTTTTTGGAGATTAGGAATTACATTTGTGTTATGTTTTTATGTTTTTAATGTTGAACCCTTAATGAAACAAAAACTACCGATGTCAAGGCTCTGAAGATTGAGGAAGGTCAGCCTGCACATTACCTGAATTATTAGTCTTCCCCTTGTTGAAAATTAAATTCGATTCATTGAATTCATTCAAAATTCATAGAAAAATATTTTTTTAAACCTTTTTCTGCTCCCAATTAATCTCAAAAATAAAGTCTTGTCAATAAGAGCTTTTGCTGTACCAAGATAAGATAAAATTACTTTATCATCAAATCAACATTGAGATAAGGCAAGTCAACATATATCGTCAATGACGAATTCCATAAGATTTCTTGCCTCATACATTGTTTTCTTGTTTGTATTGAACGAGTCACAAGAGTAAACACAAAATTAAATTTTAATCTATTTTAAAATGTCGCCATATTGTGTGTCTCCAATATTTTCAGACAGACAAAAAAAATGATTTATTTAAAAACGTGTGTTTTTCATGCCTGAAAATATTTTTTTTTTGCATACAAAAATCCAATCCTTTGGAGACAAACATTTATTAAAATTCAAAATCAAAAAAAAAAATTTTCGGTCACCTGTCAATTACTCTAATGGAAATGTGACGCACGCAATTTTTGCTTGTTTCCCTTCTTTGGTTGATTGACAATGGAACAAAAGAATTGCTGGCGCACACGCTGCTTCTCTGCAAATTGTGCCACTATTCACTATTAGTGAAGAGTGTTTTTTTTTTTTCAATTTCATTTTATTTATAAATGAACTGATTCACATTTGAAATATGTGTTCTTAATTGAGAGAGAATTTTAAGATATTTAAAACTAATATCCCTGCAAATTTAAATTTGTCTACGCTCCACCGGAAAATCTATTTTGATATGCCTATTTTTAAGTGTTTAACAAAATAGTTTGACTTTTTTTGGTTATTAGTCGAATTAAAATAATAAGGAATCCCTTGTTTTCAAAATAACTAAGAGAAGACCTTCATGCAGAGGAAGTTAGAACCTAAAAGAATTTGCGTGTTCTAAAAACTCTAATGTTCGTGGGGCTTATAAAATTAAATACTTGGATGGCCTATAAATTTTGATGGCACTTTTATTTGGTTTGCTCATTTGCCATGCATGTGATTCAAAACAAGACATAAATGTTGTTTGTGTTCCCTTTTTGATGGATTCTTAGAGTAATTAACATGCTAAGGTGTTTAAATGAATTGCAAATAAACTACGACGTACCGTTTTGCACACCCGGAACGAGATCAAAATAAAGTAAACATGATTTCGAAACATAAAAATATTTTAAGGCAATCTCTGACAAATTATTACAAAATGCCTTTAATAGGCTTATCATATAGGATAATTGATTTATAAGACGTCATTTCTCTGTATCAGATGTTCTGTTTCCGAGAAGATCGAACTTCCCTAGACATGACAGCAATTCCCTATCTAAAGGTACATTTGTTGCGATTTTTATACTTCAAAACATTTTTCTTCTTAGTCTGGATATCGTAATGTTGCACAAAGCAAAAATCATAAATTTCATCAAAATCCGTTCAGCTGTTTACGAGATAAAAGTAAAAACTTGCTCACAATTCAATCCTTTCGTATAACAACGACATTCCAAAACTCTCGACTTCTGATAAAATATGTAATGAACAATTCTTTATAAAATAAAACAACTATTTAAATTTTCATGATAAAAAATGAACGTCTTATCAAGAATAAGGAAAAATGACTAATTTTTCTTTCCTGCATACAAAGTGGCGTGTTTCTGAGATCACAAATGTCAAAAGCCAGTACTATTGCATGCTTGACGAATTGATAGAATAGAACTAGGGGACAATACCCCACCACGTTTTGTATGTGATATGAAATAACTGGGTATGGAATATGATTCATGTTTCATGGTCATGGGTGTGAGGCTATCAATATTTTGAAAAATATTTAGAATAATGGAAAATGTCCATCTCAAAAGTAAATGTATGTAGAAATCCTGAATATTCCGGTATTCATTACAAAATAGACAGATTGTTGTTCTTTACAGAATTTTGTTTCCTTACGTCAACCTGTCTGCTAGGTTAAATATTTTGATTTGTCAATTAAAACGTATCTTTTTCAAATGCAGTATAGTTGTAAGGTAAATTAATTGAAAATTCATTTTTTGCTAGACAAAAGAGAAAACCCATTGATTGATATGAACTTTTGTGTCAATCTGATTTAGTGGGGCGCCATTCATTCTATAAGACTTAAACATTTCTCTTTTTTAAACTTTGAATTGAATTCTCAAGTACTAATGAACACTTTTTTTTATTTTTTGCAGGATTTGGTCAAATCCCATCTTATGATAGCAGTTCGAGAAGAAGTCGAAGTGCTTAAAGAGAAAATATCCGAATTAATGGATAAAATCAATCAACTTGAGGTCGAAAATACAATTCTCAAGGCGAATATGTCGCAAGAAACACTTCATCAGTTGCAAATGCAAGCTCAATTGCAAATTGCCGGTGGTGTTGGCAGTGGCAATATGATTGCACCACCGCCACAACAAACCCAACAACAACAGCAGCCACAGCAGCTACCGCCAACAACCCAGCAAGCTGTTCAGCCAAACCAACAGCAACAGCCACCACAACAACAACAACAGCAACAGCAGCAGCCACAGCAACAGGCTCCACCACAAGCTGCCAATACTGCAAACTCCACTAATGGACCATTGTCGTAAAGAGATTATTGTTGCCAGTTTAAGAACAAAACAACATACAAAAGCAATTTCGCCCTTGTATTGGGACTTTTTACAAAACAACAACAAAATCAATATTTTTTTTTAGTGTGAACTCTTCATTAAAAACAAAAATTAAATCACATACACACAAAAAATGAAAGAAGAAACATGAAGAAGCTGAATTTTGGTGGATGAACAAATGAGAAACAAAAATTATTTTAAAAGTGGATTGAAGAAAAACTCTACCAATTTTATAACTTAACAAAAATTATCATAAAATAGCAAAAGAAGAATCACATTAAAAAAAAAAGAAATGAAACTAAAAGGAGCAGCTCACAGCAAATTCCAGTTTGCTGAATTGGCAAGTCGATGAAAAAAATCGATACAAGTTTTTTTTTTACAAAGAACCCCCTTAAAGTTTTTAAGCAAACAAATCACGTTCGTTAAAAACAAAAATAATATTCATCTACAAAAAATGATAACTTAAAAAATCGCATAAAATGAAAAACATTATTTAACATTCTGTTTAGATATTTTTTATTAAATTTAATTAGCGTGTTATCATTTAATGTGATAATTATTATCGTTTTGCTTAAAACACAGCGTTTGAAAGAAATATTAGAAATCCACAAAGAACAAAACAAAACGCTAAAAGCAATTACTTTTGCACTGAAAGAAAAAGTAAGAAAGAAAAGAAAGAACAAAATATGATGAATGATTTTTTTATAATGAAAAAGAAAATGCTTATAGAGAAGATCTATTATCGAAATTCTTGTACAGTTAAATAACATAAAAAAGTGATAATTTGCAAAACAATTTCATATTAATAACTTAAAAAAAAAGAATGACAGCTAAAGATGACTTTTAGAAAAAAAAAATAATATGATAATGTTCTGATAACTAAAAATAGATTTTTAATAAAATATTCTTTTTTCTTTTCCTATATCCGTACATATATATTTTTTTACGAACTTATTTAAATTATGATAAATGATGAAAAAAATTAACTAAAACTAAATTATGTAATAAAAAGTAAAGAAATCTTATAAAATCAATTGTAAATATTATAACCAAGGAATTTTCCTTATAATTTTTTTAAAAACAAAAAAGTAATTAAGTAATTTAAAAGATTTTATTTTTTGCTTTAAATTAATGTATTATTTTATTATGTAGGAAAGTTCTTTTAAATTTTATATATGTGTACATAAAAAAAGATGATATAAAGAAAACTGTAAAAGTTAAAATGTTGTTACTCTAAAGTCGATTTTTTTTCTCATAGGAAAAGCAATAGATTTAAAATTCAGAAAATAATTTTTATTCAAACACAATGCGATGTTCAGACTTTTCGAGACAAAAAATCATTTTTTTTTTAAATAACATGTGAAAAGAAAAATGAAATGAAATATTTTTTTTATTGTTGACAAACAATAAATGTAAACTTCCTATAGAGACTCTACTTGTCTATGGAAAAAAAGTGCTTCACGATGGTTGCACGCTTTAAAAAAACGCGTCTGCAAAGCGCCGACTGTCCATTCATCTCATCTCAAATAAAATAAAATAAAAAAACGAAAAACTGTCTTACAAAATCGGGCCAACATTTCATAAGAGCTATTCGTTATAATGTAAAAAAAAAAAAAAAACATTGTTATACATGTCTCTTATTATGAATAAAAAATAAAACTACACTGTGATTAGCAATCATTTAAATCTTATTGTTTTTGTTTTAATTATAATTTTGTTTGTTTAATCTTTATTTTTTTTCTAAATGATGTTATGCTGCCTTGCCCGATTTAAAGAGATGTTCTTTTTTATTGAAAAGAAAAAAAAATTGTCATAAAACAAAAACAATTTTTTTTTTTTGAATTAAAAGTCGGCGACTTTGGAAAATAAAAATTATAAGAAAGTACAAAAATTTGATTTTATGTCTTGAAAGGTCTAAAAATCTTTGAAAAAATATAGTAATTGTTGTTTGTCCTTAATTTATAAATTAACCGATGAAAATATGAAAAGAAAAAACAGGTTCCAGCACGATTGACATAAACTATAAATAAATTCCTAGTATTGTAAAACAAAATATGAACGTCAATATAAAAAATAAAAAAAATATATACAACTAGTATATGTTTTAAAAAAATCAAGTATATAAATTGTATTTTATTTTATTTTATTTTAACAGAAATCATCTCACTACTTTTTTTTTGGTTTCATTTTTTTAACTTTTTCGCTAACAGGTGATACATTCTAAGAGTAGAAGTATTTTTTTAATTTATTGCATAACTACAAAAAAACAGCATTACAAAACACTTCTTTTGATGGACTATACTTACAAACAAATAAATATATTGATAACTATGAGAGAACTTATAAAAGAATAAAACAATGAAAGCAGATTAATAAAGAAACGTTGATGAAACTCCTAGTCTTCGATAATTTGATAATTTTTTTTAGTGTAAGTTCTAAATAAATAAAACAAATGCACTAAGAAACATAGTATTTTAGCCACTCTACTATTAATATTAGTGTTTTTTTTTTTAATTTTATGTATATGCAAAGAAACAGCTTGCTATGATATAAAACATTACCTATTATTTTAATTTTTAATAAAAAAAAATGATTTTTTAAAAATTTATTTATGCATTTGTGTTTTGGTTATTTTTGTACTTGTTTTTGGTTTTAATTTTGCGTTGATTTGTGTGGGGGGGGGGGGGGGGAAGTGATTTAAAAGTACTTTTACTTTAATTTTTTGTTAGCACTTCCGGCTTGATTGATTGAAAAACAGTAGCATGGAATTACATGGTTGTATCAGTGAACTGATCTCATTTCACCTCATTTACATTTTCATTGATCCCATTTCTAAGAACCTTGTAAATTATGTGAGTTGAAGACTTTCACTAACGTTGGATTTGAAGTTGAGGAGTTTGAATTCGTTTACAAAATGGAACTCCTGCAAACATCAAATCTTGGTATAGTGGTAGTCGGTTCCATCTTATCTGCCTATTGCTAACAAAACGTACAACAGCTAGCTTGCACTTTTCGAAGACTTTGAATTTCATCTTTCTATCCAAAAACGTTCAATTTTGAATGGAATTTCCAAATACACACCTCTTTTCTTGAACCACCGTTAAGCAATGTCAATTTCATAATTGACTAAAAATATGCAACAACAAATTATGCTAAAGATCAAAAAGGGGTACACTTCCAACAAAATTGTGACCATTTTTGCCTTGAGATATGCAACAACAAATAAATAAATTGATGCCAGAGATGTGTCGAGTATCACTTCACTGCATCCATCTATCGATAATTTCGATAGCATTTTTATCGTGTGCTTATAAAAAACTTAAGTTTCATTTGATATTTTTTTGAGACTAATACATTTTGTTTAGTATTTGTTGTTATTCCTTGCATAACATTATTATTGTAATTATTGTTTCCCGATACCTAGATGAACCTTCAACATTTTTGATTCTCGTGATACCTAAATGAAAACAGAAATCATTTTTTATTCATGAATCACTATCACCTACATTCAGTTTTTTGTTAATATTTCTTAAATCAAAAATTAAGGGGGTTCAGATATCTGCGGAAACAAAATTTAAAATGTGCCAAATTTTGTCCACAAATAAACTCTTTCATAATAAGCCAGTTTTGAAGTTTGTGGGACAAATCGAGCTCATTATAAAGAAGAAATCTCGTACCGATTTCTTATAAATAAATTCACTCATCTTGTTTTCGTAAATGTTGTTTTGTAAAACCTTCAAAAATTCTACTCTTAGAATCATAACCTTTTCCATTTTTTAAGTGCTATGAGTTTAATTTTTAGAATGTCATAACTGCTGGAATATGTTTAAATTAGAAAATAAAATAGTTCAAATTCAACACAAAAAATTGTAGAGTATTTCCGTCATTCATAGTAAAAATTCCTATTCAACGAATAACACAAACTCATTTCATTTTACTATCAAACAAAGAAACAATAAAAAATAATAAATAACCCGAAATGCAAATAAACACCCTTGCCTATAATAATACACATAAAATAGCAAAAGAAAATTATATTATTTAGATTAAATGCAATCATTACAAAAACAAAAAAACATTCACAACAGAAAAAGAAGTATATTTTTTGATGCTACAAGAAAATTAACTTAATCAATACCCTGTGAAGATTTCAAGCTTTAAAAAGGAAATCTTTTTGGCTGATTTAAAAATCATTGCTAACAATATTCCATCAAAAATAATAAATAAAAAAATTCTTATCTTGTAAAAAGTTTATTGCAAATAAAATTAAATAATTAAAAATTAAAAGAAAACAAAAATTTGAACTCACTACACATATATTATATAAATAAATAAAATCCAAACCATTTTCTTGGGACAGAAACAAAAAAAAAAACAAAAATAAATCTCAATGAAGAGATTTTTAATAATATTAAGTACTATACGTGATACAATTAAAAATAATCAAATAATTCGCAAAACTATGAAAACATGAGTTTTTTATTTCTGATTGTCAACATTTATATTTGTATTATATTTATGCAGGTCACAAGAATCTAACAATTAAATTATTGGATTTCACAGTATGTTTTTGAAGAAAGAAATTTTACGGAAAAAAATGGAATTCGTAAAATATTTGGAACTCGAAAGTTGAGTGATTTGAAGTCAAAGTCACGAAAATTTGTCTGTCTGTTTATGTGTCGAACATCAAAAGATACACGAGAACAAAGGTCCCCCCTCTACTGTCAAATGAAAACCCAAACGATCTTGTTTCCGAGTTATGATAAAAAAAATATTGGTTTTTTACGCTCGTTGACAATGACACTCCAGTTGTTAGTTCTCTCGCGAAAGCTAACCTTTCTGCTAGGCAGTTCGCCGCCAAATCTCCGCTGCCAGAGAGTGTCATTGTCCTCCAGTTCTTGAGCGCGTCAACGATTCCATGGGACAAATCTTCTTCCGCACTCGTGGCGAGAGTCCTAAAAGATCTAAACATACATAAATCCGCTCGTCCGAATGGTATCCCCGCTATTATTTTGAAGAGGTAATTTTCCACGCTGGAAAAACCCCTGCGTAAGCTTTTCCATCTATCCTTTTCTTCTGGGCTCGTTCCGAGCAGTTGGAAAACAGCATTTCCAGCCAATCCCAAAAAAAGGCGAATCTTCTTCTCCTTCCAATTATCGTCCGATTGCACTTACGTCCCTTCTTTTTAAGGTCATGGAAACGCTGATAAACTATCAGCTTAAAAAATATCTCGAGAACCAAAAGCTTCTTAATGACCGGCAATACGGCTTTCGCAGCAACAGGTCCACTGGTGATCTGATGGTTTATCTCACCGATCGGTGGAACAAATCTTTGCATCGTTTTGGAGAAAGTAAGATTGTTGTACTTGATATTTCAAAGGCATTTGATAAAGTCTGGCATCTTGTTCTTTTATCGAAAATGCGTGTTTTCGGTATCGACGAATACCTTCTTCCAATACAAGTTGTATTGGAAGGATTCAAGTCTGAAGCCCATAATATAAATGCTGGTGTGCCCCAGGGCTCCGTTTTATCTCCGACTTTCTTTCTCATTTTTATAAATGATCTCCTGTCTGTAACTTCTAATCCAATTAATTGTTTCACTGACGATAGTACCCTTAGCTTTTCATATTCGTACCCAGACTCACATCCCTCCTCGTCGGATATGGAACTGCAACGGCAAAATATGACAAGCTCATTAAACTCTGACTTAAACAGCATTGTACAATGGGGAATTAAAAACCGTGCAGATTTTATTACTTCGAAAACTCAATGCTGTCTTGCATCGTTGAAGCGAGATATACCCCTCTTGTCACTGTCCATGAGTGGCACTTGCATCAATGAGACCGAACATCTCGATATTCTCGGTATGTGCATCACTGACCACCTCTTGTAGACCGAGCATATAGGCGATGTCGCCAAAAATGCCGCAAGATGTTTGGGTTTCTTAAGACGGTGCAAGAAATTTTTCTCTTCATCTGATCTGGCTTTTATCTATAAAACCTATATCCGTCCAAAGCTTGAGGTCAATTCCCATCTTTGGGCTGGTGCTCCAGTAACCTTTTTAAGCCTCTTGGATGGTATACAAAGAAAAGCCGTAAGAATGATCGGTGATAGAGACATCACTGATTTATTCACTCATTTAGACCACCGTGCGTCGTAACGTTTCGTGTCTCTCTCTGTTTTATCGTTACTTCTACGGTAAGTGCTCTAGAAAAATAGACAGTGGCATTCCTCCCCTTAAACAATTCAACCGTAATACCCGCGCTTCCAGGAATGCCCATCAGTTTACCCTCGAGCCCAACCTCGGTCGTACGCTCAAGTATAGAGAATCGTTTTTTAGCCGTACTAAGCGAATGTGAAATTCCCTTCAACACTCTGTCTTTCCCAGTTATTGCAATGTTGATGAATTCAAACCCAATATACATCGACACTTACTTTTAAACCCCTTCATCTTTTCTTAATGCGCTCACTGTGTCTCTGGCATAATAAGGGTATTAAAAGCTCCTTTAGCATGTGCAAGTTATTAAAAAAAACTCCTTCTTTTTCCAGTCTCCTTCTAGTCCCCCAAGAATATCTTCTGACGCAAATATCTCCACAACCAAAGCACGGAATTGAGTTTGGCTGTGAGTAATAAACTCAAGATTTTGCAAACTGTGAATACTGTTAAATTTAGCGAAATCGATTTCTTATAATTTTAGAAAAATATGGAAAACCCCTTGCCACAATTTTGGAAAGAAAAGAAATTCTAAAACCCGTCGAATAATGCATCAAAAGGGAGGTCTACTAGAACCTTATTCGTCAAAATAGGAAACAGATTTTTTGAAGTCTGATAATGAAAAGCCGCCAGTTATTTTTTGGCCCCATAATGTTATGGTTTGATTCTTCTTGCCAATGCTAACTGAAGTATCGAACTCGGATTAAAAAAATAAAGCCATTTTAGAGTAATAATTATTGGATTCTGTAGTTAAAGATTTGTTCCAATCATAAATCTAAAGCGCCTCTGAAGAAAAATATCTTCCATTGTGAATACTAACTAGCATCCTCAATTTTAGTTTTACATCTTTTATTAAATTAAATTAAATATAAAAAAAAACTACACCTAGAAAGCTTAAAAATAAACTTAAAAATCAGTTTCAGGACTTTTTGGCCTTATTTCATCAATTCGCGATTGCGATTTACTTAAAGAAGACCCTTTGGCGCTGCCATTGAATGTTTTCAGATTTCCTAACTGCGCCCTTACATCCTGCTGCGAAACATGATGCTGTGGCAAATCAGGTTTTATTGGCAACATTCTGAATTCCAAGGCTTCGCCTTCTTCGGTCGGGGATATGCTTCTCTGTGGGAAAGCCACTTTAGCGTAAGTAACACCATTTAACGAAGCTGGTTGATTTGTTGTTTCCCCCGATGACGATGTGACATTGCTAGGCGAACGAAAAACAAATGGCTTGGGGGCTGGTCTAAGTTGTCTCAAAGGCTGTGTTTGAATGGTTTCAGTTGGAACTGGGGAATAAAGTGGTGAAGAAGGTACACTAGTGACTGTCGTTTCGGTGGGTAGAACTGTTGGGTTATAGTCGGGATCAGTGACCTTGCAGTTGTAGACGTTTAAATTCTTTGAAAATATGAACACAAGGATGTCAAAAAGAACTCCAAGTAGAATAAGTCCAGCTGTCATTATGTTAAGAATGTCTCCATGTAAGGGTGTTTCTCGGAGGAGACACTGCACATAGTTTTGGGTCCAATAAATGCAGGTTTTACCTGTAGCATTACATTTTTATTTAATACAAGGCTTCGATCTTAGAGAGTCTTTTTAACTTACTTGAAATTAAATCATAACCAAGTCTCCCTGGTACAAATGCAAACAGCCCGACGAAAAGGACTTTTATTGCTAGTGCCAATGCCTTATCCTGGGGCAGGACACTTCTCAGAGATATCAGTAATTTCCCGACAATTGTTGTAGCCAACAGTGATGACATGCTTATGCTTGAAACTTGGAACAAGATCCACATTCGATTGCAGTTATTTCGGTCACAAGCTCCAGCTGTGGCTCTCATCTGTGACCAGCTGGTATCGGTGTCCATGCCACATGAACAGCCTTCATAGAGCTAGAAACAAATAATCAAGTTATGGGACATTTATGTAACAGAAGACTTACTGCAATTTCATTAATGAACGACTGTCTTTCGCAGCCGGCGTAACACGGTGAAAAAAAAGTGACTGTACTGTTTTCCGGGCAGACTGGTAAGAAAGTGTTTGGTGAACAAATGCATTGCCGTGAACAGTAGGGCTGTATGAGTTTGCCTTTGGAGAAACCTGCGATCGGTCCAACTTCGCACTTCACAAATACCATCGACACAAATATGCCGACCAAAAAGACTCCAAAAACTATATTCTTGGCTGTAATTGCTCTAAAATGAAAGGAATGTGACTAGATTCAGACGAATGTTTATGTTAGGAATTACCTTGCTGAAAGTTTCAACTTCGATATTATCAAACCGGATACTAGCACCGCAATTCCGGCAACAGGTGGCATCAAGAAATATGAAACAAACCTCAAATTCCATTCGTCCAGTAGACCATTTTCCTCATTGAACGGAATGTAAAACCTCGACGAAATGTATTTTTCTTCCTGCGCAGAGTAGTTTAACACAGCACCAAGAATGAACGTCAGACTTAGAGTATTGCAAAGAAGCAACTTATTTCTAGCTAATCTTTTGAGTGAAGCCCAGTATCCAGTGTCGTCAATGAAAGTTGACATTCGGCTGCCGAAATTCCGATCACCAGATTCTTCGATGATCCTTTGGGCAGTCTGATGCACAACCGTTTTAACCAAACGGCGGGGAAAGAGTCCCAATAAAATACCAGAGACAAAGATCAATGGTCCCAAGACAGCCCAACCAAACCACCAGCTTGCCGATATGACAGATACCACAATCGTTAGGAAATATCCAATTTGAAGGCCAGCTATGCTAGCGCATAGAGCAGCTCCGATTACAGCTGGACTATCAATCGACTGGGAATTGTCATCGATGTAGGTTATGCCGATGACGAAAAACGCCAAATTGCCCATTCCGATGAAGAATTGCAAAACAAATAGGAGGATGAGAGTTCCTAGTCGACTTTGATCAGGATCTAAAGTTAGTTGTTCCAACTCTATTGGAGGCAGGGATTTCGTACATAGTGTGTTCTCGTTTGTTGGAGGTGTAACAATATCAGCTTGTCTGTAAGAGAATTCAATTGAGTATATCTTTTGTGTAAATGTTAACGTTTTAATCTTACGCTGATAAAATGGCTGGAATGATTGCGATCACACAAACGAGTCCCTGAATGATGGTGAATCCTCCGAGCCAGCTAATTGGGTGATATTTGTGAGATAGATGTGCAAAAATAAGTGCACATATCGCTTGAAATAGACCATTGCTAACAAGGAGCCAATCTGAAAAGTTCGTTTTTATTAAAAAAAGAAAATATTTTTAGTAATTTAGTTCGATTTTATGAAAAAAAAAGTACAACAGATGTTTGATGGTGATCGTATCTTAATAATTGTATAAATAAGAATTGTATACATTCTTCTTAAAATTACTTAAGATTACTTACTAGGTGTACACAATTTATTTAATTTATTATCTGAGACCTTAAACCTAAGGGTCCCCGTAGACTGCAGACTTTTTATCGGCCGATAGTTTAGTCGGGTTGGGCTGAAAGTGCGCACACCGAGCCAACTAAACAGTTTGGTTGGTGAACAGGGCGCAGACTATCCAACAGCCGGCCGACTATTCTCGAATTAGTTTGTAAGTGACTGTTGAAGCGGTCGCACAATGAAAATATTGTCCAGAAAAATTATTGCTTTCTCCATACTCCGGAGGAGGAAAATCAAGAAGAGATTCCGAGAGTATTGGGTGCATCCCATTCTCTGTGATAGATTATTTAGTGGAAAATTTTACACTATGCATTCCAAATTACTTGATTACCCGAAAAATCACCACAGAGCGAAGTGAACTATCGGCCGACTAAACAATCGTCATGTATGCGCAGGCGTGTATGCGCCAATACTGATTAAACAGTCGGCCGATAATTGGCCGACAGCTCAGTTTGAATGTAATCGGGTAGCCTATTAAACTTTTCTTATCGGCCGATACTGAATCGCTGTAATGTGCGCATATGCATTCCTCTCCATACTGGTAAAGAAGCCGTTTGCAGTCTTTGGGGGCCCTAAGCCTTACTTTCCTGTTAATGATTTACTGTGGCGTATACGCTTTTTTTTTTGTATATAAAAAAAGGAAAAAGGTAGTAAATTATTGTTAACTATATTTTGTTTAGTTGTGGGTAGTTTTTAACTAAGTGTCGTTAATCGGACTTGTGTGTAAGCGTCAAACTCAATCACTTTTTCATAGCCACTGGTCACTTATTGCTGTGACGTATAAAGGGTTTTTCAATAGGGACGCTACAAAAGTAGACCGATAGGCAACAGCAAACGACGCCATATTTTTTCCCGCTCTCTTGACATTTCTCTTCAGTAAGGTTTGCCATTTCATCATGGAAAGGCATACGATCCAACAACGAGTCGAAGTTATTAAAATTTACTACCAAAATTCGGAGTCAGTGGTCAACACTTTAAGAGCGCTACTCATCTTCAGCGATGATGCTCATTTCTGGCTGGATGGCTTCGTCAATAAGCAAAATATGCGTTATTGGTCAGGCAACAATCCACATGTGCTTCACGAGGCACAATTTTATCCCGAAAAAATCACTGTTGGTGCGGCTTACATGCTGGTGGTGGCATTGGGCCGTACTTCTTCCGTGATGATCAAGACCGGCACGTTACTGTGAATGGGAATCGCTACCGCTAAATGCTAACCGATTATCTTTCGAATGAATTGGATGATATGGACTTGGACGATATGTGGTTTCAACAGGACGGTGCCACATGTCGCACAGCGGGCCAAACAATCGAATTATTGAGAACGAAGTTCGATGAGCGCATTATCTCTAGAAATGCGATTTAACTATTTCCTGTGGGGCTACGTCAAATCTATGGTTTATGCCAACAAGCCAGCGACAATTGATGAACTTCGTACGAATATCGAACGTGAAATTGCAGCAGTATCGGCCGATTTATGCTTGAAAACCGTCGAAAATTGGGTTCAGCGTCTGGACTTCTGCAAGCCCGTGGTGGCAATGCAAAAGAAATCGAGTTCCATACATAATGGCATCAAATGTACTTCTACAGGAATAAAGAATTTCATTGATATCCGTTTTTGTTTTATTTAAGAAAACTTTTGTAGCGTCCTTATTGAAAAACACTTTATATTGGCTGTAAAGAGTAATCTTGAGTTATCGATTATTTTCATTGACCATGTTTTTTTTTTTTTATTTTCTGTTACTTTTCATTACGCAGCAACTGTGACTGAATGTATGTACATTTATAAATTCTCAGTACTGTTTGCGAAATAAAAATACGGAACCTTGTTTCCTGATTGATCAGGAACGATGTTTCCAGTTTCGATGAGTTTTTGCGAAATCTCAGCCTCAGTATTTACAAGGATTTGTTTTACACTGAACTTTAAAATAAAATTGAAATCCATTTTACATTGTAAGTGCTTTTGTAATTTTAAGATTGTTTTGTTTGGATTTGCAGTTTTGAAATTGGTTAAGGAGCGTTCTTTCAAAATTTCGGTATAATGCTTTAGTTGTATAAACATGAAACCAATTCGATCGTAAAATTAACGAGCAGTTTTTAAAGCAAATATATGTCAGGATTTTTCTAGGAAATACCATTAAACCTACCAACTATTAATGAGTCATATCCATACGCAATCGCTGCTTGCTTTGCTGATATTCGAAAATAAGATATGACAGCGCCCTGTAGCAATCCACCAATGGCCAAAATGATAACAAACCATTTAAGTGTAGCAAATTCTTGACACTTTGCACCTCGGCACCACCCGATTTTTGTTATTCCACAATCAATTGTATCTTAAAAAACGTTAAAAAAAATTGTAAGTTTTAATTTACAACAGGAAAAATAATGTTCCAAATATTGTTCACTAACCACTTGAAATATTATTCGCGCTTACTCCAATATTTTGGTATCTTGGA
The DNA here is from genome assembly GCA_920937365.1 of Sphaerophoria rueppellii. Classification (NCBI taxonomy): domain Eukaryota; kingdom Metazoa; phylum Arthropoda; class Insecta; order Diptera; family Syrphidae; genus Sphaerophoria; species Sphaerophoria rueppellii. The sequence goes on along the minus strand of CAKKXW010000002.1, from coordinate 76,995,525 downwards.
CCTCGATTTTCACTTTCCATTATTTAAATTTATTAAAAAAAAAAGTTTTACAACGTGTGCTTATTTGTGTTTTAATACATTGCGTATTTAATGTTGTTTCATGTAAAATGTAAAACCAATTTGACAACAAAATTTAAGTTAAGCGTGCGTTTTCGTTTCAAAGAGCTCGAATTCAGCACAATGACTAACGAATGAAAATACAGGTGAAGCCTAAGTTATCTCAAAATGATAACGATAGTGTAAGACCATTGTTATCATTTATTAAAAAAAAAGTAAACATTTCTTTGCCAATCTTTTAGAACCAAAACCTACACAGACAGTTGAATGTAGGCTACAGGTACTTTTATATACATACAAAACCAAAAGTTGTTAGTTGAGATAAGATTTGGAAATGTTGCGCAACATTTAAAGGGTGTTTTGCATAATTTTGAAGAGGCTAATTTGTTAGTAAGCAATTGGTATAGTAAGAAAATGTTGTGTTTGTGTGTTAATAATGGGAACTTCAATTTTGCATTGCACTGAACAAATGTAATTCGTGATTTCAAGCCACAAATTATAAAGCAATTAAGATAATTAAGATTTTAAAAACGAAACAGTTAAGTACATTCTAATGTTCGAAAACAAGCGGCGAAAGTACTATACTTAAAGATTATTTCAATTTAAAGCATTTATCGATGGGGAAGCGATAAAATTAAGAAACGATAATAATTCAAGTTAAAAAAAAAAAGTAAGTGAAGAATTACAATTTTATATATACATTTTTTTTTTAATTTTTTATGATCAAACTAATGGATTAAGTAAATTTTCAACAACATCATAATTCATCAAAAATAGCCAATTTTTAATACCTTTAAGGAATACCGGTTTAATTCTTTCACATCTTAGATTTACAGGTAGCTTATTAAATAGACGAGGCGCAGTTACATTATAAAAGTGTGTAAAAAGTGCTTTTTTGATGGTAGGTACTTGGACGAGATTTCTGGTGTTTACACGTAAATTTATATTTTCATAGGCTCTATAAGAGTTGTACCCGGAATTATCAAAAAATACTTTTAAGACTTTGTAGAAATACAAATACCTTAATGGAAGAAGTTCAAGACTCTTAAACAACTCAAAGCTTGGCGTTAGACGATTAACTTTGCACAAAATACGGATAGCATGCTTTTGTTTTATTAGCAAAGGGTCAGTTTTATTACGGTTAGTTCCACCCCAGCAGACAATACCATATTGAAGTTTGGATTTAAAAAGGCCGTTGTAAACTAACTTTAGAACTGATAAACCACAATATTGGCTAAGAAGATAGATCTGTCTTACTACATTATTTAAAGTTTGCTTTAAGAATAGAGTGTGGTTAGTCCAGCTCATTTTATAGTCTAAAGTAACACCCAAGTACTTAAAACTTTCAACGCGGTCAATTTCAAAACAGTTGGCAGAACAGCAAATATCTGATTGAAAACCGAGTGCATTATTACAGCGAGAACAAGTATTTATTGAACGGAATCTTTCACAGTTGGACGAATGATATTTTAATGGCATATTGTGACATATTTTACCTTTTATGTTGAAAATCATGAATTTTGTTTTATCACTTATGACCAATTTATGCAGTTTGAACCAACTTCGAAGCAATTCTAAGTCATGGTTCAGAGACGCGGATAGGTTCAAATAACTACTACTACTGTAACACAAAGCAGTGTCATCGGCAAACGCTGTTATTTTGCCCATAAGAGGTTGTAAGAAAAGTGAATTAACAAATATCAAAAACAAAATTGGTCCTAAGACAGAGCCTTGTGGAACACCAACGTTAATAAATTTTTTAGTACTCAATATATTATTAATCTTCACTCTTTGACAACGATTTTTTAGATAGGAAGCAAACCAATCATGAACAGAGCCTCTGAAACCTGAATTAAATAATTTTCTAAGCATGATGTCATGATCTACCATGTCGAAAGCTTTGGTAATGTCAATAAATAAAGTAGCTGGAATTTCAGATTCATTAAGACTGTTATAAATTTCACTGCATAGTTTTAACAATGCATCTTCCGTAGATCTACCGCTACGAAAACCAAACTGTGAGTTACTAAAAAAATTTATTTTATCAAGGAATGACAACATTCTAGATTTGACTCCTTTTTCAAAAACCTTAGCAAAAACAGATAAAAGAGAAATGGGGCGGTAGTTATTTAAATTTAAAACGTTGTCTTTTTTATGTAATGGGATAACAGCAGCTTCTTTGAGTAAATCGGGAAATATACCTTTTTCTATGCTTGAATTGAAAATATGACATAGTACATCAGAAACAAGAAAAGATATATTTTTCAAAATAATACTTGTAATATTGTCACATGATTTAGATTTAGAATTTTTAAGCGACTGTATAATTTTATTGATTTCAAAGGGTGTGAAAATTTCGAAATAAAAACTCTGACTTTGAATCGGATCAAAAATATTGACAGTATCACATAGGCAAGAGGAGGCACTATTGATTGTATTGTCCAGAATTGTTTTAGTAATACTTACAAAATGGTCATTAAAAGCATTGGCAACTTCAAAAGGATCGGATATGGAAGTATTATTTATGCTGACTACGAGATCCGCAAGCGGCTTGTTATTGTTCAAAATGTCGTTGACAACCTGCCATTCTTTTTTTGAATTACCCATATTTCGAACTAACCTATTACTAAAATAAGTGTCTCTTTGAATAGGTATTTCCGTTTTTAGTTCTTCCGACAACTTATCGTAAGACCTTTTCAACCTAGAGTTGTTGGGATGTTTTTTTAAACACTTATAGAGAAAATTTTTCCTACGTATTTTTTTCAATAGAGCAGCAGACATCCACTTTTTAAGAAAATTATTATTGTTCTTTTTTTTAGTTTTTTTACTATATAACACTAAATAATATTGAAGTTTATCAAGAAATAGCTGAAAAGCAGTAGAAGGATCATGGGCTCGATATACTTCATCCCAAAACTCAAAAACTAGAGCAGATCGTAGGGCAACGAAATCAATGTTGACTATTTCTTGAAAAACAGACCGCTTTTCTCTGGAAATACTGTGATCAAGCTGAATAGCTGTTAATAAATGATCATTTATATTAAGATCAAAGGTGGACGCTTTATAACTTGTTGAGTTGTTTCTGTGTAGCCTGATAAAAATATGGTCCAAACATGATTTTGAATCAAGAACTATACGAGTAGGCACATTTATCAGACTGATTAAACCAAAAGAAGACATTATCGACACATAATTATCAACTTCAGAAGAAATAGACAAAAGATCAATGTTAAAGTCGCCAACCAGAATTAGATTTTTACATTTAACGTTTTCAAGAAAGTCAGAAAATTCTTCCAAAAAGGCATTTACTGAGCAAAAATTGAATCTATAAACGCAAACAAAACAGTAATGTATCCCAGAAACTTCACACTTTAAACTTAACAAATCAGCACTGTTTAGATTAAAACATTCAACGTCGATATTAGACGACAAGCCACTTTTATAAAAAACAGCAACTCCGCCAGCAGAATAAGAATTATTACAAGAAGCAACAAATTTATAATTGGGTATGGAGAATCTAGAAACTTCATTATCAAATATCCAAATTTCGGAAAGGAAAATAAGATCCGGTAAATGATCTAAAGACGCAAGGTGTGTTAAAAAAATATCAAAATTTTTTCTAATGCTACGTATATTTTGATGAGTTATAGATAAACCAGAGCAAGAAACATTATTTTGATGATCAATGCAAAAACATTTTAAATTGTTAGAAGTAGAAGAGGAAAAAGTGTTATCAAAAGAATTATAAGGAGGACTTAATGATACATTATTTAGACTTAAACTAACCATAAATTAATTTGAAGTATTTTCAAGTTTTAAAAAATCCTTAAAACTAGCCACTTTGATCACATTGTCCCCTTCTTTTCTTCTTATCAGAACAGATGCATTTCTTATCCAGACAAACTGACACTTTTTGTTTTGCTTCAACTGCTTTGCTTTTAAGAGAAGAGATCTAGTGTAGCCAGTGAGTGTGTCGTTTATGTAGATCCTGGTGGCACTGCCTCCCTCGCCGCCGATACCATATTGACGTTTGGATTTAAAAAGGCCGTTGTAAACTAAACTTAGAACTGATAAACCACAATATTGGCTAAGAAGATAGATCTGTCTTACTACATTATTTAAAGTATTGCTTTAAGAACTGAGTGTGGTTAGTCCAGCTCATTTTATAGTCTAAAGTAAACCAAGTACCTTAAAACTTTCAACGCGGTCAATTTTCAAAACAGTTTGCAGAACAGCTAAATATCTGGATTGAAAACCGAGTGCTTATTACAGCGAGAACAAGTATTTATTTGAACGGAATCTTTCACAGTTGGGCGAATGATATTTTAATGGCATATTGTGACATATTTTACCTTTTATGTTGAAATCATGAATTTTGTTTTATCACTTATGAACAAATTTTATGCAGTTTGAACCAACTTTGAAGCAATTCTAAGTCATGGTTCAGAGACGCGGATAGGTTCAAATAATACTACTACTGTAACACAAAGCAGTGTCATCGGCAAAACGCTGTTATTTTGCCATAAGAGGTTGTAAGAAAAGTGAATTAACAAATATCAAAAACAAATTGGTCCTAAGGACAGAGCCTTGTGGAACACCAACGTTAATAAATTTTTTCGTACTCAATATATTATTAATCTTCACTCTTTGACAACGATTTTTTAGATAGGAAGCAAACCAATCATGAACAGAGCCTCTGAAACCTGAATTAAATATTTTCTAAGCATGATGTCATGATCTACCATGTCGAAAGCTTTGGTAATGTCAATAAATAAAGTAGCTGGAATTTTCAGATTCATTAAGATGTTATAAATTTCACTGCATAGTTTAAACAATGCATCTTCCGTAGATCTACCGCTACGAAAACAAATCTGTGAGTTACTAAAAAAATTTATTTTATCAAGGAATGACAACATTCTAGATTTGACTCCTTTTATCAAAAACCTTAGCAAAAACAGGATAAAAGAGAAATGGGCGGTATAGTTATTTAAATTTAAAACGTTGTCTTTTTTATGTAATGGGATAACAGCAGCTTCTTTGAGTAAATCGGGAAATATACCTTTTTCTATGTTGAATTGAAAATATGACATAGTACATCAGAATACAAGAAAAAGATATATTTTTCAAAATAATACTTGTAATATTGTCACATGATTTAGATTTAGAATTTTTAAGCGACTGTATAATTTTAATTGATTTCAAAGGGTGTGAAAATTTCGAAATAAAAACTCTGACTTTGAATCGGATCAAAATATTGACAGTATCACATAGGCAAGAGGAGGCATATTGATTGTATTGTCCAGAATTATTTAGTAATACTTACAAAATGGTAATTAAAAGCATTGGCAACTTCAAAAGGATCGGATATGGAAGTATTATTTATGCTGACTCGAGATCCGAAAAGCGGCTTGTTATTGTTCAAAATGTCGTTGACAACCTGCCATTCTTTTTTTGACATTACCCATATTTCGAACTAACCTATTACTAAAATAAGTGTCTCTTTGAATAGGTATTTCCGGTTTTTAGTTCTTCCGACAGACTTTATCGTAAGAACCTTTTCAACCATAGAGTTGTTGGGATGGTTTTTTTAATCACTTATAGAGAAAATTTTTCCTACGTAATTTAATTATTTTTTTTTTTTCAATCTGGAGCAGCAGGACATCCTACTTTTTAAGAAAATTGGTCTTGTTCTTTTTTTTAGTTTTTTTTTCTTATATAACACTAAATAAATATTGAAGTTTATCAAGAAATAGCTGAAAAGCAGTAGAAGGATCATGGGCTCGATATACTTCATCCCAAAATCAAAAACTAGAGCAGATCGTAGGGCAACGAAATCAATGTTGACTATTTCTTGAAAAACAGACAGCTTTTCTCTGGAAATACTGTGATCAAGCTGAATAGCTGTTAATAAATGATCATTTATATTAAGATCAAAGGTGGACGCTTTATAACTTGTTGAGTTGTTTCTGTGTAGCCTGATAAAATATGGTCCAAACATGATTTTGAATCAAGAACTATTACGAGTAGGCACATTTATCAGACTGATTAAACCAAAAGAAAGACATTATCGACACATAATTATTCAACTTCAGAAGAAATAGACAAAAGGATCAATGTTAAAGTCGCCAACCAGAATTAGATTTTTACATTTAACGTTGTCAAGAAAGTCAGTAAAATTCTTCCAAAAAGGCATTTACTGAGCAAAAAATTGAATCTATAAACGCAAACAAAACAGTAATATATCCTAGAAACTTACACTTTAAATTTAAGAAATCAGCACTGTTTTGATTAAAACAATAAAAATTCAACGTCGATATTAGACGACAAGCCACTTTTATAAAAAAACGCAACTCTGCAGCAGAATAAGAATTATTACAAGAAGCAACAAAATTTATAATTAGGTAGGGAGAATCTAGAAACTTCATTATCAAATATCCAAATTTCGGAAAGGAAAATAAGATCCGGTAAATGATCTAAAGACGCAAGGTGTGTTAAAAAAATATCAAAATTTTTTCTAATGCTACGTATATTTATGATGAGTTATAGATAAACAGAGCAAGAAACATTATTTTGATGATCAATGCTAAAACATTTTAAATTGTTAGAAGTAGAAGAGGAAAAAGTGTTATCAAAAATTATAAGGAGGACTTAATGATACATTATTTAGACTTAAACTAACCATAAATTAATTTGAAGTATTTTCAAGTTTTAAAAAATCCTTAAAACTAGCCACTTTGATCACATTGTCCCCTTCTTTTCTTCTTATCAGAAACAGATTGCATTTCTTATCCAGACAAACTGACACTTTTTGTTTTGCTTCAACTGCTTTGCTTTTAAGAGAAGAGATCTAGTGTAGCCAGTGAGTGTGTCGTTTATGTAGATCTGGTGGCACTGCCTCCCTCGCGCCGCCGTCAGCTCCAACTTTTCATCAAAGATAGTAGTCCTCAGAACTGTCGTTCTCTGATGCCGCCATCATGGCTTTGAGAATTTCGTTTTCTACAAGAAGCCAGTTTTTAGCCGAGATTTTCCCATCTGGGTCATCACGGCTTATGATGGCGATTTGTAGGTCAATCGGGGTGGTGTCGAAGCTGCTGGTTTTCTGTTTTTTAGCACCGTCTTGCTTGACTGTCTCCTCCGATCTTACTCTTTTGGATGTTCCTGGTTTCGCTCCAGAAGAGGTGCTCGCCGGTGCATGTTCTTTGTTAGCATTGGCTTGCTGTTTCTTGCTGGAACTCGCCTGAACTTTACCTTTGTCGTTCCGAGCAGTCGAGTTATTGCCAGCCTGTTCACGGTTTGTCTTTTTAGGGACAGACCTAGATTTGGCAGCATCTACTCCTTCGCTCTCCGACTTTTTGGTGTTCGCTCTCACAGAAGTTTCAGTGGCAGTCTCTGCCAGCTGTCGCTCGAAGTTCTTAACCAGCTTTCTGTGCTTTTTTAGGAGAGCCTTTTCTCTCGAACTGAGCGTTGCAGGATCTTTCAACTCGGTAGTTCTCACGAATCTTTTAGAGGATCTGTAGTTACTGCGTTGCCTCGAAGCTTTGAGGGATGCAGCGGACTTCAGCATAGTCTCTTCTTGATTCGGGTCCATCAGTAGCTCGTCCTCGGTTTGACTACCTATAGAAGGGGGTCTGTCCGAGGTCTCCGTACCTTTAATGGTTAAACCATCTAGTGCGGGAAGGAGATCCACTGAGAGAATGACCGGTTGTCTTTTTAATTCTCTTTTCTCTTTATCATTGTTTACTTTAGTCACTGGCGACTTAGCTTCTTGCGAAGCCAAGCCCTCGCCGGCAGCCGTGACTTCTGCCGACTCTTGAACGTATATCCCCGCTCGATTTTTATCATCTAGTAAACTTTTATTCATAATTTTATTTTTGATATACATCTCTGCTTTTTTGTGGTTTTCTTAGTTGTCTTTCTCCGCAGCTGGATTGCTGAAGAGTTAGACGTAAGCCCCCTCGCCACAACAAGGCGAAAACCGTGAGGGG
>CAKKXW010000002.1:76865990-76983625 GCA_920937365.1 Sphaerophoria rueppellii | reverse complement strand
TACGTATTACGAAAATTGTTAAACTTATATAGATTTTATTTTATTTTTACCGCGCTGTAAACAACTTCTCGGACTCACCGGAACCGGTAGTTGTTATTAAGAGACTCTCGCACACGTCCTAACACACTGCTAGCATGACTCGTTTTCATGTGTTCATTTGAACATTGAATGAATGAATGAATTCCACCGCGATGTCAGGCGCGACTCAGGTGGCGCACTCAAGTGGAAGAGGACCTCAATCAACTTGGAGTGCAAAACTGGAGACGACTAGCTAAGGATCGAGCTAGCTGGCGGAGCCTGTTGATTGAGGCCCAAGTCCACACAACGGACTGTAGCGCCACCTTAAGTAAGTAAGTAAGTTACAAGTTTACTTGTGTACTTTTGCTCAGTACGATCGTCACACAATCCTGCACACGCTCTCAGAGAATTATTGTTGATGGCCAAGGCCACTCAGGCTCTTCAACAAATGTCGCGCCATTTTTATTTTATTTTAGATATATTCAAATTGTTAAAAGCATTATGCATTTCAAGCAACTTGAAAAGAAGCCAGACATTCAACCCAGTTCTGACGCCCAGTGCCGAATAGGAATTTTCTGGTAAGTAAGATTGTATGCCTTCTGAAAAATCCACTTAGTGTTCTTCTCAGTGAACTTTTTGAGTATCTTAAACCTTTTTGTAGTATTATCATCCTCACTTACTAGTCATATTCACGTTGAGGCGAATGATAAAAAGACCATCCAATTAATGGAGCCCATTGTTTTTCTTCGTGATTTCGATTGAACGATCATTCGATGCGTTTTCAATTCAATGGTTAATTGCAATCAAATAATCGACAAATTTCGATTAGCTAAGGATAAGGAACTTTTCTTCTTTTATTTGAATTGCTAACATTACAATGACTGGGAAAGACAGAGTGTGGAACATGTTCGCGTTGTACGACTGAAGAAGGATTCTCTGTACACAACAGTACGTCCAAAGTTGGGCTCTGTGAACCTGACACCCGACTTTTGACAAAAAAAAATCTTTATTTATTTCCATAGGTTAGGGTACGTAGTTGATTGCAGTGATTTTTTTTTTTTTTGTTTTTTTTTTTTTTTTTTTGTAGTTGTCCAGAAAAAAAATATTGACTATAAAAGAAATGTCAGCCCCCCAAAATAAATTTCCAACATTTTTTTCTTGTTTGCTTCGTATGTAGTTGATAGTAGTGCTGTTGTTTTCAGTTTGTAGTTAAACTTAGTATACAGTTCTTTGCGGAAAAAAAAAATAAGTGGTGAAACAAAAATTCCGTTTCATGAAAAAATATATGTGGTGGAAAAATAAATGAGCTGTCAGGTAAGTTTATATGGGCTGACAGTAGGTTTCGTTACTATCATACTTAGATCAATGTAGATCCGTTGTGATACCCTGAAGTATTGTAAGGTCTGAAAAAGTGTTTTAACCTATAACCTGCGAATTCTACGATTGGTCGAGCCATTCGGTGGACTTGACAAAGTTCAGAAGGCGATGGCCTGGGAATTCAGATAGTTCTTCTAGTTCGTTAAAGAAATAGTTGCCTAAAAATTTATATCAAGTCTGGCAGAGTGCTGGGGCCTAGCACAGACGACATTTGTAAAGGCTGCGGCAATGAAGAAAAACACGAAAACACGATTCACTTCCTATGTGCTTTTCTTCATTGCCGCAGCCTTTACAAATGTCGTCTGTGCTAGGCCCCATATTCTTTTTGTGGTAACCAAGTAGGTTATGTCCCGTTATCACGTTTATGAGGGATCTTAGGGAAGATTTTTAAAGAAATAAAATCCTGAGAGCTTCCTGGTGTTACCGCAGGTTTCTATAGTAGATTCCATCTATCATTTTCTTTTTGAATGATATTTTTACTATTGTTTTGTTTTAATTCGCATTGAGGGATTCTGATGTTATGGTCTATGAGAGAGCGATCAAGCACTGAGCCTTTTCTTGCAAGTCTTTTTCCACTAAAAACCTCTATGTGGGTTGCTTTCGTTTGTAGTCAAGTAATTTTTTTCACTACAAACGTCCATTAGTTTGTTTACATATTTTAAAGTTTCGTAGTAGGAGTACTTTTCACTACGAACCTCTATATGGCTTTAAATAACATGTTCATTGTTTGTAGCAAAATTCTTTTTTCACTACAAATCTCTATGACTATAATTAGTTCCTTGTTAAAAGTTATTTAATTTCAGTAAGTTTCGTTTGTATGAGAAAAGTATGAAAAAGGTAGTGTTCGAAAAATTTAGTAGAATTCAAATTTTTGTTTTTATAATTTTACTGTCTAACTACAATCGAAAAAAAATTGTACTGCACTACAATCAACTACAAACGTATATTAGAATCAAACAAAAAAACGTTAGAAATTTTATTTTAGGGGGCTGAAATATTTTTAATGGTCAATATTTTTTTCTGGACAACTAAAAAAAAATTCAATTCACTACAGTCACTACCCTTACCTATCAAAATAAAAAAGAAAGGTTTTTTTTTTTCAAGTCGGTTGCCAGGTTTGCAGAACCTTATTTTAATATATCATCTCAACGACGTATAACTACTTTAAGTTATATGTTGATCCTAAGATACTAATAATTTTGTTTGTTTCCATTTCGCAGCATTTCAAAGAAGGAGCATGTAATATTAACGAAAAATGGATTTATTAATGATATTCTCCCTAAAAATTTGGACGTCTGCTTCAACTTAAAACAAAAAAAAGTTTGAATATAATAACGTGAAAGAAAAATAGTAAAAGCCAATCATTTTGAAACTGAAAGAATTTTGAAAACTCTAATTCGTATTCTAACAAAAATCACAAATATTGTAAAATTTTGTCACAAACAAATCCAACAGAAATTAAAAACTCTAACCTAGGGTTAGTAGAACGTACGAAATTATGATCTAATTAATAGAGGAAAATAGATTTCGTGCACAAACACAAAACGGACAGTACAAAATCCTACACGTTTTCAAGTCATGACCAAATCAAAAATATGAGAGAATCAGGAAATGAGTATTGTTCTCGAGATAGAATGATTTTGAAATGATGATCAATGAGAATGGGCGAGAATGTTCTTATTGTATGATCTTTTTCGAACATAAACGAAAAAAACAGAAAAAAGAAAAACTAGGTATTATGAAAACGTCAACAACAACAACAGCCAAAAAATCCTGACCTGCTTAGGATTGAAGCACCACCCGAACCGCCACCACCGGTACTTGCTGCCAAAGCGAATGCTGTTGCTGCTGAAGTTTGTCCATCGATTCCACAGCGTCCGCAACCATCAATGACTCTGATCAAGCGATTATTACCATCACTTGTTAAAGTAGCACCACCATGATGATGACCATGAGACATTAAGGTCGGAACGTATAGCCGATTCGATGCACATCCATAATTTGGGTCGTAACTCATTGAAATGGGCTGTCCCAAGCATTCCGAGGAAGTTGGAGAGCCATAGTAAAATGGCGAATACTGGAAACTCGTTGGACTCGCACTGCGAGCTGACATTGCACCCGTTCCATTGTCACCTGATCCCCTGCCGCTTTTGCCACCACCTCTAATTAGTATTGGAAGTGAACGCATGCCGTGTTTGTCGTCAATCGTATCGAGCGCCTCATCGCTTGGGAATTCTCGACTCGGAAACAGGTAACGTTCATCGCCAAGGGCAATATTTGTGAATAGATTTCGTGTTCCTGTTGGATCAGTGGTGGTGTCGTTTATACTGTTTAGGGAAGCTGTGGACTCACTAAAATTATAGATCGGTGCTAAGATGGGTAGCTGTGGGATGCTTGAATTGCGTTTTCTTCTATTTGCTAGTGCAAAGTCTAAGCTGGAAGCACTACTAGTGGGAAAAAAAGAACGATAACAGAGAGAAATGAATAGAATAGTGAAATAAATTTTGCTGCAGATTGAAGGTATAAAATTAAAAATAGGTAAAATAATTTCGATAAAGAAAAAACAAATGACGTAATGGAAAATTGTTCCTAATATGCGTTTCATAGCTGATGAAGTAATTGAATTGACCTTAGCGTTAACAATGAGAATGCCCTGGTTTCGAAAATAATGACAGTACATTTTTATTCCCAGAAAATCGACATGTTGCAAAGAAAATTGTTCAAATATGCACGCGATTAGTTTCCTAGAAAGAGTGCACATTTTTGCCAACGTCCATCGTTGTTAACATTGGATGTCCATTATTTTGAAGTTGATGTGAAAGTAGGTTTATTCTATGAATTCGTAATCCATAATTTAAGACACGTGGACTTAAACACGTTTTTTTTAAAGGAATTTTAATGAACAAAGGATATTTATTTTTTTTAACAAAATCGGACTTTTAAAAAAGATACACAGCAAATATGTACTGGAATTTTTGTTTCGTTTTGGACACACGAATTGAGTCTTTGTGTAAAAATAAAAACGCTGTAACAAAGTCTTGATCACGGCCTGTTGCAGTGATCACTTTTTGATAAATCCAAACGTGACGCAAATTTCAAAAAATCTTCACTTTAAACCGCATTACAAGCAAATACAAGTTTTTGCTCTGTCTAAGAAAAACAAAATAAAAATCCATCCTCCAGCACTATAGCAATGCATTAACATTTTGAAGATTAAATCAGAGTTCAAGTTTTTCATGGGCCACAATTTTCCAAAACAAAAAAAAAAAACACTGCATTGCAGAAAAGCTATTGAAAAGCCAATTTTCTATCAAAAAGTGAAAACATTATTTTTTATTACCAACGAAATCGAAAGGAGAAACTTAAAAGATAATCTCAAATTACCATACCTCGATCACAGAAAAGACACAACACCATTTAAATACAAATAAAAAACAAAAAGGAGGAAGCTTTAAAAAATAAAACCCAACCAATATGTATATGTATATTGAGACAAGACAAAAGTAAGTAGTTGTAGAAACATTAACAATGAACAATAACCCAATGCAACATTATCTTTGTAAAGTATCTTTCACGCTGAATACTTTGCAACGGGCCATTACAACGGACCACACGTTCACCTAATTTTCTATGGAAAAAAAGCCACAGGCAAAAATTGTTTCCTAAAAAAAAAATAACATACAAGCTATCACTATGGAACTATAAAAGCATCCGTTTGTGTTTGTCCGCTCATCTAAGATGTGACCAAACTATACACCAACATTATCCGAGGTCTATAAAATTTACCCACTGCACTACTGCATGATTGCAACTGCAGCTACCAGTTGAAAAAAAAAAACCTTGCAGCAATCTTCATGAATAGACAACCCGATTTGCTTTGCCAAAACAGTTGCATGCTTGCAAAAGCGCAAAGCGAATTTTGTTTGGAAAACATATACAGTGGGGCGATATCTCTGCTTATTTCGTTAGCATTCATAAACTTGCCCTTTTTTTAAATTGCTGAAAATTCAATTATTCAAGAATTCAGAACAATTTCGAAACAAATTCAACACAATTGATGACAGGCAAAATATTCTAACAGTTGAGAAAGTGTTTTTTTTTTTCGCTGATTACTTTTTTTGTAAATTTACTAACCACTGTGAATCGCGTTGAAACAGCAAACCAAAAAAATTCAGCGCTATCATAATCATCAATATTATTTAACCTGTATCCATCAGATACACCATTTGAATTAATGACGCTACTACCAGACGCAACCAAATCGCACTTACGGCTGCTCTTTGTTGTTATTTTTGTTGCTGTTTTTTTTGTATTTATTTTTTACCTATTTTGCTTGGCTATTTTTTGTAAACTGGATACATAGAAAAGATACAACGAAATAGTGTGGTGAGTAGGACACTTGGCTTACCTACATTTTCGCGCGTACATTTATTATGAGTATGACGATTGCTTGCATGCATGCTTTTTTTCGGTTTCGGTTTTTGTGGTACGACGACAACGACTTCTTTTCTCCTTCTTAATAGACGAAAAAAAAAACCAAAACTTTCCCGGAAATGCAGAATTTAATGCAATGTTCAAAAAAGTAATGTAGTTTGTATTATGTGAACAATGCAACGAGCATTTACAATAATGGACCCGTGTCTTATGAAAACAACATCGGTAACTTAATTTTGTTATCACATAAGAGCTGAAAGAAATAACGAGCCGTGAATGTTTCCTTGAATAAAACAATTGTTTTATTATTTTTTTACGCATCGCTCTAATTTAGAGTTAAATAAGGTTTTATAAGGAAATAATCAGGTTGGTTGGTGTTGATGTCTACTAAAAACTCCAGTGCGTTTCTTTCACTTCAGCACAATTTTAAGACAAATTTTTTTATGTCAAAAAAGTAGATAAGACATTTTTTAGTCAACAAAAAGAAAACGAAAGGGTAGGTCCGTTCGCGTACCCTCCTAAAACAGTCCAATTTTACGAAAAATTACGAGATTTAACCAAATCTTGTTCGCGTACTCAAAAATTTCGTAGTTTTTCGTAAAAGAGAGCTCTCACGAGAGAGTAAAATATTTCCCTAATCTACCAATTTTAGCCCAAGAAATTTTTTTGGGATGATTTGTGAAAAGTGTCAAATTTGTTTGAAAATAGCAAATAAATAAATAAATTCAAATTCAAAGTCTCAATTTTTCATACAAAAAAACTTGACAATTAAAATGTGGGCAAAATTTGTTGTTTTCCCATTCGGTTACTTTTTGTACTTTTGTTTTTCTGTGAGAGAATTTTACCCTCACTCCTTCAAATGTCTCTTCTTACGAATTTTAGTGCAGAAACTACGCGAACGGACCTGGTGTCAGAAAAATACTATAGCAACGTTTATTTTCATTTTATTAAAATTATTGATATTTTTATTGTTTACTAGCTAACCCTCGGGACGTTGTCCCCGCTCTTAAGGAATTGTTAACGGTAAATTAAAGGTTGAGTATGTCTGTGTAGCCATCCCGTCACTTAACAGATTTGACTATATTCAAGAAGAAGCAACGGGTAGTACAATTATTTACAATCTCTTCCACCAATTCTGAACCAAATCGATCCAGCCTTTCTTAGAAGGCAGGAAGCGAAGAACAAATACAAAGAAAAATGGTTTCGGGACCATAACCCGGTAACCAGACTTCGCAAATAGTGTGACAGATATATCTGAAATGCACTGTATCAGCCACATTTTTCTTTAAAATTTCACTGGAATACCAACAGTTTAATTGCTTTGAGCAATTTAATAGAAAACTGTTTCTTTTAATCATTTCTACTAAGAGGGTTTCATTTTTTTCATATTTTTTTTTGACTTGTTATTGTCAACATTGTTGATTCAATTAGTCAATTAGACCCTTCGCGTCAGAATAATAAATAAATAGAGCACGACCGACTAAGCTGGCTAGGTTATGAACCAAGAAGAAACCCTAAGAACCAGTGTTGCCAGAAATGCAGATTCATATGCATTGTGCAGATTTTCCATGCGTCCCCAGACTTTGGAAAACCCGTGAATCTACACTGCAGATTTTTCTGCACTCATGGCTTAAGAACAAAATTATATATTTATATTAATTTTATTGTTCATCTTTAACCATTTTTCAACTAATCAAAAGCACCGTATTACATTCAGTTCAATTTGCACCGACAAATATTTGAACTGAGTGAATGCTGTCATCTAGTTAGCAAAACTCACAATGTATACGGTGTTCTTAATTTATTCCACTGCTCTGTAGTGCGGTTTTTTTTTTTTGGTGATTGTACATTTTTTAAAACATTTTATGGTAACACTGCTCAGAACCCATCCAAAAATCGAAGAAGGGGCATCCCTAAAAACTTATGAAGAAAACAAAAGGCCTAAGACATGGAACAATTCAAAACCGGGAGGCTTGCCGACGCAACGTTTCCTGAGGTCAACCCGGCGAACTTACATGTGGAGCCATAATAACTTTTGTCGAAAATGGAGAAGAACAGAAAAAGAAAATTGACCCTTCTTCATATGTATTATGCAGGGAGCCCCCATACAAAAATTGCGCAGCCTTCTTGCCTTCGCTTCTTTTTTGGTGTCCTTCGTCCTTGTATAGAAAATATTAAATTTTTAAGTAAAATTGTTTTCGATACGACATAATTTTCAAACGAAATTGAGTGTTCGTATATTGATCAGTTTTTTTTTTTTTTTGTAGTGCGAAATACAGAATAATTTTTAACATTTTTTAACAATTTGTGATTTGAAAAGTATACATTTTATTTTTACAAAGCCTTCTACCCTAAAACCTCTTGCATTTAGAGACAAAATTAGGAAAATCGGTCAACCAGTGTGCCCGGTTAGCGAACGAACACAAAAATTAGGCTGTTCTTTTATATATATAGATTTAAAAAATAAAATAAAATGTTTTTCAAATCCCAACAAAAAATTAAAAATATTCTTATATACACAGAGTATGTAATTGAAAAACTTGCTAAATATCAAATTTTGTTTAACAATATCAACCCATTCAATATATTTATTTTTTTAAAGTGAACTCACGTCATTTTTCGTATTCAAATAATGAAGATCTTTTAACTACCAAGTGCAACACAATAATCGGCACGTACCAGTGTGGCTTTAGACCAGGCAGAACAACGATAGACCAAATTTTGACACACCGGCAAATCCTGGACAAGACCAACGAATTTCAAGTCGAAATCCAACATCTTTTCCTCGACTTCAAAGCTGCTTATGGTAGCATTCAACTCCAAGAGCTTGCGATGGTTGTGCTGCATGACGCTAATAATACGCAGTGCAGTGTGCAAATGGATAACAGCTCATCCGAGTTGCTTTAAACATGCGCAGGGTTTAGACAAGGAGATGCGCTGTCATGTGATTTCTTCAACATAGTCCTGGAGCGGCTATGTGAAGCTGGCACCCGACTTTTGAAAAAAATTCTTTCTTTATTTATTTTGATAGGTTAGGTAGTTGATTGTAGTGAATTTAATTTTTTTTGTAGTTGTACAGAAAAAAATTGTTTTGACCGTCAAAAAAATGTCAGCCCCCAAAATAAAATGTCCAACTTGTTTTGCTTGTTTGTTGATTGTAGTTCAGTTTTTTGTTTTTTTTTTTTTTTTTTTAATTAGACAGAAAAATCATAAAAAAAGAAAAGAAAATGTCAACCAAATTTTACTACCACTACCTTTTTTGATATTTTGTTCATCCACTGAAGTTAGTTAACTTTAAACCAGGAACTTATTACTCTACAATAGAAAGAAGCCCTCATAGAGGTTTGTAGTGAAAAAATAATTTTACTACAAACGATAAAAATGTCATTTTAAGCCATATAGAGGTTAGTAGTGAATGAAAGATGTGAATGTAATCCAGAATACCAAGAAAAGACGTCTACATCGAGCGAATAGACGACAACGCTTCAGCCAAGGAAGTCTTCTCATCGCAGCCCCCTCGAGACGACAAAGAAGACCGAACTAACGCAACGGTACAAGGACCAAGTGTCTCAGGCTGGGATCCTTCGTGTATTGGGTGCTGGACTGCTAGTAAAGTAAGTAACTACCAAGTTGTAAGACAATAAAAGAACTCTTATCTTTTAGGTAAGAGGTCACTACAGACAGATGGACCTTTTATTTTTTCTATTACCGTTGAAGTGGCTGAAATTCCTATAAGGTACGAAATAAGGACAAACATTAAAATTATCTTCATAAAATCATAGCATTTCATTGATTATTTAAAATTCAATTTAACCAAAAAAACGTTTATTTTCAAATATTTAACCGCGCCACCTTTTGAATTTTACTCGTAAACGAAATCTTTTTTAGGTTTTTTTCACGAAAGGGGTTTGTGTATTAAATCAACGAGTACTAATGGTTAATGTATCGGAACTTTTAGTATTGACACAAACCACTTGTGATTAATAGAGAGCTCTTCAAACTGTTGCTATTACCTATGTGGATTGTGGATTGTTTTTTCGTTCAATAGACAATCATACACAATGTTGCAGTAGATGGAAGATGGAATTGTTGATAACACGATTGCAACATGATAATTATAAGAGATTGAAGGCCTTTGAGGACAATGAGTCAATGACCAAATATTCTGTCAAATAAAAGCAGTTCAATTGAGCTTCGTACTTTTGAAACTTGATTACTCTTATTTGTCACAATAAAGTTTCACTTTTGCAAGTGTTGCTATCGTTAAAAATAAAAAGATCAAATATGTCATTGATTCTAATAAACAGACTATCTTATACTCATTTTCGTGTTTCTATCCATCATTTAAGGAAAAAAAACTAAATATTAAGTACCTAAGGTTAGTAAGATAGTTGAGGGAGAATCAATGAGTGGAATTCGTATATTTTAATGTAACAAAACTAGGATAATGGGAGTGGACCCTTAGCAGCGACTGATCAAGACTTCTCACCGCCCAAGGCTATTTATGAGGACGCTCCACCGCTAGGTGTGTTACGGACGACCTAAAATCTGTCAAAACTCATGTGTCAGACAAAAATTATGAATTTAGAGTGATAGTAAATTTCTTCTAAATTTTTATGAATAATTTATTAAAAAAAAAAAACATTTTCAACGAAGAACACAACCCAAGATTTAAATCATAATTCTGCTTCAAGGCTTGAATACGCATCTTAGAATCGCTTAAACTAAAAAAATATTGATATAACAAAACGCAAACCAACAAAGTTTATTGAACCGATTTCAAGATTATTTGCAGTCTGAATAATAACACTGTTAGTCACGATGTGTTTTTTGTTCTAACTAGTTTTATAAAAGTTACTTTATTCGCTTTAAAAGAGCGCTATGGTAAACCACAACTTGTTGCGAATTTTGAATCGGTCGTCACCAGAAAAAAATTGATTTTGCAAAACCACGCCGCATTTCTAGTAACCCAATTGCCTTTGGTCAACCAAAACAGACGCATGGCGCCACGTCTAACAGACATGACATTTTTGTATCCTTATAAGAATGTTTTAATATTTTTGAAAACTCCTCAAAAGGAACTTAAAATGCAGTTCTTGAAATATAAGCAAACATAATAAATCCCTTTAAGGGGTGTTTACTATTGTAAGTATTCTAATTTATCATTCAATCCATAAAGCTGGAATAAGACGCATTATAAACGTTGTGTTGTTCAAAGCCGCAATATAGAATCTTGAGTGCGCTAATGCATTTACAGCCCGAGCAGACTGCAAACAGAAACGAATGAACACAACAAAAAATATCAACAAAAACAAAATCTATCACGCGTATTATGAGAATTACGTTATAAGGTAATTTGCGCATTAACATTTGATTTGTGTTTTTTTTTTTTACTTTGTTTTGGTTTCTATTTTCTTACATTCTCATTCAAATCCAAGTGATTACATGAAACGTACTTTGTTAATTGTGACACTAGACTTCGATAGCTGATTTCAAAGGGGGGCCGTCAAAACTTCATTTTTTTATGTTCCTCAAAATTGTCGACAAAACCAAAACTCTGATGGCAAGAAAATGTTACATTACAACACCTTACGTAGGTTCTTTTTTTTTTTTTGATCTGGCGCCACCTATCCATAATTCTGCAGAAATGCATAACACCAGACATTTGTTTACGTATACATAAGAAACACACATATTTGCAGCTAGAACTGCACACACATAGATAATGTAGTGTGTTTAACAAAGCATAACTCATTTGCACTAAAGAGCAGTGCGAAATTCCGATAACGTTACGTACAGAACTAGGCAAAGCCAAAAAGATGTTCTATGAAGGCCCGGAATGCAGCGGGACGGTGTGCATTTTTTGTTTAAATCTGTTTCTGTACTCTACACCAATCCCACTGCTTTGTATCAATAGATAGATAAGTTCGTTCGTAGTTCTTAAAATTGAGAGAAAAAAGAAAGAGAGGCTATAAGATAAGACCAACAGACAGTGGTTCGTGTTGTATTGAAAACTGTCAAAATTAATGTTAATGAACTTACAAACAGCAATATATTTTATTAAGATACAATATGCTACATTTAGATACATGCAACGCCCACTTTTTGTGGGCGTTGTTTAATATACGAGATTTTAATATTGGCCGTCAAAATGAAAATAGAGAAATCGATACAACTGCTTATTTTTTACACAAAGAGACAAGGGCGGTGCGGCGTTGCCGTCGTAAAGAAAATTTTATCTGAAAGAATAAATAATATAATCTTTCGTAAATAGATTCAATGTTTTTCTTTATGCAAAAATTGTTTAAAAAACTTAAAAAAAAAAAAACAACAACAATTTGTCTCTCGGACCACTGTGTAAGCGAGTGACACTGGTTAAATTCGAGCGAGCGGCGCTAAGCCGCTAGGGGAGCACTGGGGGCTTAGACTAAATGGGCGCTATCTATTTTTAAAACCAATGCACTTGTATTGATTGTTAAGTGCAGAAGTATTTGTATTATCTGACGTTTTTAGCCTTCTTCTGCTTACGCTGTTTCTAGTTATTGTCGCAGTTCGCAGAGTTTTGCATTTGAGAGATATGTATCAAGATTTTCGTTATTTTTATGATATTATGTCTGGTCGAAGAGTTTAATGAGAAAAGAAAACGAAACGAAATAAGAAAAGAGAAAATAAAGGCAAGAGACGAGACTTTTTCACCCTCGATTTAGTGCAGCAACAATGCATTCTGCTGTTCCTGCCCAAACTCGTTGTAATAAAAGATGTAAGCAAAAGAGAATTTGTTCTCTTTTGTTGATTGAGATGGTTAAGTGATGGCGCTTGCGGTTGGCTAAACATTGATGTTTCGTTGCGAAAAGAGTAATTTGTCACGAGTTTGCTACTTTTTGTGGTCTGTTCAATTTTTCAGTCTACGTTTTTTTGAATTCTTGTGAGAATACAGCTAGCAATAATAAAAAAAATACCTGCATAAGCTTTAAAAAGCTTGTTTGCTAGTATTTATGTAAGAAAATAATAAAAGCACTTCTTGTTTTGTTGTTAAGTATATAGCAGAATTGTTGTTATCATTTATCAATAACCCGACCGAACCCTACTCATTTTATGAGAGTGGTTGGTTGTACTATTCTCTTGATGTCGATTTCTGAAAGCATGATCAATACAGTTGTTGTTTTTTTTTTTAAGAAAAATAATGCAAAGAATCAGAAACAAAAACCAAGCCGGAAATAAAAGTTGACGCAGAAAATAAAACCAAAGCACAAGAATTTCAATTGGTGATTCGACAGCATTATAATCCTTAATGATTAAAAATTAAAAAAAAAAGAAATCAAGACGACAATCAATCAAAACAAACAAAATGAGAATCCGAAGATGAAATTGAAGATGTGATTCATTTAATCAACATTAGTCATTTTATATTTTAAATAATTTAAATCTCGATTCGCACTATGATCGGCATTGGCAAGAAATAGGTTTATTTCACTTATTAATTTCTTTGAAAACAAAATTAATGTACGCTAAATAAATAGTAAGCTAAATGTGTAATTTATTATTTTTCAATTTCTTTGAAACCACAATGAATATTATATCAATTTCCACTACTTTTCAAATTGACTGACAAAGTAGTAGTAGTTGAAATGGTGGCCACGAGCAGTCTAGCTCGGTGACCCAATTAGTTGCACCGTTTTGATACCATAAAAAACTCGCTTGACCTATAAAATTAAAAGAGGGATTATATATAATACTGAGTTTTGAGTGCGCCAGCTGGCGATCTCAAGTTCGAAGAGGAACTGAAACAATTAGTTAAAAATACGCCTCAAATCCACTTTGTTGCGTTTAGAAAGTAGATCAAATCTTTGATCTTCAGTTCGGAAAGCTCATTAAGGTCATTGAATAAGGTGTCCGGTGCACGTAGCAGGCTAAGTCTTGCCTGGGTCTGCAAATAAGATTATTAGTACGGGATTTATTGTAGGTGAGCCATATCCTTCTAGATATGATACAGTTGGTAAGGCTACTCCACCTGAGGTTTGATTCAGCGAGGAAAATTGAGAAGATCTTGCCCTTCATAGCACCAAGAGGAATGTTGACTCTTTCCGCGAGTGAACTATGAAGGCTGATCCTTGCCTAGCCAGCCCGTCAGCTCGTTCATTGCCCTCAAAGCCAATATGACCCGGAATCCAGATAAGAGTGACCTTGAGTCCAATGTTCATGCCGCTAACTCACTTCGGCATTGTTGAACTAATTTGGAGGATGAAGTGGACGAGCCAATCGCTTGAATAGCCGCCTGACTGTCCGAAAAAATAGCTGTATTGCGGTTTTGATTTGGATCAAGTTTTAGTAATTTGCATGCTTCCTTAATCGCCAGTAGTTCAGCCTGAAAGATACTAGCAAAGTCAGGAAGTCGCAAAGACATGGTGACATTTAAAGACTAGGAGAAAATTCCTGCACCAACCCCACACTCCATCTTTGAGCCGTCAGTGAAAATAGTTGTGTCGAAGCCTCTCGTCACTAAGTCATCATCCCATTCATTTCGAGATGGAATGATAACTTTAAAATCCGCACTGAGGTCCACAGTAGGAGTGCAGTTGTCGGTTTTTGTCGAAAAGATGTCCGCTGGGATGAGGTTAGTAATATTACTATGGCCATAGGGCTTAGAATACCAACTATTCGATTCCCTAAGTCTCAACGCGCTGCAAGATACTAGATATTTGATATGCAGGTCTATTGGTAAGAGGTAAAGAAAAACGTTTAGGGCGTACGATGGACATGAGCGCAAGCTCCTAGTGGAGCCAACCGTTTTTAATTTAGCTTGGATAAGTGCGGGCCACAAACAATTGAACCATAGGTCAAAAGTGGACGGACACAGCTGTATCGTCTACAAAGATTATCTCACGTTGCAAACCCCACCTTTTTGCCAAAAGTTTTATGCAGGCATATAAAGCTATGCTGGCCTTCTTGACCTTTCTTCTATATTAAGTTTCCAGTTAAACTTTGGGTCACGTATTACTCTCAAATATCATAGCGCTGGTAAGACCAAGGAAAGAGTTTTCACCGTTGAGGCGAGGGAGGGTGAAGGGGGGTACTTTTGTTTTTGGTAGTAAGAGAATCAGTTCAGTTTAGCTTTGATTGACACCAAGGCTACAACTTGTAGCCCAGTGGCTTACTTTTAGTAATGTCATCTCCGTAATCTCACTAATCACGGAAGTGAATTTCCTGCTACCAGCTTCACCAAATCATCTGCGTTAGCAACGGCCTTCAACCACATCTTTCCAGTTTAATAAGATATTTTGGTCATGACCAGAAGCCAAAGAAGGGAGGACAGAACACCCCCTTGAGGTGTTCCCCTGCTTACACGCCTGGTCAAGTAAGTGTTACCTAAGGAAGCTTGAATTCTTCTATCACACTGAGCATGGATACAATCCAATTTCGGATGTAGTCCTCTACACTCTAGTCAACTAGTGATTCTGGAATAGTTTCTTTTAAGACGTTGTTAAAGCTCCTTCTATGTCTAAGAAGGTATCGAGAGTAAATTCTTTGTAATGTATGGTTTTTTCAACTGTACGCACTACCTCATGTAGGGCTGTCTCCGTAGACTTGCCCTTAAGGTAAGCGTGTTGAGATCTCTCAAGAGGACATACATCTAGAATGCCTCTGATATGGTAATCAAGAATGCGATCCATTGTCTTAAGCACGAAGGAAGTAAGGCTTATTGGTCTAAAATCCTTCGCGGATTCATGCCCTCGTCTGCCGACCTTCGGGATAAAAACTACTCTAACATGTCCCCAAGACTCGGGAACATGACCTAGACAGAGACATCCTTTGAAGATCATCTCTAGCCATGGAATCGCCAGAAATTGGGTTTTCTGAAGCATGATCGGCATTATGCCGTCCAGACCTAGAGACTTGTACGGGGAAAAAGTATTGATTGCCCAAGCAATATTTTCGTTGTTTATCAGGGTAACACATCGAGTGTTCTATACCAGCCGTGCGTCGACGCGCCATTAGAAATAAACGTTCGGGGGTTGTTATTCTAAGCATCCCGGAAAATGCGTCGCCAACAGCAGTTGTAGGGACTCTGCAGGAAAGGCTACCCAGGAATCGGCAGAATTTTTAAGAAAAGAAGGAGAAGGACAGAAGTTGGTTTCTTTTTCAAGCTGTAATTGACGAGTTCAAGTGCGAGTTAGGGCCTCAACTATAATGAAATTTAGCTCACGCAAGCACGCTTAAGTGAACCAGCGAATACACACAAACTCTATGAGCAAACCATAATGTTCTTAAGCAACGTCCGTTAAATTTTCGTTCAACTTTTACTAGTGCGGTTACATTCGCTCATTGCCTAAGTGAATTTGACAATTTGAAGAAGAGAAGACCGAGCCGACTTCTTTTGCTAACTTAAGGAAATTTTTGTTCGTTTTTGACATAAGCAATTAAAGTTGGACCTTTAATCAGAACTGAACTTGTCGTTTTAAAGGCAGGTTAAAAAAAAAAAAAAAACAATTCGAGTCGTTTGAATGAATATTCTTAACCAAATCATGAATGAAATATTTAATTAATCAGACGTCAATTAAGCTAACGGCATGAATTGCCATTAGTGCCTTAAAAGCTGCAGTCACACCGACTTCTTCCAACCGTCTATGAAATAATTAGTCATCAATGGCACACCGTTAAAAAGTGCCAAGCAAGCATTTCAACAACGAACGAAATTTCCATTCGAAAGGCATTCAAATAATGAATGTTTTCAATACGAAAAAAAAAATTAAAAAAATGAGATATTTGAAGAGTGAATGACGATCGCAAAAGAAAAAGTTATGATTTTGAATCACTCAAGAATCAGATAAATTTATTCACAAAATAAACTTATGCAAAATTGACCAACAAATCAACATTCCAACTCAAGTCGTTATCATTTAATTTTGAATTTACATACAATCGTTGTGATAAGTTCATTCTGCCAACAAAAAAAAAGCAGAAAACAAATTTAAAAATGTGTTATTCAATTTCAACATGGTGTCACAAGTACCTAAATAAATATATTTAAAGATACAGTTGTATGAATCTTTTAAATTATTATGAACTCGCATTTTTTTCCCTTTTGCAAATCACAAGCTGGGACTTGTTAAATTAAGCAACTAGCCGAGCTGATGAAACACTTACTCCTCCGCTTAAATGGCTTAAGGTCACATCTCTTTCTACACTGACTATAGAAGAGAAATTGCAAAATATTTCAAGTGAACGAAGGCGGCGCGCGGCATACACCTAATTGAACCTATGAACTTTTCTTTAATTCAATTAAAGCATTTACGAATCGCACTTAAGTGTACCAAATACCATTGCGCAGCGTGGCAACCTGACTAGGATTTTGAATTATTATCTATAGACGAACAAAATTATGTCAAAGTCCAATTTTTAAGGTTAAGTGTGGGAAAATATTTCATTATCAAAAAATTTATTTAAACAAAAAATTAAGTTATCTAAAAATGAACATACGACAATTTTGTTCTCTCACCACTATCAGCGCTCAGAGCAGTTCCAGTTTTTTTTTTTTTTTTTTTGGCATCACACCTTATATGCATACCGAACTTTAATGGAAACGAACTTGAATTGAAGCACGTGTCAAAATTAGAACGTTCTAAGAGATGACGCCTCGGATGTCTTCGATTTTTATTTGAGTTTACTAATAATGGTAATATAACACGCAAATTTGAATGTTATTCTTGTGAACTGTCAATAAAAAATGTTTTTTTTTTTTCGACTACAACAAATTTCGAAGAGACAAGCAAAACATTTTTACGCGGATGAAGAATCTAACTGTCTGACTATACATTTTCGTCTCAAGTTTAATGAAGAGTCTTTTTGTTTCCTTATATTTAAGAATAAACATTGAGGTAGGGCCAAGGGCCAACATATATTTCGGTATTACCGAATGCATTGACCAGTTATAAGAAGGCGTATATTTGATTTCGACTAAAAATATATTTAGTTTTTTCTTCTTACATTTTTATTTTTAGCAAATCACGTGTTGCGTATGTTTTTTTATCTTTAAAAGAAATCTGCTTGGCTGTTGGAAATGATAAATTTTAATTTTGATTTAACTGGTTGCATTGGCGGCACAACGGACAGATAAGACGACATTTTAAAATTTAAAATTATCAACGCATTCAATATAAAGAGATAAGGATTTGTTTGTATTACCTCAATATTTTCAAAATTCACACATTCACCACAGAGGCACAATCTTTTAAGACTCCGTTCAACTACAGTGTGATGTCAGACGAAAAAGAAAGATGGTTTTAAAGGTTAAGGAGATCAACAAAAATGTTATGCTGTCCAGCTAGATAGGACAGCCAACAACCATTTCGTGGACAAAACGTCACCAAGTTATCATTACCATAGACATTTTTGAGATCGAGGATTCTGCCTTGTCTACCTAGGCTTGAGCTATAATACAGACGACACAAGTGCTGAAATAAAATGAAGATTGAAAGAACACTGTTGTTATTTCCTGGGTCCTTGTACTTGTAGTTATTATACCTCTTTATACACCCCAGTATTTCCGGACATTTTTCGACGTTTTCGTATTTTTGGTATAACATTGGTCCTTGGTGCTGATCTTGTGTACGAATAATCCGAGTTATAAGTGCAAAATTTTCCTCAGGCTAGTGCTTACCCTCCATGGGGTAAGCCTTGACGTGGCGGAGCGGCTTACGATAACTACTACTATGTACCTTAGAGCTATGCGATCGCGAAACTTGTTTTCGCAGAAGGGCCTCCCATGGTCGAAAAGTCGATGCGGAGTAGGCTATTACTACTTATTACCACAACGAAGGAGTGTTCCCACTAAGGCACTCCCATCGAGGAACGGCAGCGAATGAATTTCTTCTTTGGAATCAACGGTGGCGCCTTCAGTTCCAGTTAGGCCGAACTACTTGGTGAACACCTTTACGGGCTACTTCGACTTATTTGAAGCCCAGCCCGTAAAAGGAGCGGTTTTTCCGGCTCTTGCACTTGGAGTCACATCAAGTGCCTGGTACTCCAGGTTGGGGGTTGTGCGTCGGGTCGACTTCCCGACCACGTAGAACAGAATCTAGTTGCGAAGCAACAACAGGCCTCGGATGGACACCAATGCTCCGGCCCGGAAAGCCTTCGACACTATTCCCGAGGGACGTAGGAGGAGAGGAAGACCGCGAATCAGGTGGCGCACACAAGTCAAAGAGGACCTCAATCAACTTGGAGTGCAAAACTGGAGACAGCTAGCTAAGGACCGAGCGGGCTGGCGGAGACTGTTGATTGAGGCCCAAGTCCACAACGGACTGTAGCGCCACCTTAAGTAAGTAAGTGCGTGAAATGTCGACAGCTAGTTGATGTTAGTGGATGGAATCGAGTCGAAGGAGCGACATTCACGTCTGTGTACAACGTAAGACAATCGGAACTATAAGCGTTTTTAACTAGCGTTTTAGTGTTGCAAACGTTTTGAATGAATTTTGCGTAGAACAGACGTAAAAAGATACCTACATATTTTTAATGAAACAGCTGTTAAGAGTCGAATCCCTTGATTTGATAAGAAACCACTATAGATAGCCCATCTGGCATTGAAAATCTTCGACTAGAGCCCCAAAAAACGTCGAAATAGAAAAAGAAAACGAATCAGGTGGAACATTAACATCCATAGGTGAAGTATTTAAATCTTCTTGACATGCAAAACAAGAAACTGTTGGCTAGGGATCGATCTGGCTCAAGAAGCTTGTTGAATCAAAACCTTGAGCGACCCGGTGACAAAGTAGTCTGCATAAGGGAAGAGCGAAGGTGTTGAAAGTACCTTACTGCATATGTTTTCGTCTTGAATTCTTGAACATAAGATATTCGTTTATAGCAGGTATATCTTAAGAACGTTCTTTAGAGTGCACTCAAAGTTATGCTCAAGATAAAATTGGTAGACTTTTCATAAGGAATAGTTGATTTGTAACCATCAGTAAAAAAAAAAAACGTAAAAATAAATAATAAATACGTACTTAGTATCATTAACAGATTTTCGTTTAAGAAAAATGCAGGTAATTCATAAATCAGAATTTGGAAAAAAAGGAATTACATTATTTTCCAATTTTTTGGTTAAGCACAGATTACGCAATTGCTATTGCTCAACTACAAGAAACAAGCCCAGAAAAGAACGACAGAATTGAAAGCTTATGGGGGCGAATAGGCAATGTAGAAGTACACTCCTAGTAGCGTTTATTCCATCGCTCCTAGCAGACTAATGTCTACTTAAATCTTATAAAGGGTTTTTCAATAGAGACGCTACAAAAGTAGACCGATAGGGACAGCAAACGACGCCATATTTTTTCCCGCTCTCTTGACATTTCTCTTCAGTAAGGTTTGCCATTTCATCATGGAAAGGTATACGATCCAACAACGAGTCGAAATTATTAAAATTTACTACCGAAATTCGGAGTCAGTGGTCAACACTTTAAGAGCGCTACGTACAATTTATGGTCGTCATAATCGTCCTGCCAGATCAACAATTGAGCGTCTAGTGGAAAAATTTGAATCCACAGGCTCAGTACAAAATGTTCCCGTGCCAGTGAGACAAAGAAGTGCCCGTAGTGTCGAGAATATTGCTGCCGCTAGCGCATCAATTGCGGAAGACCCAAATCAGTCTCTCACACGTCGTTCTCAAGCGTTGGGCATCTCTGTGACGTCGTTGTGGCGAATTTCGCGAAAAGATCTTGGCCTACATCCTTACAAGATCAAATTGACGCAAGAACTGAAGCCGCTTGATCACCAGAAGCGTCGTATGTTCGTGAATTGGGCTGAGCAACAACTTGAAAATGATCCGGATTTTCATCGAAAAATCATCTTCAGCGATGAGGCTCATTTCTGGCTGGATGGCTTCGTCAATAAGCAAAATATGCGTTATTGGTCAGGCAGCAATCCACATGTGCTTCACGAGGCACCATTACATCCCGAAAAAATCACTGTTTGGTGCGGTTTACATGCTGGTGGTGTCATTGGGCCGTACTTCTTCCGTGATGATCAAGACCGGCACGTTACTGTGAATGGAATCGCTACCGCTCAATGCTAACCGATTATTTTTGGAATGAATTGGATGATATGTGGTTTCAACAGGACGGTGCCACATGTCACACAGCCGGCCAAACAATCGAATTATTGAGAACGAAGTTCGATGAGCGCATTATCTCCAGAAATGGACCTGTGAATTGGCCGCCTCGTTCATGCGATTTAACGCCGTTAGACTATTTCCTGTGGGGCTACGTCAAATCTATGGTTTATGCCAACAAGCCAGCGACGATTGATGAACTTCGTACGAATATCGAACGTGAAATTGCAGCAGTATCGGCCGATTTATGCTTGAAAACCGTCGAAAATTGGGTTCAGCGTCTGGACTTCTGCAAGCGTGCCCGTGGTGGCCATGCAAAAGAAATCGAGTTCCATACATAATGGCATCAAATGTACTTCCACAGGAATAATTTCATTGATATCCAAAACCGTTTTTGTTTTGTAGCGTCACTGTTGAAAAACCCTTTACAACTCTCGCAGCTAAATAAAGAACATATGCCCATCAATGTGGATACGTTTTTCAGCTTTCAATCTAGTACTACTTGATTTCTATAAATCTCACTTTAAGTGTCAAATTGATAACTTTTCATTTATTAGTTTTGAAAACATTTTTAACATTTCATTTGTGGCAACATTTGAATGAAAACTGTCCATTTGATCTTCTACGAACTATGAACATGAAACGATATTTTTTTATGGAAGTTTTTATTAACTTTCAAAATAGAAGCCAAGACATTTATATTTAGTGACACAGTATGCAATGTCTGTTTATAATTTTAAACTTATTTCCGGGAATAACTTAAAAAAATTCATATTTTGTACATTATCATTATCGCATAATTTTTTTTTTTTGTTTGAGTGTTTATTAAAACATGATAACATTGAAATATAAATTCAAAGATTAATTTTGTATAGAAAAGAAAATACAAATTTGGGAATTCCAAGCCAATAAATTGTCTGTTATCTTCAATAGTTAGAACTTTTACTTCAAATAAGTATCTAAAGAATGAAGTGATTATAGCACCAAAAATAGATTAATATTGGTTAAAGAATTTACCAAAAACAAACTTGTGCATTAGGGATCGAAGAAATGTCTGTTATTCTCTCGTCAAGCATTTATTCTCAGTAACCTCATAAAATAATACTCGTGCCAATATTTCAAAGCAGAAAATATTCTAACTACGTAACTTTCTTGCTTATAAGATTCAAGGTCGATTGTTGATACTACTCGTAATAAGTTAATGATGATTTCTTCTAGACATGCCAAATTTTGACAATCATTACCTACAATCCTACATTTATTTTGCGGCAAACCTTTCTTAATTAAATTAACATTTATAACGTAAATCAATAATAAACAAAATCATAACAACCGTATAATCCAAAAATTCTCAAAGTATAATAACCGTGCGCCACCCGTGGCTACAGTCGCGACACAAAACTACGTCACATTTCACTATTTTTGGGTATCTACGATTATAATTTTGCTATCACTCATGCATTTCAAGAAAATTCTTTCCGCCCATCAGACATGCAACAAATAAATTTAATGGATTTATAAATAAATTATAATACAAACAAAAACCAAAAACAAACCGCAAAGAAGAAGCAGACTAGAACAAAAATTACTTCCTGAATTAATGTTAGCAGTCTAACCAACTCAAAGTCAAAGTGCATTCACTGGTTTTGTTTTCTGTGTTAATGGAAACTGAGTGCGCCCTGCAGCTGAAGTCTGCAGAACTTAATACCCTTATAACGGCTTTGAAGATACATTCTCGTCTACCAAACGGAATTGTAGAAAATCAGAGAATATAGAGGGTAGGCGCTTTGGTTGCCATTGCCATTGACAACACAGTTTCATAGATAAAATATAAAAATATCTATTTTTAGTTGTTTTGTTGTTAAAATTAATGCGCATTAGAGCTAAAAAAAAAAAAACAATGCTTTAGAGATAGATCAAACAAAATATCACTTAAATTGTTTAAACACGTAACAAAAAATTGCACAGAAAATATACAATTAGTGTGGATGCTGAACGGTTTGTTTATATTTTGGACGCATTTGTCAAAGTCCATCAAAGTATGGGAGAGATTTTTGAGAGACTGTTAATGGGGGCACGTTTGGCTAAAAAGAATTTCAAGTCTGAGGTGTAGGTAATATTTTTAATTGCCTGTTTTGGTGTTTTAATAGTACTGTGAGGAAAATTCTTTATTTTTGTTTGCATTCGTTACAAATTTCGAACTTGGTATAAATATTAAGAAAACTTTACCTACGATGGTAGAGAAGAAGCAAAATGTTGGCCGGTTATTCTATCCGTCGTTGCGTTCAGTCAATCGTCTTTTAGTTTCGCCTTGGTCGGTTTTTTTCTATCCCGAAATATGACGGGATAGTACGAACAATTAATGTGCAACTGCTATTGCGGATAATCGTGATTCAGCAAAGTCTAGTTCCACGGAACAATCAACATTAAGGCGTAGCGTCAACATTAGTCTCATTTTCAGTGACGCCCTAAGTATGAAGACATCAAATAATGTTATGTGAGTTTTTGGAAAAGAATCACAAGTAATGCCTTTGCTTTAACACAAAAAAGGTACTTGGATATTATTCGGTGGTTAATCAACAACGTAGCCGGTAGGGCGTTCTGATTTTAAGTACCATCAAACAGACCGAGTAAATAACGATCGCCGCATTGAGGGGTCAATATTTACCAGGGCTACTATCTGCTGTTGCCAAGATACGGCCAGAACACTTGATCAAGCTTTGTAGTGTTGGTGATTAATCAGAACTAACGGCTTAGAAGCAGGACAGGACTGATGCGGATCCCGAAAAGCTGAATAGCACCAACAACGAAAACAAAGGGCACGGTAGTGCCCAGCCAAGATCTAGCACTACTCCCTTCTTACAGGATCGAACTCAAGCACATTTTTAACACACCATAACTTTTGAGCCCATAGAGTTAACAAAATAAATAGAGTGGCGCGACAGCTCTTGAAGAGCCAAGGCCTAAGTGGCTTACTCTCATCAACAATTCTCTAGGTGCGTGTGAAGAATTGAGGGAACCTACAATTTTACGCCGATTCCGAACGGCAAAGTTGAGAAGCACTTTTTCAAGACAGATGATACTCTTGGAAGTTTTGTCAGTTCTTCGCAAGAGGCAGTGTCCGTGAAAGATGAAATAAAAACTTTGGGCCCGAGTAGGATTCGAACCCACGACGTTCTGCTTAGCAGCCAACGTATTGACTTCATAGGCACAAAAGTCCTGAGATATTGAACAGTAAACATTTATAAAACCGTAATTCACTCACTGACAGACTGATCAGTCAGATCATCAAAATTATGAAGCACTTCTCACAATATCAGAATCTTGAAATTTGGTACAATGGGAGGTTTTCGGGTGTATACAAAGCAAAAAATCGAAAATTTAATTTTTTTTCATTCAGGAGGCGTGGTATCCGCCCACTTTCTTAAAATGGTCGTAGGATGTTGAAATTCGGGATTCGAATAGGGTTTAGGTTGAATATACGGAAAAATATAAAGAACATATTTAAGTTTCATTTAGGGGTGTGGTTTCCGCCCACTATCTTAAAACGGTCGTAGGATGTTGAAATTTGGAATTCTTGTAAGGTTTTGGTTGAATGACATGAAAAAAAAGCGAAAAAATTCTATTTCCATTTAGGGGTGTGGTATCCACCCATTTTATCTATCAAAATGGTCGAAAACGTTTAAGAGAAAATATAAATGGTTGCCGTCCACTTTCTTAAAATGGTCGTAGGATGTTGAATTCTGGTTTGTTTAAGTGCATAACACTCCCATGAATAACTTTCTTTAGTGGCTTCACAATGGACCCTTGCGGCCTAAATGAGCTAACAACATCTAACCTTCCTATTAGTTACATATTTATAAATTGGCAGAGCAATTATATTGTTAACGTTTGCAAATTGCTAGCTGATTTAGTGTATTTCGAGGTTAACGCTTCCATAAAAAATATATGTGCAAAAAGATGTGAAATCAGAACAAAACATAAAATTTAAAAAAAGAGCCGAGTTCTCTTATGAACGAACAACACTGTATAAAAAATCAGCCACCAAAAGTAATGAGATCTACAAGAACGCCAATTTCAAGTTCACTTGGCAAGTTTTCGTTTGACAGTGAACTTGAAATTTTCATTCAAACTAACTTTCCATGGCTTAGTTTCCATTTTCGTTTAATATTGTTGTATGTTGTATTGTCTTCTATGATTTAAACGCCCTGATATAGTATGTAGTAGTACGAAAGTAAAGCAAACCATGGACCATATTTCTGCACACATCACATCCACGGCAAATTTTCGAAAAGTCCACACTTTGATGTCGACACCTTTTCATGGATTTTAAGGCCGATAGTAAACTCGCGATGCGAATGCAGGAAGATCTTCTACAGTTGGAAGAACTAGATGTTCAGCAATACAGAAGAACCAAGAAAGCGTGGAAAGTCTTCGAATTTCCGATGAAACCCTAATCCAACATTAACATTATTAACATAGTGAGTTTGGTACAGCTTATCAAGAGCTCTCTAAGGTTCAACGCCATTAATTATGATATTACGAACTGAAAAGTTTTTTTTTTTAATAATTTTAACAGCACTGTAAGATGTAAACAATACAAACACATTCATTCATTCTGTTTGTTTTTATTGGATTTGATTTCTGTTTGTGTTGTTTTAGGTTCTTATTTTTTTTTCTGCGGATTTTAAGTATAAAAATAAACTCATTTCATGATAAGAGTTTAATTTTACTTTACAACGACGAAATACCGATACCGCTATCGATGTTGTTTTTTTGTTATCTCTCTCTCTCTGTCGCATATGTACTTGTTTCTGTGTTCCGCTTTAATAGCCAATTGGCTTTGTTGTGGTTTTGATTTGGTCTCAACAGTTTTCAGTAGTAGACATAGACAACCACAAAAGCCATAGGAAAAGAAAACGCAAAAACAAAAACAAATACAGAGTCATAACCACTGGCTATGACGAACGTCGCGTCGCGTCGAAGACGCTACAATATAAGTTTTCATTTCATATAAGCGCGAGAAGAAAAAAAAAATGGCACGCGAATGAATGATTTGTTAAATGTTATTAAGGATGAAGGCGTTTAAGCTTTCAAGTATTGATTTCTCTTCAGGGGTGTGCTTGTCGTTCAGTTGGCGATTGCTAGCGGCAGCTGGCTGGATGCCTATATGGCCAAGAGCAAGACGCAGTTGCTGGCGTATCGCCCGTCATGTCAAATGGGAAATAACTATAAAGCAATGTGATCTTTCAGTGTGTTTTTTTTTTTGTCTTCTCATTTAAGTGCTTGCTTGTCGAATTTTGCTATTTGACAGTGATATTTGGATTACCTGGTTACCACTAGGGATAGAAGACGTCTCGTCGCTCTTTTTGGGTGCCACTGACCTTGACTTCGTTTTTTGTAAATTTGCGGCACAACTTTTGAATTTTTGTATTTACGTTTTTTTTTTTTTACTTTTTAAAAGCAGTGGCAAGAAACTAGAACAAGCAAGTGTGTTATGACGAGTATTTTTTTAAAGAAAATAATAGAACACGACCTTGAAAATGGAATTCTTCCAAATACAAAAATGACTGCCGGTGACGAGACATGAAATAACAAGAAAGAAAGTAGATGGAAAGTTACATAAAATTATTGATCTTTAATTTATAGGCAGGTGTTTGAGTTAAATGACCGCTTCGAAGTTTATTCCACTTCGAATGATTAAGTAACGAAAGATAATAAATTCATTAATAAATCAGATTAATCAAAACAGTGAACTCTAGGCAGGGATAAAAATAATTCCGTTTATTGCGTTTTAGCGATTCTTGACTTTGGACAATCTGACAGACATGCTTTTTGTGATCTTTGATTGTCGATCTGTATTTCCTTGACAATGGAATAAATGATTAGAATGGAGCTCAGCAGAATGCAGACCGAACAAGATTTAAGGAGCCCGGCATAACAGAATGTCATGTCCATAAGCACCATCATTGGAGAAGAGGTCTGGAACCGTTTATTCTAAGGCACCAAGTAAGAGTGGGGCATATTTTGTCAACAAATTAATCAACTGAAGAAAAAGACCAGGCAAACATCGACGTTCTTTTTACAGTGGATATACAATCATGAATCATAAGATTTACAGTTCATTAAAAGGAGTGACGGACTAATCTATGAAGTACGAAAAACGTCCGATGCAACGCCCGGACGATAAAAAAAAAGTTAACATAACGTTTAGAAAAGCAATCTTTAGCGAAAGTAGGTGTGAACACAAAAAATATCATTAAACACGCGCACAGGCCATAAAGAAAAATAACATTAAATAGGAAAGTTCGTCAACCAAGACGTGAACATTTTATTTTTCCCTTTTTTAATTTTTTCTCAAGTTTCATAATATGAACAAAATTTGCAAAGACTTAAGTACAAAAAAAAAAAACTCAAACAATTCAACGTGACCATGCATTAAGAGCCACCAACACTTATTTGTTTGTAATGTTATATTGGTTTAATGCTATTAAACCATTGGCGCTTGAGCTTGTATCCTTGAGAGCACTTTGCTTTCAAACTAAAAACAGTAGATTAACATTGAAGTATTTAAAATAACTTTTTCTGTCAAATTATTCGCAAATTAACTGCTTCACGGTGGGTAATTTAATTTCAGACAAATACATGTTTCTAAGAGAGCTTTAAATTGTCAAAAAAAAAAAATCAATACCATAAAAAGAAAAAGAATCAAAACAACTTGAATAGCTGCGGATGAAATTATTTTGGAGTATTTGGGTCAAGTGAAGACATAAAGGAGAAATGATGTGCAATATCGATTTCAAAATTATTTAACAAAAGAAAAAAAAAACAAACATAAATGGGGTCAATACAACTCAAGCGTTCATTGGTTCGGTCAACGAATGTCAGAAGGACTTTGATTTGAAACAATTTCTTCTGCAGGAATTCCCATTTTTGTTTGTGATAAAATAGAAAAGAGGAAATATTTAACACTATACACAAGGGTGACGTACCTAACCGACTTGTGGAAATCTACTTTGAGATGAA
Organism: Sphaerophoria rueppellii; assembly: GCA_920937365.1. NCBI lineage: Eukaryota > Metazoa > Arthropoda > Insecta > Diptera > Syrphidae > Sphaerophoria > Sphaerophoria rueppellii. The sequence continues at coordinate 76,955,667 of CAKKXW010000002.1, read as the reverse complement.
AACACCTTTTGCGATATGAAAAAAAGGTTGAAAAAACTCATTTTGTATCCCCCAAGAATTTTAAAAGTAATCAGAATGCTTTATAAAGTCCGAAGGACAAATTATAATGTTTTATAGACGCTGGCACAGCCAATGTAGTTGGTGTTAAGAATTACATACTTTGAATCAGTGACATCAGTGTTACATATCTTGTGTCAATATTCAAACATCGGAGGAACATGCTTAACTGTCAAGCGATACTTTTTTGTCGCTATTATGACATAGTCATTTAGTTTGAGATGAACGTTTGCTTTGGCGAATTTTACTCGGTCTACCTAGAGGGCATGAATCGTGAATTAAAAATTCTAAAAATTGTATTATAAGACGAAATGATTAAACAGGCTTGATGCAGAGCAACTCAAATTGGCAGGAAGTGGAAGAGTCGAACCTTAACACTCTTTAGCCGATACTTTAGAAAGGAGTATCTAAAAACCAGGGTTGGAAAAAATCATGATTTTCTTCAAATAATCGAATAAATTTTGAAAAAATCCAATTAATTACGATTTTTTTGATTTTTTCTTTTGAATATTAGATTTAACTATATTTTTGCTCAAAACGAAACGCGCCCTGAATCCATATCTTGTTAATAGAGCAAAAGTGTTCTGCACAGTTTGGAATAGTTTGGAACTGAAAAGTACAGCTTCTTGGTGTTCATTGACACATTTACTGTTCCAAACTTTTCTGAATTGGTGTTCATTGAGTCTGTCTAGAACAGTTTGGAACAGTTAAGGACAGGATTTTCTGTTCCATCTTTTGAGGTAGGACACTTTTTGTGTTCTAAACTGTTCCAAACTGGACATTTCTCGTGAAGCTGAAGTGCGTTTTTGCGCTGACTATAGTTGACTATTTCTCGTTTTTGCGAGCCAATAGTTACGATTCGTACCCATAATTGGTTTCAAATCGTAACTATTTTTAACTTTTCCCAATTCGTCTCAGGAAGTGAGTTGAAAGTGGTTGATGTGTCAAAGTGTTTTTTTTTTTTTGTTTCATGGCAAATTGTCAATCTGGAATCTAAAAATAACATTCTGGTCGTGCATTTTTACAACCGTCGCACAGTGGGGCAAGATACTCCAATAACCGGAATTAATTATGTAGATGGGTCTGTTTTATTGAAAACATTTTTTTTTTTTTAGTAGTACCGAAACAATTAATAGGAAAACCATAATTGAGTTTTTAAATTTAGTTTTAATGCTTATTTCATAGATTTTTTTCGAAAAATATATATAAATGTTACAAACATCATAAAACCCACTTTTACTTACATTTTTAGCTTATTTTCTTAGTATATTTAAACTAAAAGTCAGATTCATCGGACTCAATTTCATCGCCGCTGATACTAGTGGTTGAGTTTTCAACACTGGAAACATTTGGGGCAATGATTAAGTCAAAGACGTCTTTAGGGAATATTTTGAAGTTTTTTTTGGTATTTGCCTTATGCTGGTTATTAAGGGGTCTGAAGTTACAAGTAATAAATTAAAAACATCTTCATTACATTTTTTCTAGAACATTTCCTCGAAAAATGCTCACGATAATTTTTGAAGTTCTTATTTCTTGCTTCCTGTGCTTCTTCAGTCAACTGACCTAGATTGTAAGGATAGATTAAGCTTTAAGATTATCTAACAAAAAATTGTAGTACAAAGTAATACCTATTGAAAAAAGCGCAGAATCAACGACATCAGGACCGTGGATTAAAAGCTTGTGCACTGTAGGAGGCATATATGTACTACCAGGGATAAAGGTTTACAAAATACTTGGCAGTTGCAAGTGAGAAGTGTCAAAAATTATCAATGTTGATATCATAGCCACATGAAATTGCTACCAATATAGCATCAACTTCTCGATTAATATTTTATCGACACCCAATATTTTAGATGCGACTTCCGAGTTGCTAAAAAAATCGCCTTGAAGAGTTGCCATCATTTGTTGACATCTCTTTTCGAATCTTTTCCATCTTTATCCGTTTACTTCTGTCGCTACTTTCATTTTTTTGGGCGACCAACCCTACATGGTGTTGCTGGATCAAGAAGTTTAAAACTAATTGATGATTTTTCAAAAATCGAAATTCGTTCCTATTACATTTAAGCCACTTTTTTGTGAATCTAGCTTCAAAAATCGATAACGAATGGTGGAGCTCTTTAGCATTCACATGTGGCTTCAAGGTGAAAAATTTGAACTTATTTTTCAGTATTTTGATTCCTGAATATTTCATGAGCTCAAAAAACTCCATTCGAGTATAAAATATACTGTTAGAATGTGAACCTACACGAAAAAAAACATTTATTTGTGAATAAACATACAGAATTTTCTAGGGTACTCTATCACAAAAACCTCAATAAAAAAAAGGTGTAAATATGAGCAAGAAATTCCTTTTACGAACAATACACAAGATATTAAACTTTATTAACACATAAAAATCTCAATGTAGAAACGTGTAGAAACCTACTTTTTCTCTACCTATACATAAAAATACCCTCAATTATAAGGTGCAGATTATTTATAATTTATTTATATAGAAAAATAAAAAATATAAACCTAAAATATATTAAGAAATAAAGTACATACTTGAAACTATTGATTGCATGTTGATTTTAAGTTTTCACGTTTTAAAAATATTTAAACAAAGCCACGCTGATAACACTACTTATTTAGCACTTGTCTTCAGAGTAAGTGAAATGTGATTTCAATTCGGCCGTATGGAGTCAGAAAAAAAACTTAAAAATATAATTGATTCAGCAAATGATAGCTTAGAATATTTGCTAACGGAAACCCCAGTTTTCATATTCATCGCTTTTAATTTTTTTTTTTAGTTTATTCCGACTCCTTCATATGAGTGGGCCCACTGTGCGTCGTAGTCATCCGTATCAAAGGATTTCTGTTCGTCTTCAATTGAAACTAAATATTTCATTACAAAAATATAAAGAAATTAAGGTTCCCCTTACAAATTTTAAAGCTTGCTTGTTCTAGAAATTTAATATTTGTGTATTTGTATTTTTCATCCAATGACATTGTCGGAAAAAAAGAAAGTTGGCCGCTGCCCATGAGCAGATGATTGTCGAACCTCAGTCGGCACGAACGGCAAACTTAAGCCTGTGGAAGGTGGAGAAGCAACTGGAGCACAAAATGTGTGAAAAGGCCGAGCAGGAGAGGATGAAGGGGAAATCTTAGGTAAGATTTTTCACCTCCAAACTGATCTCATATAACGTTTAATGTATTCTTTAGGTCGTCGAACTCCGTTTCTGAACTCCGCCAGAAACTTACCCAGACTCAACAGAAGCATGAAGTTCTCAGTTTGGGGAACAAGAAAGTCCTTCGTGAATTCAACATTTTCAAACGCCATCGACGCGGATTCAGCTATTGAAATGAAGCTCAGAAACTTCGAAGACAACTACGAGCGACTCGCGTATGCATGTACCATCACCGACAACCAGCTGACCGAAGTCTAGACAATGCTGGAAGCCGAGCAGAAGCGCAATGAATCGTCTCGCAGGAGGAGATGAATGCGCTGCACAAGAGTATCCGGGAGAAGGACGAAGCCATCAGTAAGAATATGTGAACAAACTCGGAGCCGAAGGACGTATCAAAAATATCATCGGCGAATCTGACGATCTGATCTGGAGCAAGTCCATATGGAAATGATAGCACAGCAGAACAACCTGATCGAACAGACAAATTAGTTGTTTGCATTTTTCGTTGCTTTTATGTACATATTCTGTCGGCAATAAAAAAAGTATAGCACGAACTGCTGAGTTGTTCAAAGCAGCAGGCGACGAGCTAGATAGGAGCATGCACCAAATCATCTGTAAGATATGGTCAGAGGAATGCATGCCCGATGAATGGAACCTCAGCATTGTTTACCCGATCCTGAAAAAGGGAGATCCTCTAAACTGCGCTAACTATAGAGGAATAAGTCTACTAAACATCGCCAACAAGATCCTCTCTGCCGTAATATGTGAACGTCAGAAGCCTTTCGTCAACAATCTGATTGGTCCTTATCGATGTGGCTTCAGGCCAGGAAAGTCAACCATCGACCAAATTTTCACGTTGCGGCAGATCCTGGAAAAGACCTATGAACTCCAAATCGATACCCACCACCTTTTCATCGATTTTAAGGCCGCGTATGACAGCATCTACAGAGACGAACTGTACAAAGCTATGTCTAGTTTTGGCATCCCTGCCAAGCTCGTTCGCTTGTGCAAAATGACGATGGAGAACTCACGCTCCTCCATCAAGGTTGGCAACGAGCTCACGGAATCTTTCGACGTCAAAAAAGGATTCAGACAAGGCGATGCACTGTCATGCGATTTCTTTAACATCGTTCTTGAGAAGATAGTGCCGAACTCCAACGTCAACACCAGAGGCACTATCTTCCAAAAATCTGTTCAACTTCTCGCGTACGCCGATGATATTGATATAATGGGAAGAACATAGCGTGATGTCAATGGCGCCTTTGTGAGAATTGAGACAGAAGCGGCAAAAATGGGTTTAGCGGTAAATGAGGGAAAAACGAAGTATATGCTACCTTCGAGGAAGGACACCCAACACCGACGGCTCGGGCAGAACGTCACAATAGACGCGTATAACTTCGAGGTAGTAGAGGAGTTTGTCTACCTAGGCTCCGCTATAAACACGGGCAATAACACCAGCGCCGAGATCAGACGAAGAATAACTCTTGCTAATCGCTGTTTCTTTGGGCCTAGAAAGCAATTGAGTGGAAAAGCCCTCTCTCGAGCAACTAAGGTAAAACTGTACAACACACTCATCATCCCAGTCCTACTGTATGGTGCAGAAGCATGGACCCTGACAAAATCGGATGAAAGTGCCTTAGGCTGTTTCGAGAGGAAAGTTCTTCGGGTTATCTTTGGCCCCGTGTGCATTGAAGGGGAATGGCGAAGAAGATACAACAGCGAACTTTACGGGTTGTACAACGACATGGACCTAGCCAGAAGGGTCAAGGTCCAGAGACTCAGATGGCTCGGTCATTTAGAGCGAATGGACACCAATGCTCCGGCCCGGAAAGCCTTCGACACTATTCCCGAGGGACGTAGGAGGAGAGGAAGACCGCGACTCAGGTGGCGCACTCAAGTGGAAGAGGACCTCAATCAACTCGGAGTGCAAAACTGGAGACGACTAGCTAAGGATCGAGCTAGCTGGCGGAGCCTGTTGATTGAGGCCCAAGTCCACAACGGACTGTAGCGCCACCTTAAGGTAAGTAAGTACGATTGAAGGTCGCTATATATATATTTCGTTCTGAATAATACCGGATATGCCCGAAAACCTGTCCTAGAAAACACATAAAAAATGAAATAATTAGGTTTTTATCAATGCCATCCGTGATAATGAAATTCTACCACTTGGTAATTAATTGCCTTGTATACAATATGTAAACTCAAAATTAAAAAAACACATACAAAATTAGAAGCAAGTAAACTAGTATTTTTTATCAATTGTCGAGTTGGCGAATCGAGTTGCTGAACCTAATTGGCAAACTGATTTGGCGAACCGAATTTTCAAAATGAGTTGGCAAACCGAGTTGGCGAACCGAATTTCAAACCGAGTTGGCAAACCGAGTTGCCAAACTGAGTTGCAAGCCGAGTTGCCAAACCGAGTTGCAAACCGAGTTGGCGAACCGAGTTGGACCGTTCAACTCGAGTTGGCAAACCGAGTTAGCTAACTCGAGTTGAAAAAAAAAAACAAACCGAGTTAACTCGAGTTAGCAAACCGAGTTGACCCATCACTAGTCTACAGTTCGAATAATCCATTTGCCTTTCTTGCTATGGGTTGTTAAAAAATAAATAAATATGTTCTTATTTCAATTGTGCTTAAGAACCCTTATTGTCTCCTTATCCATTTCAATTATAATGATCAAAAGAAAAGAAAAATGTTACCTCAAAAGATTGTTTTTTTTTTTTTTTCTTGTTTGACAGATCAACCAAACCCAACTAAAAAGCGTTTTTGGATGATTTCAACTACATATTTCTAACTATTTCAACTATGACACATCAACCATATTTTTTTTGACATGAAAACTATAGTCAACTATCGTCAGCGCAAAAACGCACTTCTGTGCTGTACTGTGCTGTCTTTTTTCTCGCTGAATAAAGGTTATATCTACCTAGTTTTGAAGCCGATACTTTACAACTTTCAAATTTGCGTTGAAATGTCAAACACATCGCGATTGATTTCATGCGGCAAAAAGTAAAAATTCAATTAACACTATGCGATAATTTTGTTTTTTGCATCTCAGATTGTTCAGACAGCTAAACTGTGGCGGAAGATTTGTGGAACTATGTATAAGCGTTATTACACGTAACACGAAAGATGGTCAAATAATTGTTACAATCAGACTTTTTTACGATCGCAAGCTTCTACGACGATATGGCTGTATGAGAGAGACACTCAAGCATTAGTCTAGTAGTGAAGCAGTTGTTTGGCGCGATAGTTTTATATTCAAATATTATAATAAAGGGTCCGTCATCCAACTTTTTTTTTTTTACTTATATCGTGAATGAAAACACTTAGCTCATGTCTGATTTGACAGATAATTAGTTTTATCCTTCAGTGTCCGTAGCTTAGTGGTTAGGTGCGTTGGCTGCTAAGCAGAACGTCGTCGTGCGTTCGAATCCTACTCGGGCCCAAAGTTTTTATTTCATCTTTCACGGACACTGCCTCTTGCGAAGAACTGACAAAACTTCCAAGAGTATCATCTGTCATGAAAAAGTGCTTCTCAACTTTGCCGTTCGGAATCGGCGTAAAATTGTAGGTCCCCTCAATTCTTCACACGCACCTAGAGAATTGTTGATGAGAGTAAGCCTTAGGCCTTGGCTCTTCAGGAGCTGTCGCGCCACTCTATTTTCCGCTGAACGAATATGATTGTGTGTACGCTTGAACAACGCTGGGAAATATTGCGAAAATTGCGAAAATTGCGAACGGATTTTGGAAGAAGAGAAGCACCGTCAGCTCCGTATGTTCGTTATCTTGTGAAAAAAAATGAAAGAAACTGGCATCGTCATAGATAAACCAAAGCGTGAAAAGCCAAAAACAGTACGTACACCCGAAAATATTGCTACTGTGGCAGAAAGTGTGCTTGAAGCGGCATCAACATCAATTCACCGTCCTTCTCAACAGTTGAACATTTCGGAGACATCATTGAGACGAATTTTGCATAAAGTTCAATTGGTTCAGGAATTGAAGCCAACTGACCATCCAATGCGTTTTCGCACGCATACACCCAAAACGAGTCACTTTTTGGTGCGGATTTTGGTCCAGAGACATTTTCTTCGAAAATGAGCAATTAGTGGCCGTTTCAGTCAATGGCGATCGTTATCGGACCAGGTTGAACGAATTTTTGTTTACAAAAATTGAAGAGGAGGATATTGGCCGAAGCTACACTCGATGTTTTGCGTCCTGTTTTTGAAGATCGCATTATCAGCCGCAGAGCTGATGTCGTTTCGCCACCCCGGAGCTGTGATTTGACACCGTTGAACTATTATTTGTGGGGTGCCGTTAAAGATAAGTATTACGCCGACAAGCCAGAGACAATTGACGACGCTTTAAATGACAAATTTCGTGAAGCTATTGTTGAAAAACAGCTGCACACAATCGATAATGTGCTTAATTGGACTGATTGTGTAGGCTTCTGCTTGAACAAAATTATTTTCGTGATTTAATCATGATTTAAATCAAAATCATTAAATCATACTAACCCTGCTAAAAGCGATACAAACTAGGGAGCTTTAAGTTCTTTTTCCGTCGTTCTATGTGAAGACACCCTTAGTAAACATCAGATCTTGAAAACCATGCAGAAATATCCCTTTAGTCTCCCTGAGGGAATCATCAAAAAACTTATTTTCTTTGGATTTGAACAACAAAAAAAGTTGTGCTCTGTATAAAGCAGGCAAGTGTCATTTTGTTTCCAGAAACAATTTCGGACTTTTATCGTAATCTTCTACGAAAATGTTTAAAAATATAAGAAAATTAAATAAAAATGTGTACTGACCTTTCAGTCTCTGTTTCCGAAACATGGTGCAGCTGATTTTCATCCATTGTGCTGCCAGTAGTCGATGATGATGCAGCTGCTCCTCCTCCACTTCCTCCACTTCCAACTGATGTCGATGATCCTTGAGTCGATCCCGCAACAGACAGTGATGATGACGCTGATACTGGAGCCGCTTGTTGTTGTTGTTGTTGCATTGGAACATTATTACGAGGAATCGATCCTCCTACAACACCCTCAGCTGGTGTATTTGTTACTATATTACTACAGCTACCGCTTGCGGCTGCGGCTGCGAAATTGTTAGATTCGTTTTGTTGCTGTATAGTTGCAGCAATAGCTGTCGGATCGGCTATGGTTGCTGGAGTAATATTTGCGGCGGCGGCGGCGGTAGTGGTGCCTGCTGCTCCAGCGGCTGCTTGTGAAGGCTGTGCTTGCTGTGGCGGCGGTGGCTGTTGCTGCTGACCTTGAATATTGTAATTCACTTGGTTAAGAGCAGGCATACTCTGACCAGCAAGTGCATTCGACGGTTGCTGCTGTTGGAACTGTTGTTGTTGTTGTGGTTGAGATTGCGGTTGTTGTGAGGCACTGCCAGCACCGCTGACACCAGCACTGCTGCTGCCCTCCGGCGGGGTAGCAGCATTTGAATCACTTTGTTGCTGTTGTTGGAAAGGATTATTTGAATCAGTCGCTGGTTGTTGGTTTGCAGATATTGCAAAAGCTGTGGCACCAGCATAGGTCTGTGGGCCAGTCTGAGTAAAGTAAACAGGATAGTTGCCAGTCTGTTGTGTTGACATCGAAGTCACTGGAGGCGTTCCGCCACTGCCTTCGAAAGTCGGTGCATATGAAACGTTTGGATAGCCAGCTACGTTTGCTCCTCCACCTGCAGGTCCTGCAGTTCCACCACCCCCACCAGCAGTACCATTTTGTAGGTTTATGTTAGCGGGCAACGTTGTTGCTTGCTGTGTTTGTGGCAATGTTGCTGCAGCTTGCTGCTGTTGAAATGTTGACGGAGCGCTGCTCCCACCGGAGGCGCTAGCTGATGAAGTTGCATTCATCTGATTTGCAAAGAAACTGGCAGGTTGTGATTGTCCAGCAACCGAAGTAGTAGCAGCAGCATTTCCATTCTGCTGAGGCTGTTGGTTATTCTGGGCAGCTTGAAAGCTCTGGAAGTCATAGGTACCCTGAGGCATTGATTGACTGTGACCAGTATAGCCCTCAAAAGGTTGTTGTTGCTGCTGCTGTGGCTGACCGGTCTCTTGTGATGGCAATGATGTGCTTGAAGATGGCGCACTTCCGCCTTCAAAATTCGATCCATAGGATGCACTGGGAAAACCGGTTGCATTTGTTCCGTCATTTCGATTCTGCATGTGAATATTTGCTGGCAACGTTGCACCGTGAACTGGTGTCGATTGTTGCGGTTGTTGAAAGGTCGGTGGGGCACTATTTCCACCGCTTCCAGTTGCATTTTGGTTTATATTCAACTGGTTCGTAAAGAAGCTGGCAGGTTGAGATTGTCCAGCAACCGAATTTGTTGTCTCCTGCGACTGCTGCTCCGGCTGTTGTTGATTTTGTTGTTTTTGTTGTTGTTGTTGTTGATTTTCTGCAGCAGCTTGATACTGTTGATAGTCGGAAGCAGCCAAAGGCATTGTCTGACCGTGGCCAGTGTAACCTTCAAATTGTTGGCCTTGGAATTGATTAGGAAGCTGTGATTGTTGTAATTGTTGAGGCTGAATGTTTAGAGAGCCGCCTTTAGTCGTGGCTGGAATTGCTGTCGCCGACGACTGTTGCTGATTCGTAAACTGTCCAGTTTCGGGACGATAAATATTTAGGTTGCCATCAACTGCCATATTGGCAGTAGCGTCAATGTTATTTTCAATACCACCGGTGGCAGCGGTAGCACTCGAGTCATTTGTCAAATTAATCGTATCGCCACGGGTAGAGTCCTTGCCACTTGCTGCCGATACACCCGAAGCGGTCGATCCAGAATTTGCTTTCTCTGGATTAATGTCCTTGTTTATGGTTGTCTGATTTCCGGAATGATCCAAGTAGTCCATGCACATCCAACGACCTCGCCTAAACGGTTCCGTCGATTCGATCTTGACCACTTTGAAACGCTCACTTCGGTGCTGAGTCTCCTTAACTTCAGGCTTCTTCTTGTCACCGCTCACAGCACTAACCACATTAATTATGTTATCAGCAACATTCACTTGGACATTTTGTATGGTCTGTCCTACGGCCGATCCGATTGGGTCAACCACAACCAAACCGTATTGGGCACTAGTTGGGATGACCGGCGCAGTCGTGCTCAGAGCAGTATTGGCAAAGAAAACATCCTCTTTCGAGAACGTGTCCTCCGACATGCTTGGTGTCTCGTTCTCCAAATCTGTGATTCGACTATTGTCATCTGTATGAGATTCATCAAGGTCATCGGCCGAATCATCGCCATTATCGGAACTCAGCTTATTGCCAACTGTCACCGATGTTATTTGAAACGATGATGTCTTTGGTTTTCTCTGCATTGAAGAAGCACCAGCGCTGTTCGAGGCGTGTGAATGTGAATGTGGTCTCGACGAGTGCGAGTGCGAATGCGAGTGTGAATGCGATGACGAGGACGACATTGAATGCGAATGATTTGAAGTTGTCGAGTTGGAGTTTTTTGTTGTTGAAATCAGCGAGGACGATCTGTCGCGAATTGAACTGCTATTGCTGGTGGAATTTGTAATGCTGCCTCCTCCTCCGCCGCCGCCGCCTGGATAATCCGAACCCAAGCGAAGACTCTCGCTAGTGGTTCGATGGATGACATTGTGATCATGATGACCATGACCACTACTTGTGCTGTTGTGGTGATTATGATGGTGGTTGTGATTGTGATGATGATGTTTGCCAGTTGAGGGTTTATGACTTGATCCGTCAATACTGGCGCTCGAGTTAGTGTTGGTGATGGATATGGCCCTTGGCAATTTGATGCAAGTTAATGAATTTCGCATGCTATTCAAAGTCTTTGATCGAGGATTTGGGGTTATACTGTCGCTGGAGCTTTCCTGGTCGGGGGAACTGTCTTGTTGCTGGGATTGCTGACTATTTGACTGCTGATCCTGCTGCTGCTGGCCAGAGTCTTCGGTAGCCGTTTGGTTTTCGGCCATGTTGATTTCTATTTCGCAATAGCCGAAAGAGTTTGGGAAATATTTTTTATTTTGTTTTTGTTTTGCTTAAGAATTCACTGATCTTGAAGATTCATTCGTCTTGAAATTTAAAATTATGTTTTTTTTGTTGTTGTTTAAACAAGGGTTGTAAATTTCGCGATAGTACGACTTTTCCACCCGGAGGTTATAATCAAACTTGTTGTCGGTTATGAATCTGAAATTTTCACGATGTCAACGATTTAAGACCGCGGTCGACAGACACACAACGAACGACGACGAGGCAGCGAACAACGAAGACGACTTCGCTTTACAAATTAAACGTAATTGAGTTTCATTAACTAAATCCGTTCGAAATGATCTTCCACATCATCCCGTCATCATTTTGAACAACAGATGAGCACGGTTCAATTTGTGAGGAAAAAAAAAAAATTAAATAAAAAATCTAAATCACAAACACTTGAAATTTCGCTGTTGATTCCCTTCGGCTGTTATTACTGTTATTTAGCCTCTTTGGAACTAACAACTAGCAAGTTCGAAGAGGTTTACCTAATCTCTCAGGGTGAGCAGTTTGCACAGTGAGTTTATATGTTTGATTTAATTCATTTTTGCGTTTTTAACGAAGATTTAAAATTGCCAAAAGAACAAATAAAAGATGGATTGAACAAACAGATTTTTTTTTAGGAAGAAAAATATAAACAGAGGCGCACTTTATTGTTGGAGGTCACCGCGCGCACAGTGGTTACCACCTTTTGTCGATGGTTTTACGTATTTGCACTATTTTTTTTTCTATCCCCCGGACTTATTTAACAATCTATTGCGACGAGCAATTAATGAAAATAAAGAAGGGTTGTTAAGTGTTATAATTTATGTATTTGAATTCGTGTTGTGGATTTAAAACACTTCGTTTAAAGATTCACAATACCTGGAAATGAATTTTAGACAAAATTAGATTTTTTTTCTTGATAATTTGGATTGGGACTTAAAATGGGGATTTGATGGCCAAACGGTCGAGCATTTTCAACGGTGTACGAATGATGTGGTGAATGTCGTTGTGGAACAAATATTTTCGTTTTTTTTTTTGGGGTTTAAGGATCCTGTAGAACTGCTCTTTTACATAGGAATGATGCAGTTCTTCAGCTTGAACAACCAACATCAGTGGATGATGTATTTTTAAAGTGTTTTTCTCTTGCCACTGAATACGAACTGCATTTTGAAGAACAAAGTTAGGTGATAATTGCGAATTGCGATGAAAATGAATCCCTCCATGGGGTAAGCCTTGACGTGGCGGAGCGGCTTACGGTAACTACTACTTTGAAGCTTAGAGCCATGCAATCGCGAAATTTGTTTTCGCAGAAGGGCTTCCCATGGTCGACAGGTCAAAGTGGAGTAGGCTGTTACTACTAATTACCCCACCAAAGGCACGGCAGCGAATGAATTTCTTCTTTGGAATCAACGGTGGCGTCTTCAGTTCTAGTTAAACCGAACTACTTGGTGAACACCTCTACGGGCTACTTCGACTTATTTGAAGCCCAGGACGTAAAAGGAGCAATTTTTCCTCCTCTTGAACATGGAGTCACATCAAGTGTGCCTGGTACTTCAAGTTGGGGGTTGTAAGTCGGAGTGACTTCCGGACTACGTAGAAAAGAATTTAGTTGCGAAGCAACAAGAGGGCCTCGGAAACGGACGGATACACTCATGGCGACCCAAGCAAATGTATAAGGGACAACGAATTTCGGATATGCACGTGGAATGTTAGGTCCCTAAATAGACCGCGTGCTGCCGAACAGTTAGCGGAGACCCTCAACTGCTACATAGCAGACATAACCGCTATCCAGGAAATGCGATGGGATGGACCGGGCAAAAGGAGGATGAAAAACTGCGACATCTACTATGGTAATTGTTACCGAGAGCAACAACAGCGACTATTTGGATGCGGATTCGTCGTGGGAAGCAGACTCAGGCAAAAAGTCTTGAGCTTCAAATGTGTAAGCAAACGCATCACGACAATCCGAATCAAGGCTAAATTCGGCAACATTAAGCCTAATATGTGCGCATGCCCCCACAGAAGAGAAGAGTTCTACGAGCTCCTTGACAAAACGTACAAGCAATGTCCTAGCTATGACATTAAAATTGTCCTCGGCGATTTTAACGCAAAGCTGGGAAAAGAGGACAACTTTGGTGGAACAGTCGGAAAGCCCACTTCCGATAACTCATTCAGGCTGATCAATTTTGCTGCGGGGCGAAATGTTAAGGTAGCAAGCATTCTCTTATCGAGTGTCAAGTAACCTCTTAAGGAATCCTATTCCGCCAACATCAAGTATCGAAGACCAGTGGCAACATTGCCAGAAAGCAGTTAGAGAAGCCGCCTCTAATGTGCTGGGTTTCACACAGCCACCAAAACGAAACCCCTGGTTTGACGAAGAATGCAGGCAGGCCCATGTAGCCAAGCAGGAGGCATACAAAGCGGCGCTGCATAGAAGGACAAGAGCTGCTCGTGAGCTCTACGAGCAAAAGAGGAGAGAGGAACGCCAGCTTCTCAGGAGGAAAAAGAGAGAGCATGAGAAGCGTCAGATCGAGGATGTTGAGAGAGCCAACAGCAGGAATGAAGTTCGGAGGTTTTATCGAAAGGTTAAACAGCTGGCTCAAGGTCATCGAGCAAGAACCGATGCCTGCAGAGATAAGCAAGTGAACATCATAGTAGAATCGCAGTCAATGCTGGGGATTTGGAAAGACCACTTCTGTAGATTGTATAACGGCGACGACGAACAAAATACCGCCGTCAGACAGGAGCCTTTCATCGGACACGATGATAGCCAACAATTCCGTGAACCCGACCTAGAAGAAGTGAAAACCGCAATATCACGGCTGAAATCCAACAAAGCTGCTGGAGCAGATGGACTAGCTGCTGAGTTGTTCAAAGCAGCAGGCGACGAGCTAGATAGGAGCATGCACCAAATAATCTGTAAGATATGGTCAGAGGAATGCATGCCCGATGAATGGAACCTCAGCATTGTTTGCCCGATCCTGAAAAAGGGAGATCCTCTAAACTGCGCCAACTATAGAGGAAACATCGAAACATCGCCTACAAGATCCTCTCTGCCGTAATATGTGAACGTCTGAAGCCTTTCGTCATCAATCTGATTGGTCCTTATCAATGTGGCTTTCACGTTGCGCAGATCCTGGAAAAGACCTATGAACTTCAAATCGAAACCCACCACCTTTTCATCGATTTTAAGGCCGCGTATGAGAGCATCTGCAGAGACGAACTGTACAAAGCTATGTCTAGTTTTGGCGTCGTTGCCAAGCTCGTTCGCTTGTGCAAAATGACGATGGAGAACTCACGCTTCTCCATAAAGGTTGGCAACGAGCTTACGGAATCTTTCGACGTCAAAAAAGGATTCATCGCCTTGGATGCACTGTCGTGCGATTTCTTCAACATCGTTCTTGAGAAGATAGTGCAGAACTCCAACGTCAACACCAGAGGCACTATCTTCCAAAAATCTGTTCAACTTCTCGCGTACGCCGATGATATTGATATAATGGGAAGAACACAGCGTGGTGTCAATGGCGCCTTTGTGAGAATTGAAACAGAAGCGGCAAAAATGGGTTTAGCGGTAAATGAGGGAAAAACGAAGTATATGCTGTCTTCGAGGTAGGACACCCAACACCGACGGCTCGGACAGAACGTCACAGTAGACGCATACAAAGGGAAGTAGAGGAGTTTGTCTACCTCAGCTCCGCTATAAACACGGGCAATAACACCAGCGCTGAGATCAGACGAAGAATAACTCTTGCTATTCGCTGTTTCTTTGGGCCTAGAAAGCAATTGAGTGGAAAAGCCCTCTCTCGAGCAACTAAGGTAAAACTGTACAACACACTCATCATCCCAGTCCTGCTGTATGGTGCAGAAACATGGGCCTTGACAAAATTGGATGAAAATGCCTTAGGCTGTGTCGAGAGGAAAGTTCATCGGGTCATCTCTGGCCCCGTGTGCATTGAAGGGGAATGGCGAAGAAGATACAACAGCGAACTTTACGGGTTGTACAACGACATGGACCTAGCCAGAAGGGTCAAGGTCCAGAGACTCAGATGGCTCGGTCATTTAGAGCGAATGGACCCCCAATGCTCCGGCCCGGAAAGAATTCGACATTATTCCCGAGCGACGTAGGAGGAGAGGAAGACCGCGACTCAGGTGGCGCACTCAAGTGGTAGAGGACCTCAATCAACTTGGAGTGCAAAACTGGAGACGACTAGCTAAGGACCGAGCTAGCTGGCGGAGACTGTTGATTGAGGCCCAAGTCCACAACGGACTGTAGCGCCACCTTAAGTAAGTAAGCTTTGTTAAACTAAAGTGACAGTCACTAGGTTATCAAACGTCACCTAGGTCTTATAACATAAGACGTCTAGACTAAAAGACCTTGAGCTTTTTCCCTGACAAAATATTATGTACATCATGCATACATATTTCCATTTTAAAACAAAACATGTGTCTACGTAGGTACATATTTATTTTTTCAAATCTTTGCCAATTAGCCCAATTCTTCTTGTTATAATTCAAGCAATCGAATGACCTTGAACATCTTCTTTTAGTGGGTTTTTAATTCCTCTTAGTTTGCCCCCTTGTAGGAATTCCTTATCATAAAAATTTAAAAACATTATTAAACTCCCCAAAATTGTAATACTTCGACTGCTGCAATTTTCAAAGAAAAAAAAATTATATTTTCCATTTCAATGCCAACACAATCCCATGAAAATGCACAATTGTATGTCTATGTCATATGTGTGTGTTTGTGTGCACATGAACATAACTTAAGACTTAACTACTTAACTACACCATTGCTGTCGTTTTTGCTACTATAGTAGTATTTTACTCCTTTCGAGAGTCAAATACTACTCTACTACCCATGGACGAAATATACTCCCCAAACTCAGAGAATAAAAAAAATATCTTCCATATATTATGAGATAAAACAAGTGACGAAAATCAATATTCTCACATCTCTTAGCTCAATTCAATGAGTGAGATTGTTGGTCTAAATTTAAGTCATAGTAACCAATTTACCAAAATTGCCAATTATTTTAAGGCACTACACGCCTAATTCGATACCTTAATAACTCGAAAATGTGAAAAAAATGAGCCAGCATTTTTTGAAACACGCTTTCATTGATCACTTAGTCTGCATTTGTAGTTTCGTTTATGATTTTGCATCACTACAGCCTTGAACCTGAAGATCCAGAAACGATTATAAGCATTAATAGAAAGGTAAAAGTTGAAAATTAGATATAATTATGTAATGAAATAAATAAAATTCAAGTGGTGGAATTACTACAAATAGAACTGTAAACCTGACCCTTTTACTTAAAAAACCTTTGTCGCAGGACAGCAATCAACTTTTTCAAATCTGAAGCGATGTTTTCTGTGCAATTCCCTCGTAAAATTTATAATTAAAGGACAACTTGGGGAAATTTTAAATGTGAATTCGTCAGCAAAGTTGGAAGCAGCCGAAAAAGAATTATAGGCAAAAACAACTGATTTTGAGCAGTTTTCTTCACTTTTTCAACTTGTGAACCTTTGCAGTTTACAAACTCTAGATTTGAATTGTAAAGTCAAGCTGAGGATTGTTTTTTTTTTTTTTTTTTTACTTACGTAACTTTCAAATCAGAGTTTTGAATTTGAAAGAAGTAGGTGTCCACTGGGAAATTCATAACAATTTGGAGTAGATTATGTTAAGAACATGATTTATCGTTGCTTTTGGAGACAGTAAAAACTACTGCGCGATGAAATTCTGAATCAAAAAGAAAAAAGGAGACAGATAGCTACCTCTTCATTATAAAGCATATATTGCTGACATAATATATTCTTTTCGGGAAAAGTGTTTTCTAGGAAGTACCAATATAATATAATGTAGTTCACAGGCCAAAAAGACGATACAGGAATTTCCTTTTGTGTTCGAAGACCCGCCAATCAAAGAAATATCTCTTGGAAAAGAGGATAAACCCTAAAAAATAAACGCAAAAAATAATTGTGCACATACCTACAGACAGTGCATAGTACGTTAGATTTTCAAACTTTTTCTTTCCTTACCCTATCCATACTGTCAAAGCCCAAGCCTTGTTAATTTTCTCTTTACTTTAAATGATAACTTTGATATTTGTTTAATTAAAAAAATAAGTGTCTTACTATATGCAAGATCTGGCAGAAAATTGTATGTTTAATCGTCTAACTCAGTTTTTTTGGCAGTTGAGAAAAACTCTAATGAAGACTATAAATGAAATCGAAATTTAACGATAGGATTCTTAAGTTGATATCAACTTCGATTAAATAAAAGGTTCCTAATATCGCACATCTACAAATTTGTAAGAAACTATCGTCTATTTATAAACTTCAACTATATCATTTTTGAAACTTCAAAACGATCGCAAAACCCATTAAGTGATACTCTTTTGCGGAGGCAATTAATCGGGTTACGTACCTATAGTTAAAAAAATATACTACTCAAATAGAGAAAATACTCCTCAAATTGATTCAAAAATACTCCCCATGAAATTTTTGAAACGACAGCACTGAACTACACCTATTTGAAATTGCATAGTCCCTTTTTGGGAATAAACAAAAATTCTCTTAAATTTTTGACAGCAAACATTTTGAATGTACTCTCTTGTGTTGATTACTCATGCTCAATGCTCATTCTTCCCAAATGTTCGTTATTTATCATTCCTCCATTTCCATTTCCAGCGTTTTTTTTTTCTTTTCATCATTTTTTGCCGGGTATGGAAATGGAACTTTGGGTTAACAAAACGAAAACGAGTGTTTCTGCATTTTGACATTTTCCTTTGCACTGCTTTTCTAAAATTATGTGAAGAGAGAAAGTTTAAATCAACAGTAGAAACAGCATTGAACAGACTTTTTTTTTTTTAGTAAATGAACCATCATCGGCCAAGATAAAACATTTGTATGAGTTTTCTATTGGAATCTGAAGAAAATCGATTTTCATTGAAATAGAGAGAAAAGATTTAGGAAAATTAACATTCTTATTAGATTAATGTATTTTTATTCTGACTTTGATTTTTTGCAAAGAAGAAAAGACGAAAGAATGAAACAAGAAAAAGAATCGACCACGGAAATAAAAATAGAAAAGGCCGACATGGATGACGAAGAATAATGCACTGCTGTCGAAAGTACTATTACGAATGGAATAAGGTTATCTGCTACTTTCGGTAGAGGGTACTAGACTTAAGGCTGAACTTCATCGAAACACAAAGTGTAAAAAGTACAAAAAAGTATTCGTATTCGTATTGGGAACTTTGTGCACAGTGAAAGCTCGATCATGGTCAAGCTTTTGTTCACGCTCACTTTCTAAAAATGAGAGGGAGATATTCAGATATGCATTTGTAGAAGCAGTACAGAACATAACTTCCACTGTTTTCTACTTTTTGGTACTTTATGTTATGATGTAGTTCAGGCTTTACTTATCCTAATTGTTTTGTTGAATTAAATAAATTTTAATAAAGATAACTATAAAATATAGTATTGATAGCAATATTTTTGGTAGGTAGTGGAGCTTGTTTAAGAATGTCCCAATTCGAATTATTGAATGCTGTTTTAATAAAATGTTTTGAGTGTTAAAGAACGAAATTGGCAAGCTACTTTCCTCAAATCGGAACAGATTTTGTTCTTTTTTTAGTCAATCGGCCACTCTTTCGTTGCAATGTGTGCGAGAAACTGTCGTGAGAGCTACATTTGCTTAAGGCAAACAAAAAGTAATAACACAGATCTGAAAGGAGAAGTTAAGAAACAGAGGTTTCAAAATTGACATTGCTTGGAAGCTGAACAGCATGCATGTGATAACCATAGTTTGGGTGTTTTTCTGATAATTCATGATATTGTTATTCCTCTCCATGTTACTGAGCTGTACACATATATTTTTCCCGTTGTCACATTTACTTACGTTCATCTATTGGAAAAAAATTTAGAAAAATGAGGTATTGCGAGGCAGTGTTGCAAACTTTAAGCTGACAGTTATTCACAATTATGATTGAAAATCCCGTTTTCACCCACATACTTCAGACGAAAACCTCAGTTTTACCCACAAGAAACTGAATATAAGTAAAAGCACATACTATATTCAATACCTGTAGTGATAGCAACTTTTGTTTAGTTCGACAACAACGTGTGTTACTTTAAATAGCCCGCTATTTCGGTAGCTGTCACTTTTGAAGCGGTCATTTTTTGACATTTGACAAGTAGAAACTACTAAAAAAAGTGTGAAAATTTGGCAGAGACGGTTCGTAAAAGTAAAACATTTTTGGGTCGTCGTGAAGCACCTTGTCGGACCGCAATACAGAAATTGGTGGACAAATTTTAGCTGTTGGGACAAGTTAGTGATGTGAAGAATAAAACCCGTGCACGTCGCTCAAGAACAACTGAGAATATTGCTGTTGTAGTGTTGAAGAAAACCCAGGTTTGTCCATTCCTTGTCGTTCTTTGCAATTAGGCATTCCACAAACGTCATTACACCGAATTTTGCATAAAGACTTGGGTCTTAAGGCCTTTAAAGTTCAGTTAACAAAAGAGCTCAAGCCGGATGATCATCAACAACGTCGTGTCTTTGCTGATTGGGTCCTTGAAATGCATGAAAATGATCAGGAATTTCATCGAAAAATCATCTTGACTGATGAGGCCTATTTCCACCTCGGAGGCTACGTCAACAAGCAAAACTGTCGCATCTGGGGCTCGGAAAACCCAAGAGTTATTGTTGAAAAGCCTCTCCATCCTCGTGACTGTTTGGTGCGGTTTATGGTCCGGGGCGGGGTCATTTGACCTTACTTTTTCGAAAATGAGGCTGGAGGAGCAAAAGTTACGGTCAATGGATTGCGCTATCGAGAGATGATTAATGATTTTTTATGGCCGGAATTGGATGGTATTGATCTCGACAACGTTTACTTTCAACAAGACGGCTCGACGTGCCACACAAGCAATGAAACTATCGATCTTTTAGGGAAAAGTTTCCGGACCGTGTTATCACTTGAAGAGGTGACCACAACTGGCCGACGAGATCTTGTGATTTAACACCTTGCGACTTCTTCCTTTGGGGCCACGTGAAAGATAAGGTCTACGCCAACAGCCAAGCGTCGATTCAAGACCTCAAAGATGGAATAACATCTCTTATTGGAAAACCCTTAAAATGTTTGATAAAATGCGAAAGTCGCACAGACGGAGGGATGGACCAGTTGATTTGATTGAATTCAGCTGTTGAACATACATTCATAGGTATTTATGTATGTCAACTTAAAAAAAAAAAAGTCGCTAGCCAAATTATAATGTAATTAAGGGAAAACAATTAAATACTCTACGTACCTGCTACCAAACATTATATTCCTCAACATTGTTATACGACCATTAAACTAAAACGA
Source organism: Sphaerophoria rueppellii (assembly GCA_920937365.1). Lineage (NCBI taxonomy): Eukaryota > Metazoa > Arthropoda > Insecta > Diptera > Syrphidae > Sphaerophoria > Sphaerophoria rueppellii. The sequence goes on along the minus strand of CAKKXW010000002.1, from coordinate 76,935,078 downwards.
CAGCACTGATAATCAGGAGAAAATAAATAGAAAAACAAGAGCAAGAATAAACTGACGAAACCGTAAGCAAAGAAATTAGACGAAGGATGAAACTCTCTTTCTCTCTTTCTGTCAAACAAAATAAAAAAAAAACTAAATTTTCTCTTAAAATGGCAAATTTTTGGCAAAAAATTCTTCGATTTCTTTTATTCCTTCAACATTCGATTTCAAGGAAATTGCAAAAGTTCAATAGATAAAAAAACCTTAACAACTTGACACCAGAAAGTTCCTAAACCAACAAGTTTTCTTGGATTTGCAATCCAGAATCCAGCAACGCCCATGCACACGAACGAGAGACACAAAAAGACAATCATGAGTGTGATACAAAATTAACAAGAAAAAAAAAAAACAATTGGAATTGCAAATTGTTCGCCGATGAAACCAAGAAAAGAATTGCAAATTATTGTCCTCTTTTTTTGTACCTTCATCCCAACCCTGCTTCCTGCAATTCGCATAACGAACCCGAATCTGAAATGGAGCTCATGGCAAAAGACGACAGGAGAAAAGTGCCAAGTGCACAAACTACCAACAACAAAACGGTTTGGTGGTGCTTGGTGCATCTCCTACAGTTTCCAGATTGCTCGATGCCCGTGTCCGGTAGGTCTCCGGTGTACTCTATTAATTCTTCTCCCATTCGCTGTTTCGTTGAATTGGATTATAAAATCAATGCACTCTTTGGTGCAAATTATAAGAAGGAACGAACGCAGAAATGAAAAGAAGACGAAACTAAGAAAAAGACATTCACCACACCACCGATTGCCGATTTTTAGGTTTTCTTTTTATTACACATTGATTTTGTTCCGTTTTCCCAAATTTGCGAGTTTTCGGAAATTTTTTGCGAATGAAAAGGGAAACATTTTGAAATTTTTGCAAAACAAACGTCACTGAAAATTCTCTTCTCTTCGCACGGCAAATGACAACGAATGTAACACTTTGGAAGCGAAGAGGAGACCGCGACGAATGCTCCGCAGAACGGGAGATCAACTACAATAATAATTGTTCATTGATCTCTTCCTTCATTTATGCACACACCCGACCGACCCGAAACGAGTGAGCAGAGCACCCTACCCAAACCACGGCATGAACGGCCGCCGTCACCACCACTACCCGAATCTCAACCGACCGACGACGACGACAACGACGACGACGACGACATCGTCTTCTTCATACGACTATGTGGGAAAACGGAAGAATTTTTTGTTCTTTTTTGATAAATTTCCTTTTTATTCGATGGAATTCTCAATGCTCGATCGTTTGGCGGTTGTTAAATGGATAGACCGAGGTTCTCTAAACGACGTTAATAGCACATTTTAAGTAGAAAACACACCAATTTGATAAATTTTTCACTATTTTCTCACTGGTTTTGCATTTTTTCTTGATTCTTCATCAATCCAACACTACGAACGAACGAAAACTACGACGAGAATGGTTTTTCATTTCGTTTTTTTTTTCTGCTTTTTCTTTTCGTTTTTCGGCTGTTGTTGTTTTGTGTGAAGGGAGAGATTGATTTTTTTTCCGTATTGATGATGTAAAAAGTATTTGATGTTATTTGGGGTAATTAGACAATCGATATTGGTAGATTATTATAATTTATTTGAACAGAAAATAGAGACAAACGCGGTAGTCACAAATCTGCACGAGAAAAAATTATGTTACGAGAGGAATTTCAATTCAAATCAGACACAATCAGAAAGAAAAACTGGGTATATTTGACGGCCATACTCCTTTTGAATGCATTTGTTGGTCTGCTCGCACATATGGTATTTGCAAGCGGAGTGTGTTGTATAGTGGTTGTTGCACACTTACGATTTCAGATAGCGAAAAATATTCAATATGATTGGTTCTCTTAACATTAAGTTGCAGAGATTGTGGGAAAACCAAGAATGACTGCGTTCAGCCTGCTTTTGTGTAATATTACGACATAAGGCGGCAACAGAATGGTGCGATTTAATTTTCGTTCGTTTTATTAGTTATTACTCCAATAATGATAACAAAAACTTTTTCATTTGGCTTTATCGTCTTTGAAAGTTGTTAATGTAATTCGCTTTTCTACCCTCGAATAAAAGACTCAACAATCAGTAGCAGTAGTTCTGCAAAAATAATGCAAAATTGAACAAATTAGGAGAATATCTACATTGTAACGTCTTTAGGTGTTTTTCTTTTTACATCTGAACAGAGCCTGAACTGCCAAACTAACAATATTGTGTTTCTTTCTTAGTTCAGTATGTTCAGAGCATCAAAGTTGTGTAATTTTTTTCATTCAGAGCACTGATTCTGAGTGTTCAGAGTTCGACCGACGCGCTCGGAAAAAAGAGACTGAGCCACTGAGCAGTGTGAGCAAAATGCCAGAAGAAACAAATGTCAAGCATGTGAGAGGTGGTAAAATATTTCATTTACATTTAATGTTTACATAATAATGTTTAAAATAATTATAATGGTGAAGGAAACAAGTTGATTTGGCAGAGAATATCTGAATATTAAGTGGTCAAGTATTTCAATTTTAAATCAGAAAGTTCAGAAAATGTTCAGAGCTAACTTTGTACAGAGTCTGTTCAGCTAGCTCTGAAGACTCTGGTGCCGTGTGCGAATGGATGTCCTTTTTAAGCCTGCTCCGCACAACACATTTTATTCAATGCGAAGTGCCATAATTTATCCAAACGTCAAGTTTTGATCACTTTTTAACCCAAATCGCACACGGCCTTAATATAAATTAAATTTTATCGAAATGTGGACCACGTTAAATGGTTTTTAAATATTGACGTTTCTCTGACGTTTGTGCAATGTGCACTCTGGGTCGCTCTGTGACGCTCTGAATTCGCACCGGTGCATTTCCACTGTGTTGGATGTGTATGCAGTGTTGCACTGGGAGCGCTCTGAATCGCCTCAAGTTTTTTTTTTCCTGGTGAGAATTTAGGAGCTGTTTCTATACAACAAAGAGAAAAAGAGCACAGAGTACTACTAATGCGTTCGATGTAAACCCAAACCTAGATACGTTTTTTTTTTCAGTTTTTTGACAGCTCCGTTCAAGGTAGTGACAAGCACCGGAGCGCCCCGGGGCTGGTTACATTGAACTTTTTGTCTGTTTTATTTAGTTGCTTGTAAAGATTACTGCGTTGATATTTAAAAAAAGATCCAAGTATCCAAAATGGTACTTTGTTTTGGAGAATTTTTATTGTTTTTTTTTTTTCAACAACACAGAGTTCTTTAATTAAGTTAATTTTTAATGACTTTTTACTAACTTTGTTATTTTAAAGTTGGGTTTTGTACCCGAAATTATTTTATCTGGAAAAGAAAATCATTGGCCCTTAGTAATAATAATAAACATACGTAAATTCGGTTTGAAAGTCACTTTTTGTTAGATTTAGAAAAGCTGCTTTTAACATTTCGTAGTAAAAGTTCAAATTCAACAAAAGTCTAATTCTTCGCAATCATTGTGACTCTTTCGTTATTGTGAACTGACAGCTTCACTTTTGAAGTTGACAAATGCGCAAAACGTATTATTGTGACCTTCGAGCTTACGTCAATTCTGGGTCACACGCGAAAAGCTCTATTGTGATTCTATCATTTTAAATTTGACTTAGGTACAGGTGAGCTGCTTCTAAGCATATTTTAAGTTTAGAATTGAGATGTATGTTTTATTAAAATCGAATTTTGGCTAAATTGGGTTCTATTACTAAGGGCCATTGTTTTGTTTACATTTTTGATCATATTATGATCACTGCATGTACTGTCAATTTGAAAAAGATGTTTGGTATTTGATGATCATTTGAGTGGATGCATAACTCAAAAGAATTCATTTGTAGTTTCACTCAAATTAACGTAATTTCTTAATTCCAAGCAGGAAAGTGGTTTAAAACAAATTATTTTAGAGCAATTCACGTAGCATTGGGCTAAATGTGATCCCATTTTAACGCGATTCACACACGGCCTTAGGCTTCATATATACATCCTTGCCACCGTACAACAAAAAATTTGAATTTGAATTGATATGTCAAATCACACTGACCCGAAATATGAACCAGTTAATTTTTTTTTTGGGAATAAAGAGCTTGTGTAAACGTGCTTTGCTGTGTATGCACCTTAATGCTGCTCTTGGACTTGGTGGTGGTTTTTAATGAGAGTGGTGAATATATTGACATAAAAATGACATTTCTCAAAAACAAAGCATTTCCATATTCCATTTTTAAAAATAAAATAAAATTACCAAACCAAAAACAAATAGGACATCGAAAGCAAAATGTGAATCTACAATGAAAAGAAAGAAACCATTTTAAATAGCAGAAGGTATTCTTTTTATGGAACTATTTTCTGTGAGTGGTTTATTTGAATTTTAAAGGTCTTAATAAAGTTATTTTCTTCTAGTCAAACCTACCTGTTTGGAATAATGAAATGGATTTGTTTACCTTGCAAATTCGTATACATTCTTGTACGATGACAAAAAAAAAATATTGGTTGGAAACTTAAAGAAGTCCGAAGCGTGCCAACCAGCCCTCATGCACGGAAAAATACAATGGCACAAAGACTCGTCTTCTGTCAGCATTCCAAGAATCGGAACAGCAGAGACTCCAGTCTTCTACTCAGTGGTATCACTTTCGGTGGAAGACTTTCAACCCAGTTGCTAATAAAGATGAGAGTTTACGTCACCGACTATATTGGAAGACATCTTAAGAACTCAATACTATCGTGCAGTGAGAATCCAATCTCAAAACTTTTTGCAGTTATGCCTGATAAAATCACATATTTCTATTCCAATACAGACATCGCTTCCGTCTCACTCTCAGCACCGTCATCGAGTGTTGCTGCCATTTTTGAATTAGGAATTACAAAATCAGATTGCTGCTCTTCAAGAAAAAATCAAACAATTTTAGCTAGAAGCCGAAGTTCGAATATTTCCTTCAAAAAGTAATCGAAGTACAGAAATTCAAACATCTGCTACTACCACCATCGATTCACCAAACAGCAAGGAAATGCCAAGAACCTTGTCAAATTCAGTCAAGAAACTAATTTGCAGACAGTAAACACCATAAGTTGCCTTTATGTTAATGAGAAATCTTCCAAAACGAAAAAAAATGTTTTCTCGTGTATGTGAGAACGAGAAGCTACATATTCAGCCATTCCACCTACAACTATAGACAACGATAAGTGGAACAACCAATCGAACCGCGTTCTCTACTCAGCGTATGGCACTGAAATTCCAACTTATGGAGAAGGATTGATGTCCTCAACTTTGGCCAGCTTTACCTGGTCGTTTATTATTGCTTAAGTCACAGAGCCAATAATATGTATATTGGATATGCTTTCTGGCATTTTCGAACCTTTTGTTGACGTTGCTTTGGTGCAACAATGTCATCAAGTTCAGCAAAAATTCAAACAATAAATAAATCCATTATCCTAAGAACGGCAAGAAAGTATTAAGCGTCATAGATCTGACTCGAGCATACCATTAAATCCCCGTGGAACCACAAGACATTACAAAAACCTATTTTATCACTCCTTTTGATCTGTTTGAATATTCCTGGTAATGACTTTTGTTCTGTGAAACGCTGCGCAAACATTTCAACGATTCGTCCACAAAGTAACAAGAGGTCTAACAATGAGTCAGGCGCTTCTTATGCAGTGATGTTCCCCTATGCGTCGACTTTACCTACATTTTTCACGTCAACAACGATTGTCGATTATGTCGACAATGTCAAGAATCATGTCCACAATAAAACAAAAAATAACGTCATCTCATCTGCCATCTGCCGTTCGAATCATAAATTAAATGTACGAAGAGTTTAACCTGTATTATTCTTTTTGTTTGAAGACGAAAACCTGGGGTGGAATCGTGTAAGGTGATTTGTGATCGGTGATAGTCACAAATCACAAATTTTGTCTGCGTAAGGTGATAGTCACATGTGACAATCACCAAATTGATACTTTTTCTTGTGACAACTATTTTGTTATCACATTCATATAAAATTGTTCGCGCTTTTAAATTATTATGGTTTTTTCTAAAATTTTCGTACAAAGTGAACGTGTCTGTTCCAGTACAATTATTTTAAAAAAAATTAAAATAATGGATAGCGAGAAAATGAACAAAAAAAGGGGTTAACCTGCGAAATAAGATACATTTGTTTGAACTTCCAAATACAAAGCTTGTTTTGTGTTTACGCAGATTGTTTATATCTTCTGAAAAACAATATATATGTAAACGTTTTCATATTATATCCCCCAAATTTTGGATTTTTAATTTTGTATTTGAAATTTGAATTTATAATGTCTATGTATTTATATAACCTCGCAATGAATAAATCGGAGTCAACAACTGCTGTGCCTGTGTATATGAAATACCTAGTACTATCGAGAATCGTGTTTCTTTTCTTCTCAATACCAACTTATGTACAAAAAATAGCTTTCTCAGCTTGTAACTAGATGGCGCGATGATCGATTGTTAGTTTGCCATATACATACTAAGGATTCTTAGGTCAAAAACGAAACGTCAAATGTTTATTTTTGGAAGTAGTGCCAAGTTGCGAATAATTTTTAGTGATCACCTTACACAGAAGGAAAATAAAATGTGATCACATTTGATAGTCACAAAGGTGATAGTCACAAATCACCTTACACGATTCCACCCCTGGACTATTCCGACGAAGATGAAATTGAATAATATTTTGTTTACAAGAACCTTTTTGTTTTTATAATAATAAGCTTGAAACCCTAAAATAAATATCAACTGATGACATCATGAATATCACTAATTGTGAAGCCAGTCGCTCACAAATCATACCAAACCCGAAGGCTACCAGCGAATCCTGTACGCCCTCAACTTTCTGTGCAGCCATTTTTGTTAGTGGGTATAGATATGGGGGCCCAGTTGTATCCTTAGTAAGGGGACCCTCCCAGGGAAATGTGTTTTTTTTTTTTACCTAAATGTTTTTCACATAAAACACTTCATTTTTTGATATATGTAATGTTCAAATACAAGAAAACAGTGGAGAAAATTGACGATTGAGTTCAGAATTTAATAATGTCGTTTTCCATTGGTCATCCAAAAGCATTCGGAAGAGTCCAGAAGTCTTCTGAAACCGTTCTATTGGACTAACTTTGACAGACGGAATGCTTCTGAGAAGAGCAGATCTCTTCTGTTTTGAAAACAGAAGCGTCCGAAGAATGACATATACACCATAACCTGTTCTATTGGAGGAAGAAGAAGAAACGTCAAAAAAAGACCAGTGGAAAATGACATAAGCCTTATGTGGCTTTTCTTACAACCCAAGAATTGATCCGTGACGTAAAAGTCACGCATAAAACTTTAAACGCATTTTTTTCACAAAGAAATTGAATTTATTTCTCGAAGCATTGATTTCTCTTGAATCTCTTTTTTGAGACGGATTTACACATACTTGAACACGGATTTTACACATATACTACAGCTGAGTTTTCTATTGTTGGGATTATCATGCATAAAACGATTTTACAGCTGACCAGACAACACAGCCATTCAAAAAAGGGATTCGTTTTTGCACATTTCTTACACGCCAAAAAACATTGAATATTAGTAGCAATTCTTCGTGATTGTAAGAAAAGCCACATTAGTTTCAAATCAGCATAATTTTGAATAATTTAATCTAAGTTATTTCCGTAGTGTCCGTAGCTAAAAGGTTAGGTGCGTTGCGTTGGCTGCTAAGCAGAACGTCTTGGGTTCGAGTCCTACTGGTGTCCGTAGTCTTTAATTTCATCTTTCACGGGAACTGCCTCTTGCGAAGAAGTGACAAAACTTCCAAAAGTGCTTCTCAACTTTGCCGTTCGGAATCGGCGTTAAATTGTAGATCCCCTCAATTCTTCACACGCACCTAGAGAATTGTTGATGAGAGTAAGCCACTTAGGCGTTAGGCCTCGGCTCTTCAAGAGCTGTCACGCCCTCTATTTTTAGGTTATTTCTTCGAATTGCCAATTCATTTTCATTGGAGAGAATGCTCAAAAATATCAAACGCTCTTGCCCCATGGTACTTCGAAGATAAGTTTTAATGATTTTTAATTTTGAAAATGATCTCTCAGCTGTAGCAACTGTGACCGAAATGGTTAAAGACAAAATCAAAGCTATCCAAACTTCTTGAAAACTCGGAGATTAAGCTGAATTGTCAATAATTAATAAGTCTGCAAATCGCTTAACTAAACTGAGTTTTTCACTTTGTTTGTTGAGACATGATCGAAGAAAAACCAATTGTTCAGAAAACCTGTCACTAATGTCTTCAGTATAAGTATTCGCAAGTACTGAGTAGAGTTATTGATCCGTCATTTTGTGTTAATTCCTTAAGTTGAAGTACTCGAAAAGTTTTGATAACGTTCCTCAAACTTTCAAATCGATTCAATAGTTGATTGCAAATAATATTTAGACATACATATATGGAAAATATTTAACCCGGAAACGTGCTTTTCAACATCAGAAAGTCTTTCGTCTTCATGCAATTCTTCAAAATATTTATTGATTTTCTTGATACGCTTCATCTGAACCACAACCTTTGCCCTATAATCAGCACTATGTTTGATCGGCCGCGACTTTGCTCCCTCATAGTCATTTCGGAAATCTCGTAGTTTTTGATATGCCTGCTCGAGTAAAGTATTTGCTTGAGAGCTTTTGCAACCATGTTTGTTGCTGTCAGAACTTTTGTGTGCAAAACGACTTGAAAAACATCAACATTTTCCATCTCTGCGCAAATAAGTCGCTTCATTTCTCTTGGTTCTCGAATTACCGAATGAAATGAGTTTGGAAAGCGCCTTCAAAATATAACAATACCTGTATGAAACAGGTTGTTGAGAATCGTTCCGGGACGACCATCGAGTTTGTCAAAGCCATTTTAATTTCAACGATGAATTTGCTGGGAGAAAAGTCGATAATAACTCTTACAACCGATGAAGGAGTTTGGATTCAATTTAAAGCACAAGAAGTGATATATGTATAAATCAGTGAAAGCTCGGTTACAGCGAATACGCGATTCAAATAATGTACCACACAAGTTTCTTTTCCAAACAGACGAACCTGCGTCAAAAAGAAAGTATTATGCTAAAAAACAATGAGATGACTAGTTCTCTATATGTAGGTACAACATCAAGAGATAGTCAAACAAGAGAAACATTGAATCCCTCTTCAATTTACTCAAGCTATTAGTCACTTTGTTTAATAAAACAATAATTTTTGTTTTAATTAAACAGATTTAAGCATGGACAAACATTTTACGTCAGTTATTTAAGAAAATATCCGTACGATCATTGCGCCCAAACTAGCTACTATCTATTAAAAGTGTGTTTAAATTCCTACAAAAATATCAAACGAAAAATCTTCTTTGAGACGAAAAAATATTTGCTTTTCTACCTATTTAAGTCAGAGCTATATTTTATAGCAGAAATGTTGTGAATTTATAACTCAACCATCATAAATATCCGAACCAGACATGAGTGACTCAAAATCTTACGTCTATTGGATAAATTGTTCTTATCTATAAATTGTTGACGTTGTAAGTTCAAATAGTTTTAAAATGTAGCTGCTGATTATTTTATATTATTTTAAGGACGATTTTTAATCTCCAAACGTTCAACCAGTAAAATCAACACCAGAAAAGTAGTCACGCTTATATTTGCGTTTACGTTTTCATCCTTTAAAAACCCTTCTGGAAAAATGAAAATTTTCTCTAGTTATCTTATTCGGAGTATCTACACTTTTTCTTTATTGGACTGAGACCACCAGATGAATGTTACACAGGTTTGATGATGATCAGATGATAGAACAAATATACACTTTTCAAAAACGATGTAAGGTGTTTTGTTATAGAGGGTTTTTCAATAGGGACGCTACAAAAGTTTTCTTAAATAAAACGGTTTTGGATATCAATGAAATTCTTTATTCCTGTGGAAGTACATTAGATGCCATTATGTATGGAACTCGATTTCTTTTGCATGGCCACCACGGGCACGCTTGCAGAAGTCCAGACGCTGAACCCAATTTTCGACGGTTTTCAAGCATACATCGGCCGATACTGCTGCAATTTCACGTTCGATATTCGTACGAAGTTCATCAATCGTCGCTGGCTTGTTGGCATAAACCATAGATTTGACGTAGCCCCACAGGAAATAGTCTAACGGCGTTAAATCGCATGAACGAGGCGGCCAATTCACAGGTCCATTTCTGGAGATAATGCGCTCATCGAATTTCGTTCTCAATAATTCGATTGTTTGGCCCGCTGTGTGACATGTGGCACCGTCCTGTTGAAACCACATATCGTCCAAGTCCATATCATCCAATTCATTCCAAAAATAATCGGTTAGCATTGAGCGGTAGCGATTCCCATTGACAGTAACGTGCCGGTCTTGATCATCACGGAAGAAGTACGGCCCAATGACACCACCAGCATGTAAACCGCACCAAACAGTGATTTTTTCGGGATGTAATGGTGCCTCGTGAAGCACATGTGGATTGCTGCCTGACCAATAACGCATATTTTGCTTATTGACGAAGCCATCCAGCCAGAAATGAGCCTCATCGCTGAGATGATTTTTCGATGAAAATCCGGATCATTTTCAAGTTGTTGCTCAGCCCAATTCACGAACATACGACGCTTCTGGTGATCAAGCGGCTTCAGTTCTTGCTTCAATTTGATCTTGTAAGGATGTAGGCCAAGATCTTTTCGCGAAATTCGCCACAACGACGTCACAGAGATGCCCAACGCTTGAGAACGACGTGTGAGAGACTGATTTGGGTCTTCCGCAATTGATGCGCTAGCGGCAGCAATATTCTCGACACTACGGGCACTTCTTTGTCTCACTGGCACGGGAACATTTTGTACTGAGCCTGTGGATTCAAATTTTTCTACTAGACGCTCAATTGTTGATCTGGCAGGACGATTATGACGACCATAAATTGTACGTAGCGCTCTTAAAGTGTTGACCACTGACTCCGAATTTCGGTAGTAAATTTTAATAATTTCAACTCGTTGTTGATCGTATACCTTTCCATGATAAAATGGCAAACTTTACTGAAGAGAAATGTCAAGAGAGCGGGAAAAAATATGGCGTCGTTTGCTGTCCCTATCGGTCAACCTTTAATAAGTGAAGGCATGAATATGTTTGATACATTATATGTACTGTAATAGCGTTTTTGGTCATTCGGAACCTTTCTGGACGATTCTGAACTCGTTCACTTGGCACAAGATGACAGTTCTTGTTCTGAAGGGAAGAGAAAACCGATTCCGGCCTTGAAGTTCGTTTGGTATCCAGAATCGGAGAGTTCTGTGTACCAATTCCGGATTACAAAATTAAAAAAAAAAAAAACGCTATAAAAGAGGATTTAAAATTAGTTATATTTACCAATGTTTTCATTGCACTAAAATCTACATAACTTAGAGGCTGATTTTAATGTACTTGGTCTGAGCTTTGATGATCATCCACTTGCCAATGTGATGATCACAAAAAATGTTGCGGATGATTTTTTTTCGACAGTTCCTAATCGTAATACCTGTGGCGTCATGGTACTGTGCTTTTACCAGTAACATAAAAGGTGTGAGATTTCGAAGCCTTCTCTTGTCTGAAATGTATCTATTTTATCTTTCATGGGTGCTGCGCCTCTTGCGAAGTACTGACAAAGCTTTCAAAAGCCGTTCGGAATCGGCATACAATTTTTTAGGTCCTGTCAATTCTTGTTTCTACGAACCTGATGTGCTAAACATTACTATACCAATTTATTTAGCTCTTGACTCTTGAGTTGTCTGTAGAAGGGTACGAAGGATAGGGCGTTGAATAAAACTACTTAGCAGCAGTCCGCTTCTTGGTCAATTCTTCGCTGGTTTTTATCAAGGCGTTGTCAGTGGACTGTGGATTTATTTTTACACTTTCGAATCAACCGCAAGGCCATCATCATCATCATAGGATGATTTATTATCAAGTAGCACTCTAGTATTTCGTTTTGAGTAGGGGAGTTGGGGCACGTTGATACGTACTATGGGGCACTTTGATTCATGGCAAAAAAATTTAACTTATTGCAGTAGCCACAGTCACTTGATTTAATATTGTATCTTTCTTTATTTTGTTAGTATGTTCGCACCATTTTCGTATACCTACGTTAGAGGGCGCGTTGATACACAACAAACTATACCTTGTGGTTTTGAATATCAATGTTCCCAAGAGTCTTCAATGAATAAAAAATCATGGAAAGGTAAGTTAAACAATTCATATTTAGATACAATACAAATGAACAATAACATTGTCTTACAATCTAACTTGAGATGAAATGTATGGCGAATGGCACGATAAATTCAAAGCGAAAAAATCAATAACAAAATATAAACAAATTTACTTACTTTCTTATTTAAGGTGGCTCTACAATCCGTTTTGGACTTGGGCCTCCGCCAGTCAGCTCGGTCCTTAGCTAGTCGTCTCCAGTTTTGCACTCCAAGTTGATTGAGGTCCTCTTCCACTTGAGTGCGCCACCTCAGTCGCGGTCTTCCTCTCCTCCTACGTCCCTCGGGAATTGTGTCGAAGGCTTTCCGGGCCGGAGCATTGGTGTCCATCCGCTCTAAATGACCGAGCCATCTGAGTCTCTGGACCTTGACCCTTCTGGCTAGGTCCATGTCGTTGTACAACCCCTAAAGTTCGCTGTTATATCTTCTTCGCCATTCCCCTTCAATGCAAACGGGGCCAAAGATGACCCGAAGAAATTTCCTCTCGAAACAGCCTACATTCATCCGATTTTGTAAAGATCCATGCTTCTGCACCATACAGCAGGACTGGGATGATTAGGGTGTTGTACAATTTTAACTTAGTTGCTCGAGAGAGGGCTGTTCCACTCAATTGCTTTCTTAGCCCAAAGGAACAGCGATTAGCAAGAGTTTGTGAGAATTGAGTCAGAAGTGGCAAATATGAGTTTATCTCAATTCTAACAAAGGCGCCTTTGACATCACGCTGTGTTCTTCCCATTATATCAATATCAACGCGAGGCGTTGAACAGATTTTTGAAGATAGTGCCTCTGGTGTTGACGGTGGAGTTCTGCACTATCTTCTCAAGAACGATGTTAAAGAAATCGCATGACAGTGCATCGCCTTTTCTGAATCCTTTTTTGACGTCGAAAGATTCCGTAAGTTCATTGCCAACCTTGATGGAGCAGCGTGAGTTCTCCATCGTCATTTTCCACAAACGAACGAGTTTGGGAGGGATGCCAAAACGAGACACAGCTTTATACAGTTCGTCTCTGTAGATGCTCTCATACGCGGCCTTAAAATCGATGAAAAGGTGGTGGGTATCGATTTGGAGTTCATAGGTCTTTTCCAGGATCTGCCGCAACGTGAAAATTTGGTCGATGGTTGACTTTCATGGCCTGAAGCCACATTGAAAAGGACCAATCAGATTGTTGACGAAAGGCTTCAGACTATGTAAACGTCCAAGAGGATCTTATAGTCGATTTTAAGTAGCCTCTGTAGTTGGCGCAGTTAAGAGGATCTCCCTTTTTCAGTTAAGTGTACCATTTTGTATGTTGCACAGCTAGATCTTAACGCTGTGCTAAACGCTTTTAATATCCCTTACCCCATTCTCTCTTAAACTTCATCTTTCAATCGAATTAATCCTTTTTAATGCCAAATACTATTTATAAATCTGATAGGTGACAAAAAAAAAAAAAAAACTCTACCTGGTATTCTACCACGAAAAGCTTCTTCCCTTGTCATCAATCTTACAAACGACATCTCTCCACAAATCCACCCCTATCTATAAAACTCGTACTTGTTATTTTTGTATTATCATTTTGTCTGCTACTGAATCTTCTGCATATTTTTTTTTGTTCAAATTTTGTATCTTATCGGATTATCAGCGTCAGTATTGTGATCTTCTTTCAAGCAAAAAGATTAAACAAACGACTTATCTTACCGTGCGTCTTGTTCGGTCGTACACATAACATAACTACGATAATAATATAAAACTTTTGGATTTCATCTTTTTAAATTTCAGTCTTTGTCCAGCCATCGAAGAGATTGTGAGATAAAATATCTGCGACATTGCACCTCCACCCCCAAATACAAAAAAGTAAAAAAAAAATTAATACATAATCTGATCTGATTCTTTTTCCTAAGAAAAATTCTATAGAAATAATTGAGCATTGAATTTTAAGGATAAATCAATTTAAAAAAACAGTGAAACACCGAAATTAAGAGTAAATAACATTTTATCTGCTGGAAGGTTCAAATTTTATATCGATATTTAAGAAATTGAAAAATACATAAGTTAATCCTTTTGTCAATATCAATAACATTATCACAGTGTCTTCGATGATCTTATTGCATTGGGGTTCGTGCGATCGGGGCAGTTTTACTTAACGTTCAAAGAGAGTATTGTTTTTTTTTTTTTTTTGAATAAAGATCAAAAATTTTCCAGTGGATGTGAGTTTTTTTTTCACCGTGATTAATATTAATCTATTTTTGGATTTAAAAAAAAGATACAAATTTAAAATCTAATTCCTAGCTTTGCGACAAATTTTTTTTCTTTTTTTTTTTATTGTTTTTTGAGTGATGAAAAAAGAAAAAAACAACAAAACTTAATTCAATAGCAAGCTTCGTAGCACGAACCGAACAACAACATATAATACGGTGGTACGTCCGTCGTTGTCGTCGCCGTCGTCGTTGACTTGTCGAGCAGTTTTTCGAGAAAGAGGCTCACTTAGTGAATGAAACTTTTTATTGATAAATTGGATTTAATAAGAAAAACGGACGTTTAATTTCAAGTGGTGCGGTCTTAGAAAAATACACATTGCATCAAAACCAAGTCTCACCACCACACACCGTGCCAAAGTGGTTGTGATAACCTACGTTTGTGTTTTTGATTTGATTACTTTTGTTTCTTCATCATCAATGGATGTTGTGTGATAGCTAAAGTCTTTATAGAAAGCGATCAAAACTCGAATACTTAATAATATCCTAGGTCTACGCACGTACACATTTCGAACCGCGATTGACTGTTGGTGAAAATCTTCCATAGATCAACAGACAAAATGGGCGAAGAAACTGCAACAGAAACACAGGACGAGAAGCCGGAACTCTCAAGTTTCGGCCAAATGTGCCAGAGGAAAGGAATCAACCCCAATTTGATTATGTTGAAAATAACATTGTTTGTTATGTATGGAGGTATGTTCAGAATCAAGCTTCAAAAATAAAGTCTAATTTAAATCATTTTATCGTTCTTTTTCGGAAGCCATTAATTAAGAATTAATAAAGTTTGAGTCTTGATTTTAACTTAAAGTGTGCCGCCGACATTAATTCAAAAATACCAACAATTTAATTAATGCTTTCGTTTTAATCGTAGTTTATCATATTTTTTTTCCATTCAGAGGATTTTTTCTTTAATTTTTCATATGCAAACAAGTTTAGTTAATATGTATTTTGCTTTCGTTTAAGATCATGTGAGCATTTCTGTCCGTTTTGTATTTTCTTCCCCTGAAAGCTTTTTGAGCTTTTTTTCCTTCTCTCAACCTACGTTACATTAAATTAAATGTTATGTTTAATATTTCTTATTTAAATTAAACGATCAGTGCAAGGAATGATGAGTTTCGATAGTAGGTTTTTAGAACTTGAAATTTGTAAGTGGGTACTTTTTAAATAAATTGAAGACAGGGAGAAATAACATAAGCGTGTCATAGAGGTCACGTCATTTGTGATCCAAAATACAAAAAACTTTAGTTTGAATAAACAAGATAAGATATTTTGTACATTTTTTTCTTATAAACCTTTATAGAATTGTTATTATAATAAAGTTACACATTTTATAACTAAATAAAAAATACAAACGTATTCACGTTAATGTTTGATGTCTGCTGCCTAGGGATGGAAGGGAAAAGTCTTTATTTTTGTCCTGGCAAGAGAAAAACAAGTATTCAGAGGAATTGGAAGTCCTTGCTAGTTTTTTGTTTTAATACGCTCGACAACAAATTTCCTTGTTGCATTTTTGACACTTCCATTAGAGAAATAATTTGTTTTTTTTTTTTTTTAATTTAGCAAACTAAAGGAATGGTAGGTAGTTGGAGGAAATTGATCTCTAAATTCCTTAAAAAGTGTCGATTTGCTTAACATATTGTACTTCCATATAAACTTGAGTTGAATAGGGTGCCACGACAACTCACTAGAGCCGAGGAGTAAGTGGCTTAGATTCTTAAAAAATTCCTTAAGTGTGTTAAGGAATTGAGGTGACTTATACAATTTTATGCCGATTCCGAACGCTTGAGTGGAGAAGAACTTTATCGCTACAGCTGATACCCTTGGGAGCTTTGTTAGTTCTTTGCAAAAGACAATATCCACGAAAAATATTTAAGATTCGAATAGGATTTTTTGTTATAACTTACTTACTTATGGTGGCGCTACAGTCCAGATAGGACCAGGACCTCGTCCAACAAGCGTCTTTAGCAAGCTCAGTCCCTAGCTAGCTGGTCACCAGTGTCGCACTCCAAGTTGGTGGAGGTCCTCAACAAACTGTGTGCTCCACCTGAGTCGCGGTCTTCCTCTTCTGCGACGTCCTTCCGGGTTAGAGTCGAAGTCTCTACGAGCCGGAGCATTATTTTCCATTCGCTCTACATGACCCAACCATCTAAGTCGTTGGACCTTAACTTTTCAGGCTCGTACAGTTCTTGATTGAATCTTCGTCTCCATTCTCCATTAATGCAGACAGGACTAAAAATCACTCGAAGATTTTTTTTCTCGGAGCAGCCCAAAGCGTTTTCATCGGATGTTGTCATGATCCATGTCTCTGCACCATATACATAATGAGGGTTTGGTAGAGTGTCACTTAAGTTGCTCGAGAGAGGACTTTACTACTCAATTGCCTTCCAAGTCCAAAGAAGCAGCGATTGGCAAGAGTGATTTTTCGTTTGATTTCAGCGCTGGTGTTGTTGTCTGAGTTGATAGCAGATCCCAGGTAGACAAAGTCCTTAACTGCCTCGAAGTTAAATCTATCTATGTTGACGTTTGCTCCAAGATGTCGATGTTGGTTGTACTTTCTTGTCGACAGCATTATCTTGGTCTTGCCCTCGTTAACCGCTAGACCCATCTTCCTGGCCTCCGTCTCAAGGCTCACAAACGCTCCACTGACATCACGCTGTGTTCTTCCAATTATGTCAATATCGTCTGCGTGTCCTAGTAGCTAGACGGACTTTGAAAGATTGTGCCTCTGGTGTTGACATTGGAGTTTTGCACGATCTTTTCAAGAATGATGTTGAAGAAATCGCATGGCAACGCATCGCCTTGTCTAAAACCTTTTTTGACATCAAAAGCGCCCGTTAGGTTTTTTCCGACCATAATGGAACAGCGAGAATTTTCCATTGTCATCTTACACAGATGAGACGGATGAGTTTTTCTGGGATGCCAAAACTAGACATTGCCTTGAAATCGATGAAAATATGGTAGGTATCGATTTGAAGTTCCTGGGTCTTCTCCAAGAGCTGCCGTAGGGTGAATATTTGTTCGATGGTGGACTTTCCGGGTCTGAAGCCACACTGATAAGAACCTACCAGGTTGTTGACGAAGGGTTTCAAACGTTCACACAGCACGGCACACAAGATCTAATAGGCGATGTTAAGGAGACTGTAGTTGGTGCAGTCAGGATTCCTTTTTGAGTCGCACGGGGCATCATCGCATGCTCCTCATTTTGCAGATGGGCATGCTCCTAACCAAATCATCTCCGGCTGCCTTATACAGTTCGGCGGCTAGCCCGTCTGCTCCAGCGGCTTTGTTCGACTTTAGTTTAGATATCGCTATCTTCACTTCGTCCTTGTCGGGTGGGTGGAATTGTTGGCCTTCTGCACCCAAATCGAATGGTTCTGTATTGCTGATGGAGTTTTGGTCATCATCGCCATTATACAGCTTGGAAAAGTGGTCTTTCCATATCCTCAGCACTGACTGCGGTTCTACTACGATGTGGTGTGTAAGCCCTGGGGGTTTGTTTCACCTTTTTGTAGAACTTTCGAACCTCGTTCCTGTTGTGACATCCCTCTATCTCCTCGATCACGCGCTTTTCATGCTCCCTTTTTTTCTTTCTGAGAAGTTTATGCTCCTCTCTCCTTTTCTAATCGTAGAGCTCACGAGCTGCTCGGCTCGTGTCCTTCTTTGCAGCGCCGCCGCCGCCGCTTTGTATGCCTCTTGTTTAGCTGCATGTGCTCCCCGGCATTCATCGTCACAACAGGGGTTTCGTTGTGGTGGCCGTGTAAGCCCTAGCACTTCAGAGGCGGCATCTCTGATGGCTGCTTGGCAGTGTTGCCACTGGTTCTCTATATTTTGTGCTGGCAGCAAAGGACTTCTGAGGAGATTTTCGGAGACACGATTGGAAAAGGATCTAGCAATCTCTTGCGATTGTAGCCGCTTGACGTCGAATTTCCTCCTAGCATTTTCGCGTGTTGGCCTTGATCGGGATATCCGCATTCGTACCTTGGCTACAACAAGGTAGTGGTCCGAGTCGATGTTGGCACCTCGGAATGTGCGGACATCTTGCATGCTAGAGAAGTGTCGGGCGTTGATCGCAAAGTGATCAATCTGGTTGACGGTTGATTGGTCAGGAGATTTCCATGTTTCCTTGTGGATATCGAGATGTTGGAATCGCGTACTTGCTACCATTACGTCTCGCCCCGCAGCGAAGTCGACTAGCCTAAATCCGTTATCGGAGGTGGTGTCGTGTAGGCTATGTCGTCCAATTATTCCACCAAAGATTTCTTCTATACCCAGCTTAGCATTAAATTAATTGGCATTGGCTTAAAATACCGAACCAACATATGTATAGTTGAATATGTACAAAAAAAGTACGTATACGCCACAGTGACATATTTCAGGGACCAATATCATTATCGAAGATGAATGTCAATCGGGCTTTCCCTAAAATAAATTAGACATCTTATGTATGTATGCAACTTCAATGCTAATTCACTCTAATTTCAAACAAACCCGCCGCCGAAGGAATACTAAAAATAAGTACAAACTCACTTGGTGAAATAAATTGAAATTTACTATCATCCAAGAAAGAGTCTACAAAAGAAATATGTACATACATAATCAATAAATATCGACAGAAAAGAGAACCTGACAACCAACAGAAATTAAATTTGTAGACGTTTGACGGTTGGCGTTTGACATTATCCAGAGTTCCTATATGTTCCAATGCAACAATAAGCTTATGGCATACTTGAAATTTATAGAGGTCATTACCTAGCAGGCATTATTACCAACTGTTTTCCTAATTACTCATCTAAGATGTGATTTTCTTGCAATTTAAACAGTACACTCCCACTATCCCGTCCCGATGCCAGAGTCCGAACTAACTTTTGTCGAGTATATGCTGTCAAATCGGGCTACTATTATTATGACTGTTTGTTTTCATCTCGATTTACGTGGGTATTGCGTCGGCATTATTACACACTACGATTCTAATCGGATGCAATATTGTTTGTTTGTGGTTTTGTGAGCTGGATGAAGAGGGCGAGGGTTATACTGCGCTATGATACCTCCAGTGACTGTCTTGTTGTTGGTGTGGGCTGCGAGTAATAGTGATACAGCTTGTGCCGCATTGTGTCCAGCTTTCGTTTCTATAGCAAAATACACCGATGAATTGTAATTAGATAAAAGTGGACTTTAATTAGAATTTTTCCATTTGCGAGCGAGAGAGAGAAGATGATGTTGAGGTTAAAAGTGGATGACATACATTTTTCTATTTACATGCTTATTGGTCATGATTTAGAAAGATACTTATGTTGGGGACATGTTGCGCAAACTATGTACAGATAACATCATGTGAATGATAGTTATATTCGGTGTAAATAAACTGACATTGACATAATTATGGGCTTTGTTTGGGCGGTCTGACGTGGGACTTGTGGTTTTGTTAGAATTGGGTCATGCGTCTGTAACTGTGACGAGTTCATGTTGTAAGTAAAAGGTTATGATTGAAAAGGGAACTTGGAAAACAAGGAAAGAATATGTGTATCTACAAGCATAGAAAATTATTGAGCCCTTTCTCTACACTTAATTTCGGACTATGACTCATTTTAAAAAAATGCCTGTATAGCCTTCTCATTGCCCAATTTCTTCTACTGCGACGTTCTTTGTGTTTATTAAGACTGGATCTTTTGACAATATCGTTGATCTCCAAAACTTTTCCTAAAATGTTATGCAGTGGGGATGGGTTCACATTGCAGTGGTCTTTAAGTGTAAGTGCTAATAGTGTTATAAATTTCTTAGCAACAAGATTAACTGAATTATTTTCAAAGAATGTAATTAAGAAGTTTCTATACTCTATATCACCGTTATTTAATTAATACTTTTTTTATTTCCTCATTTCTAGCAACCTCATCACTTCTACCCTACCTAACAATTCACATGCAATCGATCGGGTTGACTGTTGAAGAGATTGCCATTATTTATCTAGCTCTGCCGTTTACAACTTTTCTTAGCCCACCAATAACAGGTAAGCAATAACTTTTTGTCTTACAAAAATAAAGCTCCCTTCATGCTCTGATTAAATAAGGGAAGCAACATGTGTGTTAACAAAAATGTTGGCTAATACAAACCCTTTCCATAAACGAGTTTCATCAGTCCTTAATTTTATTTCCGAAATTACTTTTCTTTCTTAATTGAATCTTCCATGAGCGCTACCCAACTTCTTTGTATTCTTCTCTATGTCATCTGAATATTAATTCTTTTCAAAAACAAGCAAATGAAATCATTATGCAAATATTTGTTCGCATATCATGTCTTAGAACCTTGTCAGAATTTGAAAGACAAATTTATTATATTTTACAAACTTTCATAATGTCCAATGCGACACAACAGTGTCATCATGCATTTCAAAAATGATAACAAATCTATTTACAAATCACAGTTTAATTTATTTAGATGAAGTCAGTCCTTCATTTTCTTGTTTGAACTAAAGGGATAGATCTTAAATTTGTCTAATTAGAAAAAGATAATTAAGAAAGAACAAGAAAGATATTTTGTGTCACATGTATCAAGTTCAAAATTAATTTCAAGTCTAACTAAGAAGGAGGCTTATCATTATCAGAATAATAAATTTGTTTTTCGTAAAAATTGTAAAAGACAATCAGATAAAACTTTGGAGAAGGTACTTCCGGACAATGTTTGCTTATTTTGCTGAAGATTCATATTTACATCCTTCTGTGAAGACAAATAAATAAATAAATATAACCAATGAGCGAGGCGCAAATGAACAAAACAATATAATTTATAACTTTATAGGGCAATGCTGTTTTATGAAGTTATGATGTGTGCATAAGCTTTTTATGTTTATGGTTGTATAAATATTTTAAGAAATAAAAATAATAAGAAGTTGAAGATTTGACGAAAAGTTCTGACAAAGTTTATCAATGGAGCCAACGTCACATCGTACACTTTGTAACGATTCAAACTGGAACTCAAGATGTACTTTAGCAATTAGTAAACTTCAATAGCACTTGAATTATGAAATGCAGGAATATGATTATTACAGAGGTGTACGAGACAATGTTTGTTTTATATCAAGAAAAAGTACAAAATATGAAGAATTAAACTGCATCAATGTGTTCATTTCTTACTAGCAATATTTGTCATGACGATGATGACTTTTTTTCTTGCACATGATCTTTCCAATAAAGTTAATTCAATTTAACAAATTATCTTTGTTTTTTTTTTTTTCATTTTAAAGTTCAATATGTAACCCTAAAAAACACTCTTTATCTTGTACCAGTTTCTGACATTTCTTCGCGAACATACGCTGCACACAACAGCTGGTCGACAGCACTGTGATTTGGCAGTTGTTTTAATAACCTGTTTTGTATTTATTGTTTTCAACAATTTCGGTAATGAATATTTAAGTAATATTTAGTCACTGCACATCTGCATAAAATGTAAAATAAAACAAATGCAATAGAAATAAAATAAGAGTTAATACCTACATGGGTTAAAATTTATTATTAATAAGAATAATGTATCCCGTAATAGTAAAGCAGAAGCATGAATTGATTAACGTCAGCACCTAGCAATTAAGCCTTATCTGACGTGTGACCACTCACACAGGTGTCGTTTATAAGTGTTGACATTCACCCTGATGATCCACCAGCTACAAAAGCACACCTCAACTTTCAAAAGAAAGAAGCGGGTACCCTGCAACCGGATTCACACCAGTACCAATTGAATTAGTGCCAGCCCTTATTCATCTTGGTTTGATTCTAGACTACTATTCAGGCAAAACACGGAACTGCACTCAACCCTCGTTTACCGAAAGAAGAGCCGTTATCCGGTCACGGAAACTGCACTCAACTTTCAGTCACCGAAAGAAGAGCCGTAACCGCGATTTGCGAACAGCAGCTGAGGCCAAACTCAGACAACCACAACCCCCGCGAAGGTCCATCCCACTAGTGAGTTGGCAAGTCCTCACTACCCGCGGTACCCAATTGCCCCTGGGTGAGGGGTTGGTGTCACATTTTGGTTCTGTATAACCATTCGTTATACAGACATTGTTTCATTTTTGTGATCTTTTGAGTTTTGCAGCTTTTATCAACTGGCAGATGAGGGACACCGCTCACCCTCTGTCAAGTATATCCACTTTGATTGAAGGGATGAACCAGCCAATCAAGAGATATACCCAACAGGGCGTCTAATTTCATTAACGTCTATCCACATTCGGTATTCGTTGATCGTATTTCCTCATTTAATATATCCTTAGATATATTATCTGTTAAGGATCGCATCAATCTTCATTATACGTCCTGTTTCAATCCGTCAATTCCATTAGACTAAAGCTGCCTACGTCCGCAGGTTCATGCCAATAAATTGACAAGAACCTCTCAGAGGCACCACTTGAAGGTGTAGGTCAGCACGTTCACTTACTGGGAATATGTACTCGGAAACATGTTTCCTTTCCAGTGGTAAATGCGAAAAGCAATCCGCATCTAAATCTAAACCAATTCTAAAGATTGACCTTGAGCTTTATTGATTGTGATTGCAAATGCCATACCCACTACTCCTTTACTCGTTATCCTACCCTACACGCTAACTGCTACCCCTATGTCCTCTACATACTCCTTTTTTCCTGTCACTCCGCTACACCGCTACTCCACTACCCTGCTCATATGTCATTAACGACTTGGTCGATTTTTCACAAAAAACCCATTCACGCCACTATACCCGAGCATTCTGTCGAATTCGGTGCGAACACTCCACTGGTACAAAATAAGTGAGTCGAACCCAATACCACAGAAACAATCGAAAAATACATGTGCATCACATAATACGATAAAAATTTTAAATAAGGCTCTACAGTACGAACAATTGAAATTTTCATGACACACGATATGAAATGATCTTAAATATTCAGTATTATATATATTTTAATGACATGTATCAAACCATATAGACGTTGTTCAATGAAATTTAACATTTTCAGTCATTTTCCAAACAAAAATAATCTTACATTTTCGGAGAATTTCACAAATTAACCAGTCTATTCCTTGCTGAAAGCAGTTCAAACAAATCTAAAAAATCAGACCTAGCAGACTTCGTACTTCCTCGTTTGATAAAAATAAGACCTTAACTTTTGCACCCCGCTATCACACTACCCGCTAAACTCTATCCACGGCCCTACTACCCTTTACCTGTTATCCGCTACCCGCTACTTGCTTCCTGCCACTCGGTACACCGTAACCCTACTACCCGTTACCACTACTTTTACACGCTACCCGTCACCCCACTACCTGCTACCCACTACCTCGCTACTCCACTAACAGCTTTCCTGACCATATCTCATAAACGGCTTGGTCGATCTTATACAAAATACTTAAAACTCATTTACGCCACTACCCAAAGTTCCTTCAATAATACGATGACAAACGCTCCACTGGTACAAAAGTAGTGAGTCGAACATAAGAATAATGTATTCCCGGAATAGTAAAGTGATGTACAATATTTGTACTTATTAAAAAAAATACTTACTTACTTACCTAAGATGGCGCTACAGTCCGTTGTGGACTTGGGGTTCAATCAAAAGTCTCCGTCAGCCAGCTCGGTCCTTAGCTACCTGTCTCCAGTTTTGTACTCCAAGTTGATTGAGGTCCTCTTCCACTCGAGTGCGCCACCTGAGTTGCCGTCTTCCTCTCCTCCTACGTCCCTCGGGAATAGTGTCGAAGGCTTTCCGGGCCGGAGCATTGGTGTCCATTCGCTCTAAATGACCGAGCCATCTGAGTCTCTGGACCTTGACCCTTCTGGCTAGGTCCATGTCGTTGTACAACCCGTAAAGTTCGCTGTTGTATCTTCTTCGCCATTCCCCTTCAATGCACACGGGACCAAAGATGACCCGAAGAACTTTCCTCTCAAAACAGCCTAAGGCACTTTCATCCGATTTTGTCAGGGTCCATGCTTCTGCACCATACAGCAGGACTGGGATGATGAGTGTGTTGTACAGTTTTACCTTAGTTGCTCGAGAGAGGGCTTTTCCACTCAATTGCTTTCTTAGCCCAAAGAAACAGCGATTAGCAAGAGTTATTCTTCGTCTGATCTCGGCGCTGGTGTTATTGCCCGTGTTTATAGCGGAGCCTAGGTAGACAAACTCCTCTACTACCTCGAAGTTGTATGCGTCTATTGTGACGTTCTGCCCGAGCCGTCGGTGTTGGGTGTCCTTCCTCGAAGATAGCATATACATCGTTTTTCCCTCATTTACCACTAAAACCATTTTTGCCGCTTCTGTCTCAATTCTCACAAAGGCGCCATTGACATCACGCTGTGTTCCTCCCATTATATCAATATCATCGGCGTACGCGAGAAGTTGAACAGATTTTTGGAAGATAGTGCCTCTGGTGTTGACGGTGGAGTTCTGCACTATCTTCTCAAGAACGATGTTAAAGAAATCGCACGACAGTGCATCGCCTTGTCTGAATCCTTTTTTGACGTCGAAAGATTTTAATTATTTATTTATTTATTTATTTGGCAATCGTTAAATACTAACGCACAAGCGAACGAGCTTGGCAGGGATGCCAAAACTAGACATAGCTTTATACAGTTCGTCTCTGTAGATGCTGTCATTCGCGGCCTTAAAATCGATGAAAAGATGGTATCGATTTGGAGTTCATAGGTATTTTCCAGGATCTGCCGCAACTTGAAAATTTGGTCGATGGTTGACTTTCCTGACCTCAAGCCTCATTGATAAGTACCAATCAGATTGTTGACGAAAGGCTTCAGACGTTCACATATTTATTACGGCAGAGAGCAAACAATGCTGAGGTTCCATTCATCGGGCATACATGATTTGGTACATGCTCCTATCTAGCTCGTCACCAGCTGGTTTGAACAACTCAGCAGCTAGTCCATCTGCTCCAGCGGCCTTGTTGGATTTCAGCCGTGATATTGCAGTTTTCACTTCTTCTAGGTCAGGTTCACGGAATTGTTGTCTGACGATAGTGTTTTGTTCGTCGTCGCCGTTATACTGTCTACAGAAGTGGTCTTTCCAAATCCCCAGCATTGACTGCGATTCTACTATGATGTTTGTTTATCTCTGCATTCATCGGTTCTTGCTCAATGAACTTGAGCCAGATATTTAATCTTTCGGTAAAACCTCCAAACTTAATTTCTGCTGTTGGTTCTCTCAACATTCGCGATCTGACGCTTCTCATGTTCTCTCTTTTTTCTCCTGAGAAGCCGGCGTTCTTCTCTCCTCTTTCGCTCGTAGAGCTCACGAGCAGCTCTTGTCCTTCTATGCAGCGCCGCTTTGTATGCCTCCTGCTTGGCTGCATGGGCCTGCCTGCATTCTTCGTCAAACCAGGGGTTTCGTTTTGGTGGCTGTGTGAAACCCAGCATATTAGAGGCGGCATCTCTAACTGCTTTTGGCAATGTTGTCACTGGTCTTCGATACTTGATGTTGGCGCTTAGTACTTGACACTCGATCAGAGACTGCGACTCTGCGTTGTAGCCTCGACGTCGAATTTCTTGCAGCATTCCTTGTTTGGCCGTTGTCGGATATCGTAGCGATAGTGGTACGAGTCAATGTTAGCTCCTCGGAAAGTTCGAACATCTAAAATGCTGGACAAGTGCCTTCCGTCGATCGCAATGTGATCAATCTGGTTGACGGTTGATTGATCAGGAGATCTCCATGTACCTTTATGGATGTTGAGATGAGGGAACCAGGTGCTTGCTACCACAACATTTCGCCCCGCAGCAAAATCGATCAGCCTGAATCCGTTATCGGATGTGGTGTCGTGCAGGCTGTGCTTTCCGACCGTTCAACCAAAGATGTCCTCTTTTCCCAGCTTTGCGTTAAAATCGCCGAGGACAATTTTAATGTCATATCTAGGACATTGCTCGTACGTTTTGTCAAGGAGCTGGTAGAACTCGTCTTTGGTGTTCCTTTTTCTCTTCTGTGGGGGCATACGCGCATATTAGGCTAATGTTGCCGAATTAAGCCTTGATTCGGATTGTCGTGATGCGTTCGTTTACACATTTGACTTTTTGCCTGAGTCTACTTCCCACGACGAATCCGCATCCAAAGAGTCGCTGTTGTTGCTCTCGGTGACAATTACCTTAGTATATGTCGCAGTTTCTCATCCTCCTTTTGCCCGTTCCATCCTATCGCATTTCCTGGATAGCTGTAATGTTTGCTATGTAGCAGTTGAGGGTCTCCGTTAACTGTTCGGCAGCATGCGGTCTATTAATGGACCTAACATTACACGTGCATATCCGAAATTCATTGTCGTTTATACATTTGCTTGGGTCGTCATCAGTGTATCCGTCCGTTTCCGAGGCCTGTTGTTGCTTTGCAACTAAGTTCTTTTCTACGTAGTCGGGAAGTCACCCCAACGTACAAGCCCCAACCTGGAGTACCATGCACTTGATGTGACTCCAAGTGCAAGAGCCGGAAAAACCACTTCTTTTAAGTCGAAGTAGCCCGTAAAGATGTTCACCAAGTAGTTCAGCCTAACTGGAACTGAAGACGCCAAAAAAGAAATTTATTCGCTGCCGTCCTTCGATGGGAGTGCCTTTTTGGGAACACTCCTTCGTTGTGGGGTAATTAGTAGAAACAGTCAATTCCGCTTCGACCTGTCGACCATGGGAGGCACTTCTGCGAAAACAAGTTTCGCGATCGCATAGCTCTAAGCTTCATAGTAGTAGTTACCGTAAGCCGCTCCGCCACGTCAAGCCTTACCCCATGGAAGGATTAAACAAATACAGCTATTTTAATAAAAACAATTCCTTTTAGATTCGTTCTCCGCAGGTTAACATACCTTAACATTGGGTGCACACAAACAATATTTTTAATAAAAAGAAGTAAAATAGAATTTAGTCAAATTCAATCAATTCGTTATATTTGTTCACAAAGTAAATAATAAATTATCTATTTGCAAAGCGCTATCAAAATCACCCTTTGAAACCAAATGCCTTTTTTCCAATTTCGTCAATAAAAACTTTTGAACAGTCAAACCAAACAAATCGCTTTCATTTCATTAGTTTTTTTTAATTTATTTAAATGAATGTGCAACCAGAGATACTGATATTTAATTAACAAATTGGAAAGCATGTAACCGAGGAAAAGAGTAACAAAAACATAGCCCCGACCAATTGGTTACATATTCCGTTCAATTTCATGATGAAGCGTCATATTCTGATCTTTCAGCACTAACCTTCGCCAATTAAACAGCCTTTAGGAACAATTAAAATCGAAAAACAAATTCAATAAAACATTTTAATTTCATTTCAGGATTTTTGGTTGACAAATTTGGTAAATACAAGCCTGTTGTCGTAATGAGTTTACTGTTGAATGCCCTGTTCCATCATTCGTTGCTTTGCATACCACAGCAGGAAATTCCGGGTGTTGTGCCATCGGCTTATGTTATGCGGCATCCGGAAGCAGCCACAGTGGAGGTAATTTCAAAAATTCAATTTCATAACTTCGTGTAGCATGATTGATTTTAAAATATTTATTAAACTCTCTCATTTATCAGATTTGGTGGTCACCATGTCCAAGTAGAGAATGTCCGGAGGAAGAAGAATTGGATTTAGTTCTCGACCAATGTTTGGACTACTGTTTGCTGCAAGAACAAAATCCAAAAATCGAAATTGTTCCGCCACCAACCAATGCTCCAATATTTCAACCAGACATCAATCCAAATGATCCAGCAGGCCTTAGATTCCAAGTGAGCAATAAGTTGCACAATAAATCCCATGAACCACCCATTGCCCAGCAGCAAATCTTATCAACGACACAACAAACTCTTTATTTGAATGGTAAAAAAATCGATTTGATACTGAGTGTGAGGGTAAACTTTTTTTTTTGGAATTATCAGATAGTTCGACTACAGAATACCAAACCGAACCAGGATGGGTATTGTCCAGCCAAGATGATTCTGCATTTTTCTTCCTGGACATGCATCCGGATCTGGCAGATCCCATTGAACAACTGGGAATGGAAATCGAACCGGATGATAATGAGACAGTGACAGATTTTAAGCAACGTTTTGGCGAGAAACTTCTCTGGCGTCAAGGAGTCAATGTGACGGATTTGGAAGAGTTGGATTTGCGTTGTGGTGGAATTGTTAAACGTAGCAATATGTCTGGGACACACAAACTCAATGAATTGACTGTGGATTGTATGGTGCAACGGTGTAGGTTTAGGCAGAATGGACCGCAAATTTGTCCACCCGATTACAAGGAGAGTGATGACAGAGTATTTTGGCTTTATTTTTTGCTGCGGTGAGTGTTCTTAATAAAGTTTTAAATTCAAGCCGTTTTGATGACAGATAAAACTATACAAAAAAAAAACAACAAAATCACAATTCTACTTCTAGATTCCTTGCCACAACAATGTTGTCAGCTGGTGTAACAATAATGGACCCCATTGCTTTGACCATGATTGAGAAATACGGAGGTGACTTCGGACGAGAACGTCTCTTTTCTAGCATTGGAATGGCCATATTTTCACCAATAACCGGCATCATGATTGATTATACATCCCGAGGACTCGGCTACACAGACTATTCGGCTGCCTTCTACACATACGATATACTCCTGGTAATTTCGACAGTATCAGTTTTAATGATGCCACTCGGTGAGAAGCTACCAGCGGACAATGTATTCCGGGATTTATGGAATCTCTTGAAAATGCCACATGTAATTGCTTTCATTTTGTTCCTCTTTGTTTTGGGCAACTTCTGGGGATTCATTGAGAGTTTCTTGTTTTTGTACCTCAAGGAATTGGGTGCACCAAATTATTTACTAGGTAAGTTCATTTCTACCTTTCCAAACATTAACAAAAGGTCGAGCTGTGTGTGTTTGTATTTGTACTTGTGACCATTATCAAACAATACCATTGACCTTTGCTGTTTTCGATTTGACATTGTTTCAGGAATCACAATCACTGTTGGTACGGTGAGTAGTATTCCATTCCTGTATGGAGCCGAAAAGATAACAAGAATTTTCGGACATGTAAATTTGATCATTATTGCATTCTTCTCGCATGCCGGACGTTTGGTTGGGTATTCGTTTATAGAGTGAGTATATCCAGCTATCGTTGATGCTGTTGCAGTTGCATTTACATTTGCATTGACCGAACGAAGGCTGTCCTGTTTATTCAGAATAATACACATACATTTACGTTATATTATGTTTGTGTTTGTATTTTTGTATGTGTTTTCAGAAATGCCTGGTGGTGTTTTCCCTTTGAGGCTATGGAAGCTCTCTCATGCCATCTGATGTGGGTTGCTGCAGCGACATATTGCTCAATATTGGCACCCAAAAATCTATTGGCAACGTTAATTGGTGTTTTGGGAATGGCACATTTCAGCTTAGGTATGTAGTTTTGGACATTTTGAATTTAGATTATGCAATTGTTCAATGGATACTTAAAATCGAAATTTTGTGACTTCAAGGCTTTTAAGTGGCTCTTGGGTCATTCTGAATTTACATGTAAATATATTCAACTGTGGAATTTGTGGAGATTTGAGAACATGTTGATCTGTATAAGAGTTTTCTATGTAGAGAGGTCTAATTCAATTTGACGCCACGTAATCGACACAACATTTAAATTTGTTTTACTTTGTTTTCCAAGTGCAGATGTATTTTCAAGTATTTCATTAGCACGCCGTGTCGATAAACCTGAGGATTAAGCGGGAGTTTACAAGTTCAAAGGGTTTTTTAGGCTTAAGATACATAGATTTGTGTGTGGTTCAAGTAAGGATTTCTTGAAAAGAGTAAAGGCTTATGTTAAAAATGGGTACAACTAAAGGGTTTTCAATAAGAGGTGTTATTTTGGTATTCAAAGAAAAACGGCATTTTTAGAGATGAATAATCGGA
This sequence comes from Sphaerophoria rueppellii, assembly GCA_920937365.1. NCBI lineage: Eukaryota > Metazoa > Arthropoda > Insecta > Diptera > Syrphidae > Sphaerophoria > Sphaerophoria rueppellii. The sequence goes on along the minus strand of CAKKXW010000002.1, from coordinate 76,904,724 downwards.
TGTTTACTTCATTATAAAGAGGAAGGTATGCCGTTAATAATGAACACAACATCAGCCAAATGGCCGCCACGACCACGCTTACAGGACCATATCCTTTTCATGAAATTTTCCATAACCAAATCGCAAAGTGGCTGCCCTATGTCCTCGATAGCCTCACGAATTCCATCTTTGAGGTCTTGAATCGACGCTGGGCTGTTGGCGTAGACCTTATCTTTCACGTGGCCTCAAAGGAAGAAGTCGCAAGGTGTTAAATCACAAGATCTCGGTGGCCAATTGTGATCACCTCTTCGAGAGATAACACGGTCCGGAAACTTTTCCCGTAAAAGATCGATGGTTTCATTGCTTGTGTGGCACGTAGCGCCGTCTTGTTGAAAGTAAACGTTGTCCAGATCAATACCATCCAATTCCGGCCATAAAAAATCATTAATCATCTCTCGATAGCGCAATCCATTGACCGTAACTGTTGCTCCAGCCTCATTTTCGAAAAAGTAAGGTCCAATGACCCCGCCGGACCATAAACCGCACCAAACAGTCACGCGTTGAGGATGGAGAGGCTTTTCAACAATAACTCTTGGGTTTTCCGAGCCCCAGATGCGACAGTTTTGCTTGTTGACGTAGCCTCCGAGGTGGAAATGGGCCTCATCAGTCAAGATGATTTTTCGATGAAATTCCGATCATTTTCATGCATTTCAAGGACCCAATCAGCAAAGACACGACGTTGTTGATGATCAGCCGGCTTGAGTTCTTGTGTTAACTGAACTTTATAAGCCTTAAGACCCAAGTCTTTATGCAAAATACGGTGTAATGACGTTTGTGGAATGCCTAATTCCAAAGAACGACGAGGAATGGACAAACCTGGGTTTTCTTCAACACTTTGGGCTACAACAGCAATATTCTCAGTTGTTCTTGAGCGACGTGCACGGGTTTTATTCTTCACATTACTTACTTGTCCCAACAGCTCGAATATGTCCACAATTTCTGTATTGCGTTCCGACAAGTTGCTTCACGACGACTCAAAAATGTTTTAGTTTTACGAACCGTCTCTGCCAAATTTTCACCATTTTTATGTGAATTTTAATAATTTCAATGCGTTGTTGAAGCGTGTATCGTTTCATTTTTATTAATGGCGTATAGTTTCTACTTCTCAAATGACAGCTTCAAAAGTGACAGCTACCGAAATAGCGGACTATTCAAAATAACACCTCTTATTGGAAAACCCTTTAGTTCACGCAGTTAATTTACTGACATAAAAAGAGTGCTGATAGAAAAAAAGAAAAAAAAACGATCGAAGTACAGGATAACGAATTTAAAGTAGTTCACTCTTTTCTATTACTTTGGGCCAATAGTAGCAGTCGGTAACAAAAGATAATAAGAAATCGGAGAGGCTGCTAATTTCGTATTCTACTTTATTCTGTCAGCGCTTTTCAATTTCAGAGTTATATGAAATCTACCGCCAAGCAGAGATAACGACAAAAATTATTCTTGGTAGCCCCGATGCTAGGATACCTTGTTTAGGTATAAGAGCGAAAAGAAACGTGTTTACGTGTAACTCATTGTTTGTGCCAATGCTGCAGACCGAATTTGCTCTGGAAGAATTGCATACGGGTTGGGATCGAAATCCTGTTTGTGTCAAAATCCTGTATGTCAACATCAAAGATTAAAAAAGAACAAGATGGAAACAAGGCTGTCAAAGTGACAGTTGCCTACAAGCTTCGGACCATAGTTACTGTGAAAGTATGCCGTTTTTTACCAATACTATCACTTTAAATATGGTCCTACCATCTGAAAATGCGAAAACAAACAAAAGAGAAATGTGAAAATGCGAAAACAAACAAAAGAGAACTGTTAAAAATAGAAAAATCTCAGCTCATCTCTTTGTTTTTGTTAACTCACATGCAATTCATGTAGACGAAAAGAAAAAAGTAAATGAAGGAATATAAAATTGCGGGATCTAGGGAGTGAAACGTAAGTCAGTTTCCCATCTTGTTACATATTTAATCTTTGGTTAACATACTGTAGAAAAGACTGTTAAAAAAAATATTTGATACTTACACTATATTCTTCACTTGTTTTGAATAAACATTCTACTAAATAAGCTCCCAGACATCACAATCTGTTTCTATAAAAAAAAGTTAACAAATTTCGTAATTTAAATTCCTATTGATGTAGATTATATATATTTCTGAAGACCACTTTCAAATCATTCAAAATTCCAATTCGAAAAAAAACCTTACTCAATTAATTTATATTTTCTTTATCCTATCAACTTAGGTCGAGGCAGTGGTTCATTCACCGGCGGTCTACTCATTGGTCAATTCGGCACTCGAGACGCCTTCCGTTACATGGGTCTATTAGCAGTTGTCGGTGGCATCGCCTACGGCCTACTCCATCTGGTCTGGCTGCGTAAATTCGATCATCAAATCGACGATAACGATGACAACGAAGCAGCCGAAAATGGAGAAAACATTAAACTAACCGAACTAGGCACCAAAGAACAAGGCACATCAATGTCCCTCGAACGATTGAGTCTCATGATAAAATACAACCAAATTGGTAGTCTAACCTCACTACCCCGAGGATCCAGGGTAAGCAATATTTGGTTTCGGTTTCCCATTGCAAGTCAATTAATTTGAATTTCTCAAAATCAAAAAAAAAAGGTAGACATACACGACCATGTCCCACACAGACGCAGCAGTTACAATGTCGAACAGATTCGTGTACCACGCCATGGATCGAAAGTTGATATCCTTAGGTCAGCACTTGAAATCAATCACAAAACATCAAATAATTCAGTTGGAGGCAGAATTGACAAAACTTCCAATCATTCATTGGGTCGCAATCGAGCCGACAGTGCTCCCAAGTTGAGTCATGGCAATATGAAAAATATCTCACAACCAGCTCTGGAGGGTGTTGTCCTTGAGGTCAGTTGTACTCAGTAGATGTATTCAAAAATATTTTCTTCTCACAGAAATCTAATTTAACTTTAACATAACTCATGCAATATATGGTGTTACACATTCATACTGAAAACAAACAAAACTAAACAATTTCTTTACAATCCTCTCCTTTGGGCCAAATTAACCAGACCAAACACAAACAAACAAAAATTTACCAAAAATATTTACCTACTCTCCATGTCTCCATAGACTCCCTCAGTACCATACTATACTTTTCTACACACACACACACACACACAAACACACAATCATAAAAATAAAAGCCTTACAAACATTTTGAATTTCAAGCGAAACAATTCTAATAAATATGAAACTTTATCATGAATTCACGGTACATAGGGCGTGGAGTCAACGTTTTTCCCAACTCGAATGAAAAAATATTCCAGCGGTTTGCTAAACACAGTGGATCCTTCTGTAATCCCTAGCGCTATGCTAATGGTATTTACTTCTCTATCACACATGCACACTTTTGTGTGTTCATTGCAAATTATTTATTCACAAAAAAAAGAAACTATCTATTTCTATGCACGGCATGGTGAATAATTTTTTGTCTGTTTTAACCCAACATGCATTTTCCATGAGATGTAGAATAAAAATTAGGAAAAAGCTTACTCTAACAATTTTTAGTGAAATCTGTTGATTGTTATAAATTTTATTTTATTATGTGCTGTTACTTATAGTTGAGTTAAAAAAAGTGTGCATGGTTTTAACGAGCTTATTTTTTCTTTATATCGGTTTAAATAGATTTTGCATGCTATCTAAAAATTTGAGAGTGAAATTTGCATGTGTTGTGCCCAGACAACTACTGTCAACACATATGAATGCAGGTATTATGCAGAAAATTTGTATATATTTGTTTGTTATCAAAATATTTATGTTATTTTCTGTTTGGCAAATTGAATGGTAGTCTACAAGATATGGTCCTGAGGAAGGTGAAGGAATAGCATGATTTGATTTCATGGTTCATTTTTTTTTCATAATTTTTGAAGAACAAGTTCGTTAGGCAACTTTTTTTAGATATTTTTTCTTGCCTTAAAGTTTCATTTATTTAGAGGACGAAGGTTATTTATTTTTTGTTTCAGTTTTTCTATAGAATTTTTCAAATATCTCGTTTCACGGAATTAAGGTTTTAGTTACACTTATTTAATCACTTCATGGCTTAACCTCTTAAATTTATTGTAACAATTTCGTAAGCCTTGAAAATTGGCGAAAAAGAGTGATTTGCGGTCGATTTGAAGTAAACCCACTTTCGAATTTCGAAGAATTTTTTAATTACAAGTTTTAAAAATTGTTTGACTTTCAATACATTTAAATACTTGTTAAATGTTATTAATAGAAAAAAATATATATTCGAACAAAATAAGAGAGCCTTTTCAAGGGTGTGTAAGGAAAATGGAAAATGCATAAACATGAAAAAAATGTTCTTAAGAATTTGTGGGAGGCACCTATAAGTTGTTGTTGTTGTTCAAATACAAAAAATGGAATTGGCGGATGCAGACACTACTGCATGATAAAAGTGTTGAAAAACACAATAAAAAAAATATAAGTGCGACCCATGTAAAATAAGTAAAAACTTTAGTTGTTTATGTTGCATAGTTGACAATGTACACGCACGTTGTTTTTCGAAGTCAAATTCCATAAAACTGATGATTTGAGGACATACATTGGCTACGTTCAATCACGTAACCAAAAGGTATCGGATAGCTTTTTGTTTTTGTAAACCATAGTAAAAAAAATAGCAAATACATGAACCGTTCACTGTCAAAAAAAAAAAAACAAAAATCCAGAGGTATCTGAAAATGTTTGGTATACCTCGGGTCTCCGACTGTTCAGCTGACCAACATATGATTTTTTGCCTTGAATTGTTTGAAGCGCAATTTCGTCAGCTTCCAAATTAAAAGAAAATTGAAAGAAATATAAGCAGATAGTCATTTTTAACAATACTTGTTAAAATTTAGATGACTCGGAAGAAGTTTGCCAACGGATTCACGGCCAATTTCACAACAATTCTTGTTCTCGAGCGTTTGATTTGTTGTATTTTTTTCATAGACGTTTTTACAGCCCAAAGTTTTTATTTCATCTTTCACGGACACTGCCTCTTGCGAAGAACTGACAAAACTTCCAAGAGTATCATCTGTCATGAAAAAGTGCTTCTCAACTTTGCCGTTCGGAATCGGCGTTAAATTGTAGGTCCCCTCAATTCTTCACACGCTCCTAGAGAATTGTTGATGAGAGTAAGCCACTTAGGCCTTGGCTCTTCAAGAGCTGTCGCGCCACTCTATTTTTTGTATTTATAGTTTTTACAGCAATCTGGATACAGGTATCTGTCTCGTCCAAAAAGAAAACCCAGATACGGGTATCTCAGATAGCCTATCCGATATATGATTGAACGTAGCCATAAAGTTCATTGAATAACAGTGGCACCATCTGTCAAAAGTTGGTCGTACCAACTCTTGGACTCATGTACAACTACTTTGCACAGTAAAATACATTAAAATTACTGCTGAATATTTAAGTTTTCTATTAGTAAAAACAATTTTCTTTTTAAAAAACCGCTAAGCCGATTTCGCTCAAAACCTAATCGGCTCTTAACAAGCTCTTATGACAATACCATGAGTTTTTCGCGAGATAATCGAGCTGAAAAACGTAACGCACATACGAACTTACGCACATACGAACATACGCACATACGAACACACATACACATACGAGGCCATCATCATACAAATGTTTGATTCGGATTCTAGTGACCTCGAAACATGGAGATATGCAAAAATTGGAGATTCACAAAATCGGACCCATTACAATAACTTCCTCATTGAAGTTAAAAATTCTTAAGGATGTTGTTGAGATAAGTTTTCTGCACTCCGTAAAGGGTGACATGCTTACTTATGTTTAAGGAGTGATTCAACATTTCTTAAGATAATAAACAGGAGTTCATGAGGAGTTTAATAGAAAAAAGAATGTGAAAGTTTTAGGGCATGTTTCCATTTCAATTTTTAATTAAAAAGTAGATTTTTATTAGCCATGAAGCTGCAAATTTTATATTTTCTTTTTATTTCGTGCATTTGAAAAAAGCTTTTAGCTTAAACCAAGCTCGTATGAGTACGTTATTTCACAGTTGCTTAACTGTGATGATCGTATTGTCGATTCGATTTAGAGTAGACGGAACTAATTTTTGTAAAGGCTGACATTTTTTGGCTTCTTAATTAAACATTCTATATGTCTATATTTTTTTCTTCACTCACATGAATATTGTTCTATATGCTTTTCGAAAACATTTTTGCACTCTATTTTGTTACTACAAACATTATCTAACAACTCTTTCCTCACAAAACGGATGACTCCTACGCACAATCTACGAAAAAGAATGCCAGTACAGCAGCGGTAGGTTTCTATAGAATTCGTCTTCAGACATTTCCCATATTTTTTTAGGAAATATTGTTTCCAAAAATCTTTAAGTTCTCTACAGCTTTAATGGCCGCTTCATGAAAAGTAAAAATAAAAAATAGTATTTTGTTGGTGTAGTTAGAAAATGCTATAAAAACTGAAGTATGATACGAGAAGGGTATTTCTTAAATAAGTAAATATCTCAAAAGGAGATTTAAAAATAAAAACAGTTTGACTAAAGTTTCATATTCTTCATTCGGAATGAGTAGTAAGATATTAAAAACACTTTAATATTTATAATTGCATTTGGCTTTTCACAAACTTACATACAGAGAAAATATTTCATTGTGCAATGTATATGTTATTTTATATGTATGCATGATTTATCAAATACGACTTTTCCTAAACAGAATAAAACTCATGCAAACATTTATTCCTTCCAGACTGAAGAACTTCGAAAGGTTATTCCAGAGGAAATAGAACAAGCAAAACTTGGAATAGCCATGGATGGCGAGGCATCGACTCAAACAAATGGAAAAAGTATAGACGAATCAAAAGATCAGACAAACAATGCCACATGATATTTCAATAGATATAACAGATAACAAAAGAAAGAAAATCAAATAACAAATTTCTTAGATCTGAAGAGAAAATATTGCATACCTATGTTAACTTTTTTTTTGCTGTACCGTATTTCTAGTTTGTTATATAGAAAAATTACTCTTTTGTATGTATGTTTTTCTTTTACTAGAAAGTAGAAAGAGGAAATAAAAGTTTTTATTTTAAAATTTAAAGAAGTGTATTTTGTCCTTTGTAAGCGTTTCCAGAATAGGAGTTGCGTTCAATAACACAATTTTATCCATTGTTCATAAAGGGTTTTCCAGTAAGAGGTGTTATTTTGAAAAGCCCGAAATTTTGGTAGCTGTCACTTTTGAAGCTGTCATTTTTCGACATTTCACAAACAGAAACTACGCCATTAATAAAAATGGAACGATACACGCTTCAACAATGCATTGAAAATAATTAAAATTCACTATAAAAATGGTGTCGTGTCCGTAGCTCAGGGGTTAGGTGCGTTGGCTGCTAAGCAGAACGTCGTGCGTTGGAGTCCTACTCGTGCCCAAAGTTTTTATTTCATCTTTCACGGGCACTGCCTCTTGCGAAGAAGTGACAAAACTTCCAAGAGTATCAATCCGTATCATCAACAACGTCGTGTCTTTGCTGATTGGGTCCTTGAAATGTATGAAAATGATCCGGAATTTCATCATTTCATCTTGACTAATGAGGCCCATTTCCACCTCGGAGGCTAAGTCAACAAGCAGAACTGTAGCATCTGGTTCTCGGAAAATCCAAGAGTTACTGTTGAAAAGCCTCTCCATCCTCAACGCGTGACTGTTTGGTGCGTTTTATGATCCGGCGGGGTCATTGGACCTTACTTTTTCGAAAATGAGGTTGGAACAACAGTAACAGTCAATGGATTGCGCTATCGAGAGATGATTAATGATTTTTTATGGCCGGAATTGGATGGTATTGATCTGGACAACGTTTACTTTCAACAAGACGGCGCTACGTGCCACACAAGCAATGAAACCATCGATCTTTTACGGGAAAACTTTCCGGACCGTGTTATCTCTCGAAGAGGTGATCACAATTGACCACCGAGATCTTGTGTTTTAACACCTTGTGACTTCTTTCTTTGGATTCACGTGAAAGATAAGGTCTACGCCAACAGCCCAGTGTCGATTCAAGACCTCAAACATGGAATTCGTGAGGCTATCGAGGACATAGGGCAGCCACTTTGCTGTTTATAATGAAATAATCATTTATCTCAAAAAATTCCATTTTTCTTTGAATATAAAAATAACACCTCTTATTGGAAAACCCTTATAAGCACTGGCCATATTCTATTTCCAACTGCTTACCCACCTTAAATGATGATACCGAAGAACCAACGATCTTTAAGCTTGTTTATTTATTATTATTACTACACACACTCAAAATTTCTCCAATGTTTAGACAAAAACTGTTTGAATTAAAGAACGTGTGGTCTGTTTTATTTTTTTTTATAAATAGGTCAACTAGGCAGACAAATGACATTGTAATTGTCATCATCCTCATCCATTGTCCTTGATTCAAAACATTCGCAGTCGTTGCTCGTGGGATTTTCATCAAAAGTCAAAAACTGTGCCACTGACAGTGAATGACTTTGGCTAACCTAAATCCATTCCTGAGGGATTCAAATTTGTTTTTAATTAACTTTTGTGTGAGTTCTTCGTCACTTATGTACTTTTTGAACATTATTTTGGGTATAAAAGCAAACTTCAATCACAAATTCAAAAATTAGTTTCTTTCGTTCGGTTGGTGTCGTTGAGGTTGGCCCTCCGAAAATAAAAAAAACAATGGCGAGAAAAAATTCAAAACGGTCGGAATTTTTTTTTTTGTTCATTGTATTGTGCATAAAATTAATTTATTTCAAAATTTCAGATGTGAAAGATCGAAATTTAGTGGATATTTAAATAAAATGAAAAATTCAAAAACAAAAGCAAACAGTTTTGATAGTGGCTATAACAAAGAAAATATCAACTATGGGGAGCATCTGCATGCAGCTAAAGGAATATTTATGGAATATCTTATGGATACCACAATTCATGGTTTGAAATATATAGGTGATAAGAAACGGTCAATGTTGGAGAGGTTAGTGCACACCCGATGAAAAAATGTTTAGTAGGAAATTTAGAAAACTTATCAATTCTAAAGTACCTATATTTTATTTCTTATCAATCTGATCCAAGTCAAATGTTCTTTGTTCTTTGATGAAGGCATTTTCTTGACTTTTGCCTTTATGCATTTTTCGGGGAATTCTTTAAACTTGGTTGCAAACATACCGGCCGGCGATATTGACTTTTTATGAAAATTTCTTTGCTCGCAATTTTATCGTTCAATCAAATTCAATTTTCAGAGATTTTGTTCAATATCTGTAGTATGACAGTAAGATATCGTCTAAGAACGGTTAAAATTTTGATGAAAAAAAAATTGGAATATTTAGTTTCTTCCTGAAAAGTTACTGTTCCAAGGCCCATTCCAATGACTAATTTTGTTTCAGTTTTCTCGGCCTTGGTCTTATTTTCAAAATTCTCAATTTAAAATAAAAGACATTAGTACACAATATTTAAACTTTGTTAAAATATTGTGTTTGTTATTTTTGTTAACGTGCATCTGGAATAACGAATTAAATTCATTTTTTGCATTCAAAATACATGCAGCCAAACCAACAGAAGAAATACCTTAAGTAAACGATGCTTGTGCAGATTTTCAGATGTTCTCCGTAATAGCAATATTTCTTCGATTACTAACTAAGTTGGAAAATTGCAAGAAAACAAAACCTTCAGGGAAGGTTTTTAAAAATCATTGACTTTGAATTGCACTAAGTCAGATTTTTACTTGCGATATATAGAATATATGGCAAGTATTGAATTCGTAAAAAAAAAAATTTGAGATGATGATGACGATGAGATATAACATTACGATGATAGAGAAGTCGAAAAAAGTGGGTTCAGCGATTCCGTCTGTCTGTCTGTCTGGAAGTTTACAGGCATCTACAGCCTTAACTACTGGTCCGATTGACTTCAAAAACGGTACCTCCCATAGAACCGTTTTTTTTTTGTTATTAGATTTACTCGAAAAATGAAAGTATGATCAGCGTAAGTTTTTTTTTTGAAAGTACGTATATATTATTCAAATAATACTTTGCATTCAAAAAATTTTCAAATTTTAATTTAATTTAATTTTTTTTTTTCAAAATTCTGTGTCTTAAAAACGGATCAATTTTAAAGACCTAAATTGAAGTAAAGTTTAATATCTATATTTATATGGTCTTGGAAACTGCATACCCGAATTAATTTTAAGACATTTTTGAAAAATTTTATATATAAAAAATTAATTTAAAAAAAAACGGCTCCGACGATTTTCAAAAAAAAAAGTCAAGAAATCAAGAATAAGGTTTGAATTTGTTTGGCATTTAAATTTTTGGAATTAAATTTATTTACGGGGTCCATTTTCAAATTTTAGTTTTTTAATAAATTCTAATTATTTTTATTCAGGGTGATTCACGAGCGTTGTGCCAAAAAGCTAGAGCGTGTAGGTTGAGTTGAGACAAGAAAAAAAATCGTATGGGAAGGGGGGGTCTATTCCTCCCCGTTTAGCCGGGAGGGGCAATTTTCTGAAAAATTGACTTATTTTATAAAAAAGTATATTAAAAATCAACGGCTTCGTTTACAACACCGTGTTGTAAATATTTTCTTTCATTTGGTTTTCAAATTAAATTGCTTTAATGAATAGTTTATAAAATATTAATTCTCAAACTAAAAATTTTCAAAAAAAAAACCAAAAAAATCATTTTTGAACCAAGTTTTTTCAATATTTTATGTAATTAAGTACTAATTTTGTTTTCAAAATTCAATGCCATTGTTAATTTTTAGTCGAAAACAGAAAACCTGATACAAAAATGTCTTCTCGTTTTTGAGAAATAAAAAAAAAGACCAGTACCACATTTTTCGAAGAAAATCTTTGTTTTTATTATTAACTATCACGACTTTTAGTTTTATTAATTTATTATGACACATTAACCTTTCTTTTAATATTTGTTCTGTAATTGGAATTTTATGAGGCCTCAATTAAGTAGAAAAATATTGGATTTTCCCTGAATTAATCATTTGTTCATTGATTTGTTCATTGATAACCACTGAAAACTGATCTGAAATTTTACTTATTATGCCTGGGGGCCGCGGCCACCTGTCGGTGAAGGGTTCTACCTGCTAGGAGCTTAAGATGACTAAACCGCAATTTTTACACGCTCTAACTTTTTGGCACAACGTTCGTGAATCACCCTGTATATTGAGTTTTTTTTGTGAGTTAAGTGTAATGCAATTAACTTTCCACAAAAAGTGAAGGTGCAAGATTTAAAAAGGTAGGGAAAACCTTTTTTTTTTTAATGTCAGTGTTAAAAGAAGAACTATACAGTTTCTTAATTGCAAACAAAATAATTTATACTTAATTTTTTTTTTTTGAAACTCAATCCTACATCCAAATGTTAGTGAGCCTTGCCAAATAATTGAAAACAGTTTTCTCACGCTCATACAAAAAACAAAACTCAATTAATACCTATGTTGGTACTTATATATGAACGTATTTGTCATTTACATATACTTTTGTGAACTCTTCAGCTGAGAATGGACGTCGGTTGGTAGAAGGGACATTCGTTACACATACAAAAAAGTCGCAGTTAATTTACTTTAAAAAAAAGATATTATGTTTACTAACTTACAAAAGTTCTTTATTTGGAAAGGAGCAGTCACCAGTCAGTACTAGTTCTTTAACTTGCAGTAAATTGAATAAAGTCAATTGACTAAAAGTTAATTAACTGCAATACTTTTAAGCTATCTTTAGTCAGTTAAGTTAATAAAAAGTCATTTAACTTAAGCGAGTTTGGTTTTAGTCAATAAGTGTTTTGATTCCAGTCAATCAACTTTAAATCAATTATATGAGCATTACAGAGACACAGTCTGAATATTGGTTCTAAAAAAGACATTCTTTTCTTTCTGTAAAGTACTGATTTGATTTCCCTAAAATACAATTTTTTATATACAATTGTTTGAACGAAGAGTTTTAATGCTTTGTTCTCCATGATTCTCAGCGTTTGGTGTCTTATAAAATTTCTGTTTTTGAAGAAGGGTGTGACCTAATTCAGGGCTGTTAGAAAAATTGATAAACGTGCCAGATTAAGATGTCTTTTCTTCACATAACTTTGAGTGACGAAAAGAAATAGATTTTCATGAAAAAAGGTAGTTTTTTTTACGGTATTTTCCAGTCTTTCGAACCAAACCAATCACTTATCAAGAACCACTTAAAACTTACTTTTATGAATCCTGAATACATATTAGGGGTAACAAATGCTGAAAACCAACACAATTCTTACAATGGAAGAAGGAAGTTTAGTAAATAAACTAAAGAGAGGTTATCGAACAAGGGGTTGGGTACGATTTGCCGATTTTTTAAATGTCGATCTAAAAAAATCAACTGTTATAATGTCGACTTTCAAAACATCGATCGGTAAAAAGACCGACTGATCAAAATGTCGCCTCTTATAAAGTCGATTTTGAAAATATCGACCCGTAAAAGGTCGACAGTGACAAAGTGAATGATGTTCACATGCATGCGGCGCCGCATAGCATTCACGCACAAATACAGATGTTTTTTTTTCTTATTGAAATTTTCAGGATCGTTTGGGTATTTGCTTTAGTGGCTTCAATATTGATTTGTGTTCACCTTATTTCAAATATATGGGACAAACGTTACAATTCTCCAGTGATTGTTCACTTCGAAGAAGAATTAACTTCCGTTTGGGAGATTCCCTTTCCATCGGTGACTATTTGTCCAGCAACAAAAACGCATGCTAATATCTTCAACTACACTGATTTGTATGGGAAACTGATAACAAACAACAACGGTACAATTACAAAACAAGAGTAAGTCAAATATGTGCCTAAAAAAATCTCAGTAACATTTAATTAACTTCAATTCCAATGTAAAGGAAACATTTTTGGGAAGCAATATCTCAAACCTGTGTGTACAAGAAAATTGACTTTGGCAAAATGTTCGCAAACGCTTCGCATTTGATCAGTGCAATTGATCAGGCAGCTCCTGGCTTAAGAGAGACTCTATATTCGTGCACCTGGAGGCAAACACGCATAATTTGTGACAAATATTACAAGACTCTTACCGAAGAAGGAATTTGTTTCACTTTCAACGGATTGCATCCCAAAACTATTTATCGCGATGAAGCGTTAGTATTGAGTTGTTATAAAAATGCATGAATTGGAACTTGTATTCCTCAAAGTCTAGTTGAAGGGGTTTTAATGGATTATGGAAATAATGAAACAGTTGAATGGAAACTGGAAACTGGCTATGATTTGGAAGCAGGTGAAAACGCATTTCCATCTCGAGTCCTCGGATCAGGAAGTAAGGAAGGTCTATTTTTGTCCTTGATTGGTAAGAAAGAGGATGACGATTTGGTGTGCAGAGGCCCAGTGCAGGGCTTCAAGATAATCCTTCATACACCTGGAGACCTGCCGCAAGTATCAAAGGCATTTCTGAATATTCCTTTCGATCAAGCTGTTTCCGTGTCAATAAAACCCAAGATCACGACGATTTCTGAAGGCTTACGGCAATATGATCCAAATAGGTGAGGTTGCATGATAAATAGAGAAAAATAACCTGAAATAATTCTATATTGGACACCAGACGAAAGTGTTACTATCAGAACGAACGGTATTTGAGGTATTTCAAGCTGTATAGCCAAGCTAATTGTGAGCTAGAATGTCTGTCAAATCATACAAGGACCCAATGCGGATGCGTTAAGTTTTCGATGCCACGTAAATTTTGCTTTGAAATGATTATTGTCATTAATAAAACTTTTTTTATTTTGAAAATAGGAAACGCTTCTGATGCTGTTTGTGGAGCTAAAAGTTCAAAATGTATTTTGAGAGTAGAAAGAAATCTGCTTTTGACGAATTTTAAACAAAGATCCAGTGCATATCAAGGTGACAGTTCGAAGGATTGTAATTGCTTACCATCTTGTACCAGCGTTCAGTATAAAGCTGAAATGGAACATCAAACTGCTTTTGATTATGCAAGCGTTTTGAGAGCTACACAGAACACACAGTCCAACGAAACAATCGACCCTGGGTATGTTATTTATGTGAACTATTCCATTGAGGTTTGGAAATTCATATTTTTCGTCAATTTTCAGAATTCGATCAGCCCGGTTGACGATATACTTCAAAGAGTCAGTTTTCAATGCATTGAGGCGTTCGGAATTGTATAGCATGACACAATTTATTGCTAACTGTGGTGGATTGTTGGGTCTGTTTATGGGAGTATCGATTCTCAGTTTGGTGGAGCTTGTATATTTTTTTACAATAAGGCTATGGGTGAATCTTAGAAACGAACACAAAAAATCTTCAAATTCTGAATGCGATTCTTGAATAAATTTTTAAGTACTTCCATTGTGCTTGTACTTGTGGTATTTCTATTCTTGCAGTCAGTTATTTAACTAAGTTTTTCTGCTTTCTGAATCGAAACGGAGCCAAGCGAAGCTCAATGTACCATTTAAAAAATGAAACGTTAAAATCGGTAACGAATATTTTATTACTCACAAACCTTGCACCATTTCTCACACACTTTCCATCAGAATTGCCTTAGAGAAGTAACAATAATTAGAACAAATTAAATTAAAATGAAACTGCATTTTTAATATTTTTTTTGACAGGACACTCGTGTGTTTTATTTATTTCTATTTAATTTAAATTTAAATTTTATAAAATTATAACCATACTTAATATTTTGTGTGTGGAAATAAGGTATGTATTTAATTTATTTTAATTAACCGCAGCTTTTTAAGTATGCATAATAGTTCGTGTACTACACAGCAGGTACTAAGCAAAATTAAGCCATACATATTTTACGAATATTTTTTAAAATAAAACAATATCAAACGCCATTCATATCGTAACAGTTAATTGTTAAACAAATTGTGTTAATTTTAGTAAATATAAATCAAATAATAAATAAAAATAACATCACCCACTTTAAAACTCAAAATCGTGCTTAATCTTAGCTCTGCTGCACTTAAAATCAAAGCCTTAAAAACTAGTCACTTTTCTTTGTAATTTTATTTTTTTAATTACAAAATGTTTAAATTGAAATTTTATTTTTAATTGCATAGTTTATTTTTTTACTTATTTCTTTGGCATCTTGAGCATTTACTTTTTTGTTTATACAACTTTGTGATTATCTATAAATTACTGCTATTTTTTTTGTTATTTTTATGTCTTAAATTTATATCAAATATCAAAATAAGAACAGTAAGTTATTTTTGTTATAATTTACGATTTGGTTAATTTGTATTTTTCTTTACAATATTTTAACAAACAATATAAACCAAAACTCACAAAAACCAAAATATTCACATATCCAAATCGTATGCGATTGATTTTTTTTTTTTATTTTTGCAGTAAACAAAGGCAAATTGCATTTTTAATTATTTCTAATTTTATTCTTTAATTTATCTTTTAAATATTAAATTTTTTCTTAAATATATTTCAACTCTTTATTTTAATAGATCTAATTTTTTTAGCATTTCTTGAAATGCCGCCACAGTGAGTCAGTTGTGTCCTCACTTCACTGTATTAGGGGCGAGTGCTGTGAGTGTTCACTAAAATCAACTGTGTAATACATGTCGTTTTCCAAATTCATGGCCAGATGTCGCTGAAACGGTCTTGTATGAGTTTGTTGTGGTGGCTGATGCAATCCTGTTGTACTCTGACTGTGGTATTGATTTGTTCCTGCACCAGGAACATGCCCTCTGCCTGATTTAAGGGGATTTCCATTGCTATTGCTGCCCGGGCCACTTCCGGCTTTGCCACTTAGCCAATGTTTGTGAGATTTTTGTGATTTTCCTCGTCGCCCAAATCCTAGTATGGGGAAGAACGAAGTTGAACGAGTTGAAAACTTGCGATAAGTTTGGTTTACTTTGCAGTGACAGATTGTTACCTGCAAGAAAATAAAGTTTGAATTGTGGTTAGTTGGAATAAAACAATATTAGTAGGTGTTTCAGGCAAAAATAAATAAAAATGTTTGAATATTATTTGATCATACAAGTACATTACACATTTTGTGCACTTTTGTGAAAGATTATAGAAGTACAAACTGACAATCCAAATCCACAATAGATAATAGATTGGACATATGCTTCAAAAAGTGTGCGCATCATTTCCGGTAGTCCATCAAGAACTCATTCGAAATCTTTACACATACTACATGTTGATTGCAGCTAGTTACAAAAAAAGACCAATTTAATATTTTGCAACACCCTTACTTTATAATTCTTGAGTATTCGTATCTTCATTTCACACTCATGAAGAACTCTATACCTGCAAACATACGTTTTGAAGAAGTGTAAAGAACTGAACAAAATTTCAAATTAAGGGGAGACCATAACTAGACGTTTATAAAGAATTTCCATGGACTTTTTCCATCCAACATTCAACACACTTCCAAACATACATTGTGTAGGTACATCATAGACGAAGTATGGAACAAATTCATCATTCTTCTCATCAAGGTGGCAGAGAGTGATGATATTTTTCAAAATAGGTAACAAGCTGCCATTTTGCGTGCTTTATTTCCTCAAGGCAAAAAATGAAAATTAATGGCTGTGCAAAATGAATAGATGAGGTATTTTCTTCTGACTTCGAAAGCATCACATCTCTCTCTCTCTAAAAAAAAACGAACTGAAATTCAGTTTCGTTGAAAGCATAAAACCGGAGCAGCTCCTAGAGAGTATTTTACATCAGAGACTTGCTTTGGAGCAAGTTAGCATTAGCTTGAGATTAAGCATTAACATACACATTTTTTTTTGAAAACTTAAATAAAACTAGGAATAAAATTCAATTGCGTTTTTACAAGAATAAGACTTTCAATTTTCCTCATAATTTTTTTCTTAATTAAGGAGCCAATGGTAGCAAAACATTCTTCGACTTTTTAATGCAGTAACCTGGATTCATTCGTCCAAAAAGTATTGTTATTGTAATTATCCTAATCTAATGTTTTCTAATTCTAAAATCAAATCTTCCTCAAGGCCATTTTTTGTTCCGCGAATATCATGAACATTGAGTAAATATGTGTTTTGCTTTACCTACCATATGCAGCAGGTACACTTATTCTTTGTATTTTATAGCACAAAGGATATTTGTTTTGCTTAGCCGTGTCATTCGAAGTACTCGTTGTCGTTAGCCGCCATTGCTGAACTAACATTTTTATCCCCATCATTTCCATTCCATTATCCTTTTCTGTCTTTTTTATCCACTCACCCGCAACCGTCAACCCGACCCACACTTAATGTTCAGGTTTCACAATCTCGCCAAAGGACGATACTAAAGGATGAAAAAATACATGGTAATTAGTCATTGTCTTTTGTGTTGTGTGTCGTCGACTGGACACACAGACAGTGTCATTGACAAAGAGTACCCAAAGATTTGTGTAATAATAATGTGAATTGTTATAAATTGTTACAATTAATATACGAGTATGTATGTTTTCTCCGTATATGTATGTACCCAGAAGCTGCTGAACGCTCATTAAGCACTTTGTACTTAAAATATGGAAAAGTCTTAATGGCCTTTAATGGAAAATATATTATCGTTCTTTACGAATATACGACTTAAAGGAACTGTATTTCAGTGTATATATTGTGTACGCTTCGTCACTTCTAAAAGAGTCAACTACCCGTAGGGATTGTATGGGATTCCTTATACTCGTATGAAAGTTGAAGGGCTGCAAACTTCCACAACTAAGAAAAACACAAACCAAGGGCAGGTCCTTTGTATAAAATAAATTAAAAACAATTAAAAGTTTCTAATGCCATTCCATGTGAACAGACATTGTTTTGTTATGTTTTTCTTTTTCTTTTGGTTTGAAAAGTTTTCCACGTACACATGAGCAAGTTTGGAAAAGAATGACACATGAGAATGACGTAGACATTTTTGCGTACCAGAGAGTACAGAGTAGACATCCCTTTGGGCGGTATTTCTGTCGAGTCATTGTTATTTTGTTGTTCTGTATACTTTTGGTAAAAAAGGACAATGTCAGTGTCTCGGTCAAAAACGACACATTTTTGTTTATCCAGATTAAAATATGCGGCTTATGGCAATGATGTGTGCATAGAACTGTAGGTGGATTCAAAATGTCATTCATGACAAAACGCGAAACAAACGAATGATATTCTGGTTTATTTCAGGAGGATGGACTCGGACCGGTTAGAGCCAATCATCTGGAATGCTTTGTAGACAAACTTATCAAATGGAAACCAACTGAACCGTGCATGGGCACATGTTGAAGCCCCGCTGCTGGCCGTGGTAATATTTCAAAGCAAGCGGACGGACAGATGAAAAATGTTGCAAAATTATTCGACAAGAAGAGATAGAGGTTTGGTGCTAGGTAAATCGTTTTTTTTCTCATGTGGATTTGTTTACATACCTACAGCCGTATTTATTAGATTCTCCTTATACACCTCTATACAGTATATTAGCTATGCTACGAATAAGCTCTTATGTTACGTTGAATAAATTCTTATTTATAAAAATTTGTTCAACATAGCATAGTTATTCTAGATCTCTGTCAAAAAAAAAGTACCAAAACGCTGATCTACTACATTCGACAGACATTTGAATTTCAAAAAAATATTATTTCCTGTCAACAGTTGATGTGTAATTTGTTTCATATTTTTTTAGAAAACTGATTTTTATTTCGAAATTATTTTTTCACAAATGCTCATTTGATAAAACCGCTTTTTATCAAGTTAAGGCCTTCGGGAGAAGCGAATCTATGTCATTCACAACACTGGTAAATTGATATGGCATTTTTAGTTGCTGACAAGACTCACATAAATTTCAAATTTCTTGACAGATTATAATAAAAATTAATAATTTTTTGTTTTATTGACGTGTGATGTCTGACACAAACATATTATAGTACCTTATAATAAGCTTTATACAACCCTAAGCGATTGTATAGCTTATTCAATCGCTATGTAGGGTAGCTAAAACTTTATAAATAAGGTTTTTCCTTATACAGGCATAATAAGTCTTATAATAACTCTATGTTAGGTTTATAAATAAGGCTGCTAGTATATTTTGAATGGGATTTGTAAATTTTACATTTTGAGGTGATAATTCAACACAACGGGTTGGGAAATTTGAATAAAACAGTTTTGGAAGTTTTTTTTAACAGACTCAAATGAATTCAGAAAAAATAACAAAGGATGAAGACAGTTATAGGGCTAAAGCATATAGGATTAACACTAAACATAAAACTTCTATGTTTGAAATTCATTAAAAAAAAAAAAAAATAGAGTGGCGCGACAGCTCTTGAAGAGCCAAGGCCTAAATGGCTAACTCTCATCAACAATTCTCCAGGTGCGTGTGAAAAATTGAGAGGACCTACAATTTAACGCCGATTCCGAACGGCAAAGTTGAGAAGCACTTTTTCATGACAGATGATACTCTTGGAAGTTCTGTCAGTTCTTCGAAAGTGGCAGTGCCCGTGAAAGATGAAGTAAAAACTATGGGCCCAAGTAGGACTCGAACCCCCGACGTTCTGCTTGGAAGCCAACGCAACTAATCACTAAGCTACGGACACTACTTTGAAATTCATAGAAATTTGAATTAATCGAATTTCCTTAATCGTATTCATGATATCCTGTTATTCGTCTCCAATACATTGGAATATGATATTTGGTTACATTCTAGGAAAAAGAAACATTAACTGTAAGTAAAGTCTGATTTTGAACTTTTTCATCACTTTTTGACGTTTTAATAAATGGCTAACTTTGTTGTGCCTTAGGGTACCTTATTTTAAAATGTTTTTAGTAGAAACACAAGCCTTTAAAACTACGTTTAAATTGAGAGGATGTGTTATTAGAAATGTCAGATATTCAATTCTAAATGGTGTTCAATTTTTCTTGTCCGAGCTAAATGTTGACTTTGAGCTTTTTTACTTGCGACATATAGAATATATGGCAAGTATTGAATTCGTAAAAAAAAAAAAATTTGAGATGAGGATGAGATATGATATTACGATGATAGAGAAGTCGAAAAAAGTGGGTCCGGCGATTCCGTCTGTCTGTCTGTCGGAAAGTTTACAGGCATCTACAGGCTTAACTACTGGTCCGATTGACTTCAAATTTGAAAATTAGAGGTTTGAGCAAAAAGTCATATCCCAATTTTTTTATTTTTGTTTTAAGATCAAAATTTAGGGTAGCCACCATACGATTTTTTTGGCCAAAAACCAAAACATTTTTTTTTCTCCAAAACGGCCCGATACGATTTTTTTAAACTTCCTCGAGTTTAATTTTTTTAAACATTCATGTGTTTTATGTAAAAAAAAAATTTTGTATTGCTCCAAAACGGTACCTCCCATAGAACCGTTTTTTTGTTATTAGATTTTCTCGAAAACTGAAAGTCCGATCAGCGTAAGTTTTTTTTCGAAAGTACGTATATATTGTTCAAATAATATTTTGTTTTCAAAAAAATTTCAAATTTTTTTTTGGATTCTTAAAAAATATTTTTAACTTTTTTTTTCAAAATTCTGTATCTCAAAAACGGATCAATTTTAAAAATCCAAATTGGAGTATAATATGTATATTTACATGGTCTTGAAAACTGCATACCCAAATTAATTTTAAGACATTTTTGAAAAATTTTATATATAAAAAATTAATTTAAAAAAAAACGGCTCCGACGATTTTCAAAAAAAAAATTCAATAAATCAAGAATAAGGTTTGAATTTGTTTGAAATGTATATACGAGGTACATTTCCAAATTTTAATTTTTTTAATAAATTATAATTATTTTTATATATATTTTTATTTTTTAGTTAGTGTAAGCTGTAAGTATGAGTGTAATCAGAATTGCTTAAAGTATATCTCTTATTTTAACACTACCTTTTGCAATTTAAGTAATCATAAATATTTAGTTTTAGCATGCAGGAGCAAGTTCGTACGACCCAGTCGTGCACATTTTTTTTTTTGAATTCGTAATAAACATAAAGTTTGTTTTATTTTTTCCTGATGAACAAAACAATAATAAAAAACTCATTGATTAATTTTGTGATGTAGGTACTTATGAAAATTCAAAACATGTTAATAATTAAAGTCTATATTCAGCCGGTCTTAAAGACCTTTTTCACAATAAACTGGCTTCTAAAATACATGCTCTCATTGTATAAATTAGCCATGTACTCAGTTTCAGAAGCAGTGAATAAAGGCTGAATCACAAAGACGATTCAGCTTCGGCTTCGCCTGACGTTTACAAGTTCAGGTATAGGAATTCAATGCTTTCTATCACAATGATGCTTCGACCTCAAGTTTCGTACGTAACGTGACTCCAAACGGAAGCTCTAGTTCAAATATGCTGAACTTCTGCTTTGTCTGACAGCTCAACAGCTGTTTAAAAATATAGTACACACAGAAAATTCATTTGTTTTTGGAGCAGCGTTACCACTTGAAAAACGGAAAGGAATCGAAGTAGATTTGGGAATAAAGTGAAGTAGATTGAGAAAAAGCGAAGTAGATTTCAAAATAGTGTATATTGTATAATATACTGGTCATGGATACATTGACGCAAAGAGGGACATACAGTTATTATGAAAAGTTCATATAGATACATCTACAATTTGGACCGTGTTCGATTTGTCTTAAAATGTTCGATTTAAAATTGACACTATATGGTGGATTAAATGTTTTTAATATTAACTAGCAGGCTTAAGAATGACACTAGTGGTTGAATTCAACCAACATTTTAACGCAAGTAGCACATAACTCATATTTTGCGTATTTGTATGGGTTGAAATTTAGTGTTTGTAAACTGTGTCCGCTTATTGTTCGTGTATAAGGATAGAATCTTTGTTCTGAGTGAAGTTGTTCATACTAAATTCTTGATGGTGTGAAGTAGGTAATACATTTTCAAAGTTTAAAAAAAAGAAGTAGATCTACTTCGAAAACAGTAAAGTGGCAAAGCTGTTTTTGGAGGATGATGATGTGATGGAGGGAGAACTGTCATTTAAAGCAAACTTGAAGCAGGTGCATCGTAACGCAGACGAAGCCGAAGCTGAAGCGTATTTGTGATTCAACCTTAAGGCTTAACCCTCCAGTGCGCGTGGTTAAGACAGCCTCGAGTGGGGGCGCGTGGTCTACGAAAGTAGACCATTGTGTTTTGCCAACAAATGTGTATTATAGCGTTTTAATAATTCAAATCGTAGCCAAATTATAGAAGAACAAAAAAAAAGTACAGCAAACATTAAAAATAATTAAAAAAATATAAAAAAACAAATTCATTTATAAACAAACAAAAAAATATAAAAATTGTACAGTATCTACAAATCAAAATATATGCATTTACTTATCAAGTGGTCCCTTGCCCTACAAGCAAATTTCAAACTTTTTTCGCATCTCAGCCGTCCCTGTGATAGTTGAAGCCATTTTCTTTACTGTATTTGCAACTTTATATAAAACTAACTTTAAATTCCTCACCTTTCATCCTAAAAAAAAATGTTTGTTGCATGAGCATGAGACCTTGAATACCGTTTAAGCTTCCAATTGTCTTCTCCGAAAAAAATAGCATATTAATTAAGTAAAGCAACCAATTATCTACAGCTATTGTGAACGATGGCGGAAATAAATTGTTTTTCTGAAAATGTCGGCGGTTTAAAAAATCTAGTGTGGTCAAACTTCATCTTGCAACTTTTTCTATATAGTTTTAATATCTTATTCAAATTTCTGTCTTAAAAACTTATAGACTCAACCCTAAGAAACTACTGACAAACGCATTCAAAAAATTAAATCTGAATTTTTTGAACAACCTCCAAAAGATTTAACTTCCATTTCAACCGTTTCAAATCATTCTAAGAATACATAAAACAAATATGTTTACAAGTTGACTTTGCCTTGAAACTTCAACCACTTGAATTTAAAGTGAAATTAGTCAACTTGTCAACCAAAAAGTACAAACCATAAGTTTAGAAAACGCTTGAATTAGCAAAAAACCTCTTTAGATATACATTATTCAAATCCTTCTTTATTCTAAGGACAAATTTAAAATTTCATACGAAATCCCAACCACCATCTCCCTTAATTTTTATTGAAACAACTGGTCATTGCTTGGTTGTTTTATGAAGTAAAGTAGCTCTACCTGTCCAACTTTTTGTTCTTTACAAAAAAGTCTTTTGGATGAAAATTTCCATCAACGAAACGCGCAAATCTCTCAAAAGGAAAATACAAACAAAAATAAACAATGTTTCTTAAATATCCTGTTAAGTGCAAAAGTACAAAAAAAAGGGAAGGGGAAATGTATTGCTAATCACAAAGAATTCTAAATTCGTTACCTCCCACCTGGCGCCTTGTACCCCACAAAGAAACACAAGTAGGTTAAATATTACAGAAAAACAGGACCTTGTTTCTTAGGGCAGCACAAATTCTATCCAACAAAAGAAATACCTTTCATTCAAGGACGACAGGAAAAAAAAATTATAAAATAAAGAAACAAGAAACAAACAAAAGGAATCATGCAGCGAAAGCAATTTTCAAAATCGTAAAAGTAAAGTTTGTGATTTTAATACGCACACCTAATTGAGATAATTTTGAGAATAATACATTTTGATGAGCAAGTTAATGTTGTTCGTGTAAAAATACTGAAAAGGATCATTTTCGTTTCGGCTGCGGGCGGGGGTGTGTTCGGTTGGTTGCTATGAGTTGAAAAAATGAATCTTAAAAGTTTATTTTCAAACTCATAGACTCTTCGCTGAATGACGGGTGGTTTTTCCACTGATTTGGTACTTTTTGGTCTTATGAGAGAAATCAACTAGCGGAATTTCTTTTGTTAGCTGGCATAGTTTATTCCGCTCCTGATGAATTAAGTAGAAATTTCCAACACATCCAGAATTTTACATGTGCGTAAAAGTTTTTCCCAGCGAAAAGGTTATCCTTTCTGTAGAGATATTTATAGTGTTTCATATTTTCGTCCGCTATACGGCAGCTTTACAAATTGTATGTCAGTAGGGTGGGGGTGGGCTTTGAAGGTGTACATTAGGGAGAGGTTAAAAGTTCGTATTTTATATAAGAAACTATTATTGAGATGAAAAACTAATTATTAATGCAAAATAATGCGATGTTATTAAGTTTTGCCATCGTGCGCAACATTAAATCTTAACTTCTTGTGCGATAGCTTATGGCAACGTGCAGTGCCAAAGAAGTGCAAAGTTACTTTTTTGGAATGAATTATGAAAGTTGTCGTTCGAAAAAGTTCGTTTCAACGAAAACTGCGGTTTAAAGTGATTTCTTTTATAATTGTGAGGAGAATTTTTCTGACACCGTGTGGTAATGGGGGAAAAAATAATTTGTATTTAATTTAAGTGAATCTTTTGGAAAATTTTGAGACATGGAAAAGATCCATTATTGGACACAATTTAAAAACGTTTTTTTTTTTTCATGAAAGTGGAGGGAGCAAATATGTGCCTATATTGAAACACATTTTAATGAATGAAAAATGTTTCAAAAACTCCTTTAGTAGATTCTGCAGAAACATTGCGAATTCCGGTTGAATGATGGAATTTTTCTTGCCGTTGTTTTGTTGAACTATGAACTTTTTTAAAGTAGGTATCGAACCACTTTCAATCGCCTTAATCTTGAACTGTTAGTACTTATACACTAATTCATGTCAAACTCAGCTGGCATTTGAAGTATCATAATAGGTACGTTCGCGTACTTTCTGCACTAAAATTTGTAAAACAAGACATTTAAAGGAAGTAGGGGTAAAATTCTCTCACAGAAAAACAAAACTACAAAAAAGTAAGCGAACGGAAAAAAAAAATTTTACCCACATTTTAACTGTTAAGTTTTTTGTATGAAAAATTGAATTTGAATTTTTTTATTTATTTGCTGTTTTCAAACAAATTCGACACTTTTCACAAATCAGCCCAAAGAAATTTCTTGGGCCAAAATTCTTAGGTTGGGGAAATGTTTTACTCTCTCGTGAGCGCTCTCTTTAACGAAAAATTACCAAATTTTTGAGTATGCGAACAGGATTTGGTTTCGTAATTTTTCGAAAAATTGGAAATTCGAAATTGGAAGGAGAGTACGCGAACGGACCTAATATTGATTTAAAGTTACTACATCATGAAGCCTATGGATCATCATATTTGCTATGTACCTTGTGTTTCAATGTATGATTCGAGAATGGATCTGGCATGGCTTGATGCGTCAAATAATTAGGTGGTTCTTGTTTTATAACCTCCTCTCTCGTGTCAAAAAACTTATTTTATGCAATGATTTACACTTTTTCACATTGAACAGAGGACGGACTACTGACCTCAACTCCGGTTTCTTGGGTGACAGGTGGACGATCGCCTAGAGTACATTAAGTACCCCGAACTGCTACTTAGTGATCACATTGTTTCTTTTTTTATTAGATAATCACTATTTGTACTAATTTTGTTACGCATGCGCCCTAGTGACTATTAACTTCAATTCAACCAAGTTTCGTAACATATTGTAAAATTAGGCAAGTGCAAGTGTTTAGAACTTATGAATTTCCCGCCGTAATAAGCAAATAAAGCAACAGTTGAAGCATGAACCATTTAAATTGCCTTAGACACATTTTTAAAGTTAGTGGAAGATCGCGGTACATTTTATCTTCAATGAAGGTTCAACATGATTTTTGAATTAAATTGAAAGTTTTTGATGGGGAAGGTTGAATGGACTCACTAGTATTTGCAGAATATTGACTTTGGGTAGCTCATACTAGAATTCTAAAGGCCACAAGATGTTTTGACAGAGCCCAACTAAAAGCAGAAAAAGTGGTTCTTCTCGTCTACAGCCCTTAGTAATGTTTTGAATTTGAAAATAAGAAGTTTGTATGAATTGATTTAACACTTATTTTTTGTTGCCTTTATTTTGATAAGACAGCTTGATATAATTTGCTTACCTAGAAACACGTAGTTTTCCTAAATTCAGCTTACCGAAAATGGGGAAGAATTAATGAAATTGTTACCATATGAAAATGTTTTAAATTTAAAAATATTGATTGTTTGTGAGAACATTGGCTATGGAGAAGGAATAACCCTATAAATTTCTCAAGTCAATTTGTGCACTTAAAAGTTCTTAAATTTGTTAACCTTAAAAAAATCGCGTCTTATAACAACAAACTCAGATTAAAAACCTTGTAAATTGAACTGACAAAAATACATTCCTCTAACCACATTATCATAACCATGCCATCCACTCTTTGCAAACATAATGGATGAATAATTTAATTTTCCAAAGACTTAAAGAACCCCATTAAGCTCACTCTGAGCTTTCAAAATAATGACCATATTTATTGAACATTATTCCATAAACCCAGTATCGGCCCACTTAACACTGAACAAAAATTTAATCTTTATTGTTACTTAATTTTGTGTCAAATGCAAACCTTTTCATCCTGATTTGTAAATGACAAATAAATTACCAATTTTGAAGAAAATCACCTCCCGCTCCCCTTCTACGCTGAGTTACTATTTAATTTTCCAATCGGTACTCACCAACCTCCTTTCATTTCCCTTATGATTTCATTTCAACATTGAATTTACTTACAGAATAATTTGAAAAGCTTTTGGAACCACTATCAACCAAAAGAAAATGGCTTCTTAGAGCCATTGTTAGACCAAACCTCAAATTGACATTTTATGGAATCTTTGTTCCAAGTTCTCGTTCAAACAATAGAGAGCGACAATACGGCGACAGCGCTGATGACGATGACGACAACGACAACGACGACTATGACGAAGACGATGGCGACAAAAACAACATTGTCGCGATATTGTGTTAATGTAAATTATTACGATTAGGGCTTGGAAAGCTGTTGCTACAGTATCAATGGTGCAAATAATAATAATTTCAAGTATAATCAAAAGGCGCGTGTTTTTATTAGTTACATTAACTTCGCTGAGTTGAATAAGGATAATACCCGTGAAATAATAATGGGATAATATTTTTTAAGGAATACGATATTAAGGTGGGTTAGCAGTTTTCAAAATATGAGTAATAGAAATTTGAATGGAATAAGAAGGTCATACGAAAGACTGGATTTTTGTTTTTGTTTTCAAAACTTGAAGAGTGCAAGCTACTAAGTTGTCACACAAAATCATAACGATTATCTGGGATATGTGCAAAAAAGTTACGCAGACCTTGCTGATTGCGTCTTCGTGTTTGCCAAAAAAATGAGAAGCTCCTCACTTGAAAGAAGGAGTCATAAATAAGTCTCTGATCTCTTCTGATCTGATTGAAGTTAACTTAACTTAAAAAGCGAAATATAGGAGAAGGTTAAAGGTTATTGAATCTGCTACAACTCGCAGATTGATTTATACTCCAACCTGGAAAATCTTTTTCTTCAGCTCCCAAGTTTTTCGAGCAAAAAAAAAAAAAAAAAAACAACAGAATTACGACGGCAAATGAGCCATTGGTTGCGATGAAAGTGAATCAGATTTACCTAACAAGTAAGTTAACTCTTAAAAAAAAGAACAGTTCACATCGGAGCTTTTTGTGAACACTTCACCGACGACGGTTGATGCTGACCAGATTTGTCAATAGAACTTCATGAAACCATAAGATTTTGCAACGACAAATACAAATCTACCGTGCTTGTTTATGTGGTTGAAATTCTGCTGGATTATTGACATAAGAATCGGTGTGTGTGTGTGAAAATATTGATTCTAGAATGAGAAGACAAAATTCACGAACATTTCTTCTTTGAAACTAAGTCAAGCATAAACATTTCTCTCATGTGTTCAACATTCAATAACAAAAACTTGGATTTCAACAAGAGAACCAAAATTCCTTTTTCACAGAAGCCACAAAGTGTTGTTTTAAAATGTACCAAAATTAAAAGTTTTGTACAATTTTATGAAAGAAGTTATTCTACATTATACAATCCATATATTTTAATTTTAAGACAATTTCTATCCACTTTATTAAGGATGGTACTTCTTCCGACAAAATGTGACTATCGTGTCGTAAGAACAGTAATTGCATAACATTTTTCTGAAACTCCCCCTGACAATGGTTCAAGTCTTATATTGAACTCATATATACATACAATTTGTTCGTCTCTATTGATTTTGTGACAAATTATAATCAGAAATGGCCTACTTAAAAACATAGCACAACAGCTTTTAAGAAAACCAGCCATCAAAACTTTGTTTAAGAAAGTCATACACTTACCTACATACTTAATTAATATTTTATAGTTGTGACTGAAAAGACCCAAAACGTGCGACCGATTTTTGCTCATTTCCTTTGTGTCGATAATGCTGTTATGTCCCCTTTCCTGACCTCGTTCGCCGATTCACGTCAGATGGTCTTCCTTAATATTATTTTCAACCGCAGTGATAGCCTAGCCGCACATAGACTGCAAACTCTAAAACACCAACCAGCCATGTTCCATTAAAGTTCTTAATTTTTTCTATCTCCTTGTTTTCAAACTATAAACCGACATTGGCGAATAAGCAAGGAAAAACGAGAGGGTAAACTTTTCATAACGAAAGATAACCTATTAAAAATAATAAGCGATTAAGCAACTAACTGGTCCGGCATATCGTTTTCATCTTCCACTATTACCGAACCATGGGCCAGGCCAGCCACTGCTGCTGTTCATTATCTCGAACTATTAAAGAAACAAGATTAAGAAAAAGGAAGGGTTTCCTCATGGGGTCGACTGTGAAATGGGAAAATGGAATGGGAATGACTTTAGCAACATGGCTTAAGAAAAGCCAAGATAAAGTGATTCTTATGTACGTTGCTGGCTTGTGTGGGAGAAAATTCAAACCCTTTTGGCGTAATTAAGGCGGCGCCGATGAGGACGAAAATGACGACAAAGATTGAAACTACTCACATTTTCCTGTTGTGTTTTCTTGTTTTTTTTTTTTTATTAATTATATTGACTTTTTAAAGTTGTATGTTTCTGTTTTCTTTTTTTTTTATTTTAGCCGGAAATTAAATCTTAGCTTCCCGGAAAAGTGGAAAATTTTGGTATTGATTACTTTTGGGTCGAAGAATGGATGAACCATTAGACGCACACAACAATACGCGTGCAATGAATTTAAATGTTCTTTCCCAAAGGCAAAGGTCAAGATTATAATTTTGCATATTGAAGAAGGACGCTTTTAACTTTTATTTTGGTCTCATAAGGAAATCTTTCTAAATTGATGGAATTGGTTTAAGAGTGTTGAAGGCTAATTGTATTTAACTATTTTTCTTGCTCTTAGGACATCAAGATGAAATCTTTAGGTTGAAAACAGTTTTATACAATTAAGAAACAGAAATTTACTTCCATGAAATATTTGTCTTTAAATTCCGTTTTCAATTGTTCGAAATTTCTCATTTTCAAAATGAATATATGTATGGACATATGTATCTGAACATAAAATTGTCTGGAACACTCAATAAGAGCTATTTTACAGTTTTCCTCATTTCTTATTTTGTTTGGGAATTTCATACCAATGCAAGTTTATGATTTTACGCAACAGGAGATACTTTATGTATTGCATTCTTTTTATTTTAATTGAATGAGTAGCTACGGAGACGAGGGTGCTATTAAACAAAAATGTATTCCTTTTTTTGATTTTGTAGATATGAATGTGTGTTCTCAAGCGTGAAATTTTATGAAGTTATACCTACACCAAATTCATACAAATTCACACTGGAAAAAAAATTCTACTATAAATGGAAAAGAAAAGTTAAATTTAAAAGTTCTTATTTTACTTTTTAATTTTTGTTGAAACTTTATTATCGTGAAGAAGATTGTTTCATAGTTAAAACATCTCAATAGTGTATAATTTATTGTTTATGATCTTGAACTATTAAATCCATTGGTAAATTAAAATTTAATTTGAAAATTTATTCGTTGACAATTTGAAATTGTTTAAATACTGTTTAGATTTGAAGTGTGACTGTTGTTCTTAAGTTGTATACAAATATTTCGATACCCTCAACGAAAGGATAAATGACACTACTACTACTCCTTTTTTGCAGGTCCTAACAATGATTTCAAAACATTTTTTTTTGTTTTATGAAATCAATGTAAAGAAAAGAACTATAAGACTTTGTTTTAAATTATAATATTATAGGAAGTTTTAAAACAGAAAATATTTGAAACCAGGAGAATGACTTAAGGAATATTTGCAAGGAAACTTAAAATAAATTCTTTTTCAAGGAAACCTTTTCCCAATATTTTCTCTTGCTTAAGAAAATATCCCAATCCTAAATATAACTTTTGTTATAAAAGGTTTTCCAATAAGTGAATAAGAGGTGTTATTTTGAATACACATTGAACACATTGAAATTATTCAAATTCAATTTAAATATGGTGAAAATTTGGCAGAGACGGTTTGTAAAACTAAAAAAAATTTGGATCGTCGTGAAGCACCTTGTCGGACCGCAAATCAGAAATTGATGGACAAATTCGAGCTGTTGGGACAAGTTAGTAGTGTCAAGAATAAAACCCGTGCACGACGCTCAAGAACAACTGAGAATATTGCTGTTGTAGCCTAGTGTTGAAGAAAACCCAGGTTTGTTCATTTCTCGTCGTTCTTTGGAATATGGCATTCCACAAACGTTATTACACCGTATTTTGCATAAAGACTTGGGTCTCAAAGTTTATAAAGTTCAGTTAACACAAGAGCTCAAGCCGGCTGATTATCAACAACGTCGTGTCTTTGCTGATTGGGTCCTTGAAAACTCTTCCTGACTGATGAGCCCCATTTCCACCTCGGAGGCTACGTCAACAAGCAAAACTGTCGCATCTGGGGCTCGGTAAACCCAAGTGTTATTATTGAAAAGCCTCTCCATCCTCAACGGGTGATTGTTTGATGCGGTTTATGGTCCGGCGGGGTCATTGGACCTTATTTTTTCGAAAATGAGGCTGGAGCAACTGTTATGGTCAATGGATTGCGCTATAGAGAGATGATTAATGATTTTTTATTCCCGGAAATGGATGGTATTGTAGTGTCCATAGCTTATAGTGGTTAGGTGCGTTGGCTGCTAAGCAGAACGTCGTGGGTTCGAGTCCTACTCGTGCCCATAGTTTTTATTTCATCTTTCACGGGCACTGCCTCTTGTGAAGAACTGACAAAACTTCCAAGTGTATCATCTATCATGAAAAAGTGCTTCTCAACTTTGCCGTTCGCAATCGGCGTTAAATTGTAGGTCCCCTCAATTCTTCACACGCACTCAGAGAATTGTTGATGAGAGTAAGCCACTTAGGCCTTGGCTCTTCAAGAGCTGTAGCGCCACTCTATTTTTATTGGATGGTGTTGATCTGGTAAACGTTTACTTTCAACAAAACGGCGCTATGTGCCACACAAGCAATGAAACCATCGATCTTTTACGGAAAAAGTTTCCGGACCGTGTTATCTCTCGAAGAGGTGATCACAATTGGCCACCGAGATCTTGTGATTTAACACCTTGCGACTTCTTCCTTTGGGGTCACGTCGATTTAAGACCTCAAAGATGGAATTCGTGAGGCTATCGAGGACATAGGGCAGCCGTTTTGCGATTTAGTTATGGAAAATTTCATGAAAACGACATGGTTCTGAATGCGTGGTCGTGGCGGCCATTTCGCTTATGTTGTGTGCCATTATTAATGGCATAACTCCTCTTTATAATGAAATAAACATCCGATCATTTATCCCATATAATGCCATTTTTCTTTGAATATCAAAATAAAAGCTCCAATTGGAAAAGACTTTATAACTGAAAATTGAGTTTACGAGATTTTCGAACAGAGTTCCAATGACAAAACTCATAATTGCATCCATGTTATTAAGACATTATCATTCATATTTAGGATTCGAATCCATATTATCTATGTTACTGATGAACGAACATAACCAATACGACACGGTTATTACGTATTTCTAAGAAGCATTTCCAAATAGAACTGATTCCTATTTTCGGACTATGATGAAAAACCAACATCTTCGGCCCTTTACAATAAGCAAATATTTATTTAAGAGTTACAGTGTGGTACAACAATTAGATTAGATTTCTTTAGTGCTCCACTATGTTTGTTCTATATTTCTTAAATAAACTTTCTAGTTAGAAGGTCTTACCCAAGATAATTACGTTAATATTCATGAAAGTGTCTGTCACACCTTGATAGCTCAAATAAACTATAATAAACCTGATTAAATTTTGTTGGAATACTAATAACATAATTAATCAAAATCGTTAGTATAGACCCTTATTGTTCGTAATAGCACTAATACATATTTCTATAATTTTATCTAATACTTTACTTTTTGTTTTACCCCATCCATGAACGATAAATAATAGATTTTGAATCAATAGTTGGGTTTTAAATTCAATGAAAAATATTTTTAAAATATTTTCAAAAATGAGCTAAGTAAGTGCGAAAAACCGCTACCTCGTCCTTTATGTGGACCTTAAATCAATTAAAACAATTTCTTTTTTAACATCTTCTTTTGTTTCTGATTCGTCAGTTAATAATTTTCAAAACAATTTCAAGAAAAGTATACGTTATAAATTAAACTTGTCACACGACAAAATAATAAAATAACAAAGGCAAACTCTCCTTGTCCCACTTGAGGTAGACAAAAAACGCAAAAAAAAATAAAAACAAAAACTTACCACAACCGCAACAATAAAAATTGCTGCTGCCAAAACGCCAGCCGCAATATAAGCGTTATGCAGCTCAATTGGGCTTTTCAGGACAACAGATCCAAAAGCTTTATCATTGAAATTTCGTGCACTCGTATCGTCCACCATAAATTCACTCGAGCTAACAACTGTCTCCACAACAAATTCATCTGCAAATAAAAAAGAAAAAACAAACTGATATAAAAAGTGCAATTTTTTATAAAAAACAGAAAAGGATACTATAAATTATACCCGCAGCGGTAACAGTTGAATGTATGCATTCATAGAACCAATAACTAAAACAAAACTACTGCAAAAAACCCTCTAGTAGCCTAGTGCATATTAATTTGCTTTGAAAAAAGTGAACTATTTGCCGAAGGTTTTTTAAACGCTCGTTTGTTCAATGTTTTAATCGAATTAAAAATAGTCGCGTATGATTGATTCTGGATTCAGTAGGAACTGGAGTTTATAGGAAATAAATAGTAATCTTTTTCTAAAAAGAAAAACACTATGAACTGTTTGTATGAAAAGTAATGTTCATGGCTCTACGCAAATATTATAACTTATAATCAACGAAACTTCATCAAAATTGGTGGAGCCGTTTCGGAGGAGTATAAACACAAAAACTGTGACATAAGAATTTTAAATATTAGATAAAACGTCTCCTTTGCTGGGGCACTTGGGGTTTTATTCGCTTCGAGAAAAAGGTCTTTTTTCGAGTTATGTAAGCCTCACAATGTCATGATATTTACTTTGTAATTAATACCTCCAAGGCATCTTCTTATGGCATATAACTTTAGCTTCTGCAACTGCCATTTTTTTAAATACTCGTAGGTATGTTTTTCCCAGCCTTACTTGGGCTTATAGTCCTTTCATGTAGGAGTTCGGAGGCTTAGAATCTCATAATTGAGTAAATTTAATGTTACAACACCTCTCAGGTGCTCCCCTGTTTGTTCGGTATCGATGACGTTGAAATAATAAATCCTCAAAACCTAAAAACTTTTTCCACCTATTCGGAGTAGCTTTGAAGATGAAATTACTTTTTAAAATTATCTTTTTATAATCAGGGTTAAGCAGTCTGTGTTCCTGCATGCAAAATATTAAAAACTAATTGTTGAGGAAACAGTCAGGGGCGAATCCAGTGATTCTTGTAAGGGTGGGGGGGGGGGGGTTGCGACGCTGAAAATGTTGATTTAATAGGCGAGTACAATTTTATCATCGATGTTTGTTTGTTCAAATCTTTCTATGATATAGTCTGTATTCAAACCCAAATCTGAATGTTTAATAGCGCTAAGCGAACTAGTCGATCTTCTGCCATGCTTGATCGCAGCCAAATTTGAGTTCTACTGAGAGTAGAAAAAGTTCACTCTCCACCACAAAAATTTGGAGAGCACGCGCGATTTTCATCTCGGAGGAACTACCCAATAACGCATATGCAAGGTTCCAAAGAACAGTCATACTTTTCCAAATTCCATTTTATTTTCCTCGCGCTGAGTGGTTAAGTGCGTTGGCTGCTAAGCAGAGCGTGCGTTGCGGGTTCGAGTCCTACTCGTGCCCATAAAGATTTTATTTCATCTCACTCCCAAGAGTATCAATCTGTCATGAAAGAACGGCGGTTCGGAATTAAGTTTTGATTAAGTTTTCGGGGATAGTTAAGAAATTTTTTAACAGGCATTAAAAATTAGAAAGTAGTAAAAATTCGTCATTTCTGCATAAAAATTATGATTATCTCGCGAACCGCTCATGGTGCTGATATCAAATTGGTCTCGTTTGACCCAATATTAGTTGATCGAGAACTGAATAAGTTTTCAGCAAAATTGGCTTAGCGATTTCTTGTAAGAATTGAAAAAAAAAAAACTGAAAAATCTAACAAAATCTGAAAATTTTCATCATTTATTCATGACAATTATGAAAATTTCAGCATAAAATGCACCAATAGTTACACAAATCTTTTTCGTCAATGTTAAAAAACATATTATTTTACAATAATTCGTATTAAGCAATTGAAAATGAGTTTAAGCGGTTATATTTTTGTGGTTCCTTGGAAAAGAGATTGGATATGGTTTTTATTTTTTCCCTCTGGGAAGTAAGTCGTGTGGACCACAGGGGTCGCACTCATATTGTTATGATAATTTTATTTTTCACCTGAATATAATGTACGTGACCACGGTCGTGATGTTGATGATTTATGTTTAAGACTATTTTAAAACTACATATATTATGCTTGTCAAATCACCATAATTTAGGTAGCTTAGGGGGGCGATAGGAGCGATTTCCCCCTGGATCCGCCCTTGGAAACAATCATCCATTAGAAAAGACTAAACAGGGACTCTCTTTGGTCGAAATGAAATAATCGATCCCTTTCACCTTACATGAATCACCTTTAAACGCTTGAAGCGTCGAAAATTGTTGTCGAAAATATTGTCTATGTTCCATTCGAAAACCCATTTAGAAATATTCCAGTTGTCCATTTGAAAACCAATGCACTGACAGAAACCACTACGGAATACAACAGTATTAACCATGAAAATTTCATAGATATCTGTTGGGCCGTTATTATGCCTATATAAAGCAAACGAACGGCGCTTGATTTTTATAATATGTATAGATTTTTTTTCAATAGCAAATATTCACAAATTATATTGCAAAATTTCATAGTTGACAGGATCAAATTCAAATTTCTAAGTTTTTGTAATTATTTTTATTTATAAAATATTAACTTGTACGTCTTAAGTTTAAGTGAGTCTGCCTTTTCATTTGCATTAAAATGCATATGATTAATTCATTCGAATAAATGAAGATCATGGAGAACCATAACTAACAAAAATCGTTTGACTTAATTTCAACTGCACTGCATAGCTAATCTAACTACGTTCACAGTTACTTAACTTCTAAAAATAATACGTATAAAATTTGCTTTGGGTTTGTTAAATCGATTTTTTGCATGACGGTGGACATAGTATTTGTTAATTTTAAAAGAAAATATTCTCTTTGTCCATGAATTGATTTTTTTTTCTGAATTAATATTCGTTAAGCAAAAGTCTTTCTAAGGAAATTGATTTGAAACTCTCCACGAAATTGACCAAACCTTATGCAACCTAGGATAAGTTTTATTTTTCTAGTACTTTACCTATTCCTATATCTGCTTTTGTGGCGTGTTCCTGTTTTATTATTTTAACACTTCACTTGCCGTCACATCTGGCTAAAATATTTTTGATGGTGAAATTTTCATCGCCATAATCAAAATCGTTGTGCGTCAAAAATTGTTATGACCATATCGTACATTGTACACGAATGTCCTCTTACACATATCGCCCCCTTTGTTTAAGTAATTTATTGTGTTGACTCGATGGACACTGGGCACACATGGCCACTGATTGTAGTACTCCACGTCATAAAATCCACTCATGACGAAACTATAATCACAAGCCGCCGCCGCCGTCATGGTCATCAAAGTTGTCCACCACCCACTTCCGCATCGGTGTACTTGGCAAAAGTCAGTTATCCCATAAGGACAAGCAGTAATAACACTCTCCATTCCACCAAGAGTACTGTTGTTTATCTTTCATCTGCCACCATCATAATTATCCACTTTATCTGCCCATACAGTGGCTTGGGTTATGTCAGTAGGTATAGTGTTATTGTGTCGCTCTCTACTGCACATCATACCTTGTCGCTGTTGATGAGAATATATGGCTAACACACACTCTACCAGCACCAGAACCATAAATGGCATGAAAAATAAATTCCCCAAAAATTATATTTACGGAAGTTTTATCTTAGTTAGTGAACGCGGATTAGCTATGTGGGCATTTTGACAAGAACAACGGCAAAAGCAACACACACATATTCCCTGTTTTTATAATCCTTAATTCAAAAAGTTTTTTACAACTTACTTTTACTGCGTTTAATAAACATATATCCGCTCTTATTTTTTGTACTGTAACTTGTTAGAATAAGAAACATTAAATGACTCGACTTCGTCATCGTCTCGCACACATTTATCTTCGACAGTCAAAAGAAGTTGGAATTAACATTTTTACGAGTCTTATACTTAAAGATAATAAGAAAAGTAAAATTAAAACAAGTAGCAGAAGTACATTTCTTGTTTTTTGCTGCGTGTTCCAAAAGAGAAGAGCTCTATACTTGGAGGTTTTATGATGAGGATGTGCTTTACTTCATAAAAATATTCTATATCATCTGTTTTGCAGCAAATTATAGGAATTATTTGGTAATGAAAAGAAGATTTCGACTTAAAAACCTATCTTGGTGGTTTTATTTTGTATTATTTTTGTTGGTTTTACATCGGGTTAAGACCTGAAAACTCACAAAACCGCTTTATATATACTTAATTTCAAAAATAACAATCCCTTTGCGTTTGCTTCAGAAAAAGTCAAAGCTTAATGAACATAAAAATGGTTAATTAAAACTAAGCAAATTTACTGTCGAAATTTCGTTCTACCAAGCAATCTGGTTTTTGGAAATATGTAAATTAAAAATTCTCTCAAGATTCTTCTCCACAACCAGGTTGTTAAGGTATGAGATACAATTATGCCTTAAGCTTTCTTTATGACAATACAAGAAAACAACTTAAATACACCGAACAAATTATGCATGTTTGACGTTATATAAGAGTGCGATTGAATATGCATTAAGTTATTATCACCAAATTTTGATAAATATTCAACTTTGTCAGGAGGATTCTGTTTTGTTCAAATGGAAAGTATTTATATTCAGGACAAGTTCCTATGTCTGATTTCAAAAAAGGGAGCAAGAAAACATTATTCATCTCATTTAACGTGATCTGATTAAACAGAATATGCATCATTTTGTTTGTAACAGTTTTTGCAGACTTTTTAGAATGTCTTTTGAATATTGGTGCCACATAAAGTGATCAATGCATATTCAATAGTAATGATGAAGATATCAAGCCCCAGTTGGATTTTTTTTTTGGTTTTTAAAACTTGGTACATGAATAAAAGTAGAAATATCAATGAGATTTGTTGGTTTATTTTAGATTTTCATAAATATGAATCTCCGTATAATTCCCACAGAAATCTTATTTTCATGTTTCTAGGTTTAAGTGTGAAATTATTCAATATGTTTTGTGAGTTTTGTCGTTTTGGATTGTTATACATGTTCCTATGTAGGTGGAGTGCGATTGTTGTCGACAAAACATCGTTTCGGAAAACTATTTTTGGTAAAATTTGAAATACATCCTCTGGAAAATTAGTTCAACATTGTTCTTACTTGTGCTTGCATCTTTGTCTTATTATGATGGAGGATACAACCCCAGTTCAAGTCCAAATCAATGTTATTTTATGAGAAATTTAGTTTGTTGAAGTAGGGATTTGATTGCTTTTGGTAAGAATGTAGCTTGTTCATCTCAGAAGTGTTGAAATTAAATTATATATTTTAAATTAAATACTTAATATAGAGAATCGATATTGTGTGTTTTCATAAGAAGTACATATTGACATTGGCAGTAACTCGGCGACTTATCGTTGTACACTAGTGACTTCGTATACCCCCACAGGAAATAGTCAAGTTGCTTTTGATCAGACAATCTTGGAGACCATTTCACGGGTCCGTAAAATGAAACTATGCGATTACCAAACTATGCGGTTGTAAAAAAATTAATTTTGTCACGGATCGTGTGAAATTTTGCACCTTCTTGTTGAAACCACAGTTTCGAGACAACAATTGATGAACGAAAAAGTCAAAAATCATGCCTCTCAAGCCACCACCATTGCCTGCACTGCTACCTCCGATTATGCTAGCAAGCCATACAGCACACCTAAGACCACTTTTTTTAGATGTAACGGTGTCTCTATATAAGTTAATGACTTTAACTTTGCTTGCCAAGCAAATTAATACGACAATATTTTTATGGGCATTGACAATTCAAAACAGATATTCAGATTACAATAAAATGCAATGAATGATTTGCTTAGCTTTACAGTTTATTGGTTTTAAATGATTCTGTTGTTCTTTAAGTAATTCTATTGTTGCTGACTGTGAATATTATTTAAGTGTACGGTTTTGGCATGTGCAGGAAGTGTTGTATTACAACTATAAGTCATTAACA